>JAWWMO010000043.1:8501596-8557697 GCA_035047845.1 Dendrocincla fuliginosa
GAGGAAACCCTTTCAGTATCTGCTGCCCAGGGCTTGCTGGACAATCCCTCCAGATCTCCATCTGTTAATAATTGTTTTACTTCCCCAACAGGGTACAGCCAGTGTTTGCTGGCATTTCAAGTCTGTTGCAAATCAGCATCAAATGCTTCCAGAAACCTAGCCCTGCAGAGGGTGAGATTTTGTTCCTCTGCAGTGTAGAACAAGAGTTCCACAATGCTGTTCAGTCTCCAAGGGATTGTGACAGAGGAGTAGCCTCAGCTATGACCTGTTTTACCTTTGCTTTTCATGGTATCACAGACTGTGTAAGTCTGACATCACTGTTTCTATTACATAGAAAGTCTAGTAGTGGCAAAGTAGTAAGGATGGTGTCATCACAATTATAATTGGTTTGTGCATATACATATATGTATACATATTTTATACATTATTTGCAGGATTCATCCCTGAATATATAAAAATACATATATATAAATAGAGATCTATTTTGTCAGCTCTAAAGAGGTCAGAAGAGGAAGTTGAAGTTTGTGTTGTGATCACAGAAAATTTAAAGAGCAATGAATATTTTTACTACTAAAACTCAAGACATACAAGAAGTATGTAAGAATTATATGCTCAAGTGTGAAAGCTCAGTTCTCTGAGCAAATGAAGCTAATATCCAAACATGGCTACATGGGTGGAGAGTGGGGAGGATGCAAGAACAGCAGCATATCCTATATTCAAAAATTCATTTGAGAAGAGGATAAGATGGAGTAACTAAAATAAAAAATGCTATTTAGAGCTAGAAATTCATCACAGATATCCTGAGCCATTCAGTCCCCCCAAATAAACTATCTCTTTAAAACATGCAGCAGAACATATGAGTATTTCCTCATACTTGACTGGTTCTTGTAGTGGGTTAGAGTCTTGCTGACCTCTCAGCAATTAAATCCAAACAAAAATAAGTAGAAAAAGTATTTTTACAAAGAAATAGGATGGTCCTCTCAAAGGAGTTATTCCAAAGTCACCACACAATTTAAGAGGGTTCACAAGCCTTTGTCTGGATGACCTCTACAAATTAAAACTCAGAAGATAATGGAGATCAAGACTAATTTGTATTAGCAAAGCAGAAATGGGAGGTTTTGCTAAATCTATTTAGATTTCTCAGTGTTTTGATTTCCTCGCTGTGATGTTATCTTGTCACTGAACTGCAAAACTGAGGATTCTTTCCCCTGTCTTTGTTTCAAAACATTGTTAACCTTAAAAAATGGTGGGGGAAGGGGAAGACTCTGTAGTTTGTTATATTAAGGAGAACATCTCTCTAGCCTTATCTCAACCACAAGCTTTGGACTTAATTTAACAAGGTCATCTTTGCCTCAAAGCAGATCTGTTTATCATTAAGTTCATCCTGAAGGGATATCCCAGACTAGTGTGAAATTACATGACAGTCAGCAAAAAGATAATAATGTTTATGTGGATGTCATGGTGAAACAAGAAACAAAGTCATTTGCGTCTAGTTCTTGAGATTTACAGTCAACATTTAAAGTCATCCATTGCTAAACACAGAATGATTTTTAAAAATTAGTGAGGCTGCTAGTAGATAGCTAGAAGTAATCTGATTAGAATTAAGGAGGTGGAAAATGTAATCAAGTATGGTAGAAAACTTGATGGCTTATTCAGTCAGAGAGCTTGCTAAGGTTACTTGTCTGACATCTAACTTAACCTTTAACCAGTGATTGTAAGGTCTAAGAATGCCTGCCTCTATTTGATAAGTTTAGGTGATTCTGCAGTAGTCTCGTGAAGGTTTCTGCCCCATCTTTCCTTTGGGTGCTTCAAATGTAAGATGAGTATAATATTATGAATGTGTTACAAGGACCAAAAATACAGGGATAAGACTAGACATCGCAATTACTCTTCCACACCCAATTCTTTTGATAAAGAGATTAGAATTTGGAGAAGAACCACCCTAGTTTCTTTTTCTTTTGCATGTTATTTAACAAATTAAAAGGAAATAAAAAAAACTAATAATGACTACTTTAAAGCTGTCTATCAAAATGCTGCACCTGAACTTCCCTTCAGTCTGCTCACATCGTCCCCAGGTAGCGTACTAATGTAAGTGATGATGAAGATATCCAGAAAGGAGAAAAAGCCACACATTTTATCACAGTGCTAAAATATTTTTTTTTCCTTGTCCCAATATAAATATCAAGTAAAAGTAATTAAAATTTGCCTTTTTATCTGAATAGCAGCTGAGAACCAGAGATTATCAATACTTTTTCAAAAGAAAGTAATGTAATGTCTAATAGTCTAAGTTTCTTTAGATACAGACAGATATGAAAACAAGATATAGGTGTTTTTTTTATAAAATAAATAGTAGCCTAACATTGGGATTTATTCATCAGCAACTTAACTATTATCTGACAATATTAACTCCATAAAATATTGTATACCTTTTAATGACTTTGTTATTAATAGCTCTTCCCAATACCAGTGACCATCTGTGACTGTTCCACCATCTGTAATTGCTATTTCAGTTCAGGAGGGGGAAATAGCATCGTTATTACACTGATTTTACATATAAATTATTAGTCAACTAGACCTACTGTAGATTATTAATTTGTCTTTGCTTTTAAGTACACACTGAGCAAGGAAAAATTAGTTCCTTTGATTTGTTGGCACAACATGAGTTTGGGAAATGGCCATGGGAAGCTGAAGAGATTAAATTGCTTTTATTGCTATCTGAAACATGCAAAAGTTGATAGATGAAGAAAAATGAAAGAGCTGAAATGACATTTGAAAAGCTGGTGAATGTTTCTTTAAAAATCCATGGCAAATGGTGTGTTGAGTATTGTAATTTGCTAAAGCTATGTAACAGGGTCAGCAAAAGGGGATTGTCAACATCTTTTAAAAGCTTAGTCTGTTGATGCCATATTAGAATAGACAAGGAAAATACTGATTTATGAACTTCTAATTAATATTAATGCTGTTGACTTCTCATCTGAGTGAAGTAGAATTTATTTAAAAAGAAATTCCATTTTTAATTAAAAACAGGCAATGCTTGCAGAAATGCTGTCCTTGCCTGCAGAGGCGGAAGAGTCAGTTGGTCAATATTTTTATTTTATTCTCCCCTTATTAAACTGGGATAAAATGTTTCCATATTTTGCTATTAACATCTCTGCATTCTGTAATAGCTGAGCTGATTTTTTTCTTCTTTGCTAGTGCATATGTGTAAATCAATCCATTTTCCTTTGCTAAGACAAAATTTCTAAGAAGCTAATAGGGAGATAGGATACAATTTCAAAATAATTCAGGTCCCACTTAATTTTGTCTACAGTGTGTGGGAGGCCGAAGTTACTTCAAAACTAAAAAAAAAAATACCTCTACCAAACCACTAGTAATTTAGGGTGCAAATGAAATTGCATCTAACCAGTTGCATTGCCTGCTTTCCTAGTTAATGAAGAGAGATTGGCACCTCAAAAAAAAAGACTCATCAACCTAAGGTAGGTAGTCCTTCTAGATCAGGATGACCCCCTCTTCTACCATTAACTGTGGGGAAGTCTGGACATCTGGACAGAACTAAATTCCTATAATTTTATGCTGTTTAACTTTTTAAAATTTTGAAGCTAGCTTTCTAACTGAAAAAAAATTCACTTATGAAAGTCTTCAGTTAACTGAAGAAAGCTCATACCAGTTTTGTAAAGCATAAGAATCTCCCCTGAAAATACACATACTTATCATCAGAGATAAAGCAAAAATTGCAAGATTTTGTAACAAGTGCTGTTTTACCAAATGTCTTGGCACTAGAAAGTCCTGCTTTGGTGCCTGGATTTCAGAACAAGTTAGAGTTGCTTAGTAAGTGCTTTTTGTCTGGCCCAGAGTCATCTATTTGACTGCACAGATTATAGAGAATTTTAGATATGAACGTATATATGTGTACATTTCTAATCATACAATTTTTTATGAACTGTTATATAAAAGGGAGGTGTACATGTATATATATTCCCCTCACACACACAAATGCATTGAATATGTTTATGTATAGCATATGGAAACAAAGAAACAAATCTTTTTAATCTGTCAACTAATTTTAAGAATATAAGGTAGATTTTTCTGTAGGCTGAACAAAGCCCTAGTGAGTGTCACCACTATTTTGCACTAGATTGCTCATCTTCCTGACCTTTAGCAGACTGACAGCACATTTTATTGCCATTTTCTGCTGCTCATTCACAGATACAATAAGCTTTCCCCTCTCTTAGGGAGAGTATGTGGTTCATATATAAAGCTATTCCATGAAAAAAAAAAATAGACTCGAGATTAATTTGCCTCCAAAATAATGATTCAGTCTTGTTTCTTCTATTGCAGTCAAAAGGTCCTTCAAGCATAACTCCAGCAGGCACTCAAAAGAAGGTGAAGAGGACTCTGCCCAATCCACCTCCAGAGGAAGCAACACCAGGAACTCAGTCCCCATACTCCTCTGTGGGATCAGTTTCACGGAGAAGGATTTGTAGGACCACCACTATGGCCAGGGCCAAAATTCTTCAGGATATAGACAGGGAATTGGATTTGGTCGAACGTGAATCAGCTAAGCTTAGGAAGAAGCAAGCAGAGCTAGATGAGGAGGAAAAAGAAATAGATGCCAAGCTGAGATACTTGGAAATGGGCATTAATAGGAGGAAAGAAGCCCTACTGAAAGAAAGAGAAAAGAGAGAGCGTGCCTATCTCCAAGGAGTAGCAGAAGAACGTGATTATATGTCAGACAGTGAAGTTAATAATACCAGGTCAACCAGAATAGAAACTCAGCATGGCTTGGAAAGACCACGTACTGCACCCCAGACAGAATTTAACCAGTTTATGCCACCACAAACCCAGCCAGAAACACAGTTTGCCCCTGCTACAAGCCCATATGCTCAATATCAGTATTCATCTCCTGCCCTGCCAACTCAAGCACCAACTCAGTTCACACACCAATCACATTACCAACAACAGCAACCTTTGTATCACCAGCAGGTTTCACCCTATCAGACCCAGACAGCTTTCCAAACAGGAGCTACTATGTCCTATACTCCGCAGGCTCAACCTCCACCATCTCAACAGCCATCATATCAACTCCCGTCACAGATGATGGTGATACAGCCAAAGCCAAGACAGACCACACTGTATTTGGAGCCTAAGATAACAACAAACTATGATGTAATTCGCAATCAGCCTCTCATGATAGCACCAGTGTCAACTGACAATAGTTATGCAGTTTCCCAGCTGGGCAGTAAATACTCTACCTTGGACTTAAGGATAGGACTAGATGAGAGAAACAGCATAGCAAGCAGCCCAATATCAAGCATATCTGCAGATTCATTCTATACAGATATAGACCACCACCATACATCCCGAAATTATGTGCTGATTGATGATATAGGAGAACTTACTAAAGGAACAGGAGCACTTGGTTCCAGTTTTAGCCTCCATGAGAAAGATCTGACCAAAACAGATCGACTGCTTCGCACAACTGAATCTAGGAGAGCACAAGAAGTGTCAGACTTCTTAGCACCACTGCAGACTTCCTCTAGGTTACATTCCTATGTTAAAGCTGATGAAGACCCAATGGAGGACCCTTATGAGCTCAAACTTCTGAAACACCAAATAAAGCAAGAGTTCCGTAGAGGTGCAGAAAGTCTTGATCATCTGGCTGGCCTGTCACAGTATTACCATGGAGAGGGCAGCTACAGGCATTTTCCAAAATCTGAGAAATATAGCATAGGTAGGCTTACTCTTGAGAAACAAGCTGCTAAGCAGCTCCCAGCAGCCCTCCTTTACCAGAAGCAGTCAAAACACAAGAAAGCTTTGATAGACCCCAAACTAACAAAGTTTTCACCTATCCAAGAAAGCAGAGACCTTGAGCCTGACTATTCAAGCTATATGACTTCTAGCACTTCAACACTTGGGGGAATTACTACTAGGGCAAGGCTTCTTCAGGATGATATCACTTATGGCCTTAGAAAAAACATCAGTGACCAACAGAAATACATGGGGCCACCTCTGACGTCATCCATTGGAGCAGGCCTTGGGACTGCGCTAGGTCCAACAATGAGGTCCACACTACAAGATGAAGCAGATAAGTCTTATAGCAGTGGTAGTAGATCTAGGCCCTCATCTAGACCCTCCTCAGTGTATGGGCTCGATTTGTCATTGAAAAGGGATTCTTCCAGTTCTTCTTTAAGACTGAAAGCCCAAGAAGCTGAACCCTTAGATGTTTCCTTTAGCCATGCAGCACCTTCTGGAAGAACTAAACCCACCAGTCTACCTATTAGCCAAAGCAGGGGAAGAATCCCAATAGTAGCACAGAACTCAGAGGAGGAGAGTCCACTCAGTCCTGTTGGACAGCCAATGGGAATGGCAAGAGCAGCAGCTGGACCCTTGCCACCAATATCCGCAGATACCAGGGACCAGTTTGGATCGAGCCATTCATTACCTGAGGTCCAGCAGCATATGAGGGAGGAGTCACGGACTCGAGGCTATGATCGAGATATAGCCTTCATCATGGATGACTTCCAGCATGCCATGTCAGACAGTGAAGGTAAATTAGGCCTCAGACTGGTATCTTACTATCACAACGCAAATCCTCATTTCTATGCATGTGTCTAATTTTTGTTACACTTCAAAGACTGGTTCTTTTTCTGTTCCTTGGTGCATCTTCTGTGTATCTACATTTTTGGGGGTTATTTTGTTTTATTTGATATTTTTTATTTGATCCTAACAGCAGTTTCTGGATGGTGTTACTATAGCATGCTCACTATATTATTGTTGATTTGCTTTCCTTTTGTTTTGCTTGTGCATTTTCCTTTTCACTTGTTTATGTCTACTTTTCCAATGGTACTGTGTAGAACTTTTCATGTGCAATATAAACCCTACCATCAGTCTTTATGTGGAGCTTTCTCCAGTGACTGTGAATCATTGAACTTATTTGCAATAGTTTTTGTTGGGATTTGGAAATATTCTCCCAAATCTCTAAAAAAAAACTTTAGTAATTTTATTTGCATGAAATTTCACAATAGAATTCAAGAACTGATAATTCCATCTCCTGATGCACCAATTTAGATCTGTGTTTATACAGAAATAGTCTGTTCATTAAGTACATATTATATGTTAGAACCATATAGAGCTTAACGTGATAGCTAAGTAACATTCCACATATGGTTTGTTGAAAGCATCCTGTCATGTGGACTTCTGTGCATTCAGAATTGTGATTATGTAAGATAATTTGCCATTTGGATGGTGCAAGACAATCTCATCGTTCAATAAACTTGCATAAAGTATTTTATTTCTATTGATGGGTTATGCAGCATAGCTGGCTTTATATGCACCCCATACATATGTCTGCCAAATAAGCACAAGAGTTTATCTCACTGAAGTTCATGGAAGGAACATTTCTGATGTATTATAAATGATACAATTTAAAATGCTGCTTCTGAATAAGTACAGCAGAATGTTAAAGCTGATGTTGAGTACTTAATAATTGCGAATTATGTATCAGTTTTGTTTGAGTCAGTTCAGGCTTAATATATTCTAAATTGTTTAAAAATCATAAAGACAGTTTGAAAGAAAATGAAATGAATATGTTCGAATTTGTATGCGCTCCCTTAACTTTTTCTTATGTGTATTTACTGCACAATAAAAGAGACTTTGCATGCGCTATATTGTCTGTAAATGGCAATGATTGTCTCAAAAGACACATTTGCATGATTATGGAGTAGTACGGTTTATTTTGCAGGTCTATACTAACCTCCATTCATTATTTCATTATTGTTTTTTTACACCTTCTGAATCTTTCATAAGCATTAGACAATTTGATCTATTTGCCTTTCTCATGCGACATTTTAAGGGTTTTATTCCGTAAGTTTCTTTTTGTATTTCTTAGATGCTTACAGCCCCCTCATGAACTGTCTGTTTCAGGAGAGACTCAGGATCATCAGCTTTTTTGATTTTTATCAGAAGTTTTCATTTTCCTTAAATTCTTAGCACACAGAGTCGTATAATTAAATCTGAAAGCCACTGAGAGCACTCCCCAGGTTGCGACTCATATCATTGTTCCTATATAAGAAGATGCTATCATGTCTCATCTCAACTTGTGACTTTTAAAGGTCATTCTAGAGTCACGTTGTGAAAGATACAGAACTTTTCCTCCATAAGACTAAGGAGAACCAAACTGGACCAAAATATCCGATTTGGTGTTATTCGACCTCATATAAAGAGGTCCTGGGGAATTATATTTCTTCCCTACAGTGCATTATGTCTCTCATATATATTTGTACAAGACATACAGTTTTAAACTAGTCTATGATTAGTTCCACCTTTTCAGAAGTATTCTAACTCAATTCACATATTCTGTTTTAGATTGGTATGTCACTGAATACCAGGGCCTCCCTTTTAGCAATCTCTTTCTATCTTCACAAATACCTATTTCTTGGGAAATCAAACACTTTATGACATTATTTTCGAATATGCTGTCTAATAACAAATAACCTGTATTGAAAATAATTCATATAATTTGGATGTAAAATAAAAGGTGTTCCAAAGAAGCAATTACAGTTCTATAGAGTTCTATAGAAAGTTATGGCCTTTTCTTTTCTGGACTGCACTCTGCTCTGTAGTGCCCTGATGCCTTGACAGTGGACAGCTATACTGGCATGTTTCATCCAGCTTTCTAACACAATTTTCTTTGCGGCCTTTTTTCTTTTTAATTTATTTTTTTTTTTATTTTTAACCAACTACTGCATGGTATTGAAGAGATTTCATTGAAAGAAATCTTAAGCACTGCCTTAGGAAAGCATTTCTTGTGCTACAGCTTGATCTATCATCTTAAGAGACTTTTACACATGAATTAAAGTCAAAGTATAAAATTTAAATAGTTTTTCTTCTGTTCAAACTGAGAGACATACTTGACTTTACTTTTTGTAAGTCACATTCCATAAAAATACCAGAAGAGACTACAAATAGGACTTTGAGACTAAACCTTCTGCTTTTCCCTAAGTACATACTGTAACAAATCTTAAAACCATGCTTCAGCACATTAGTACTGTCACTTGGATTCCAGACTTCAAAGAGGTTAAAAAATAGCTTTAGTGTCAAAAGAGCAAAACATCTAGAGTTGCCCCTTGAAAATAAGGGTATTTTCACGTGGTATTTTCTCGGGGTTCCCAGTACCATGAATGCTCTGCTCTGATCCAGCAAACAGATCTTTATCAACCCCACAGCTGCCAGTCTTCACACACTATTAAGTATATTGAAGATACTAATTTTCAAGAATGCTGAAGCTAGTACTCAATTTTAAAAATATAAATAGTCCTTGCTGGGCAGCTTTTATATCAGAACATATAAAATGTACCTTTTCTCACCTTTTTTTTTCTACTATATGCTAATTTGCTAATTATACAATAGAGTTCAGAACTTTAAACTTGAGGTATGAAGACATCGAGACATCAACACAGACGGTGCCTTGTAATTTTTCATCTGTGGGATTTAGAGTGTTCATTATTCCTTCTCTGATCAGATTTCTCAGACTCCACAGCCTGGAGTTCAGTATCACCTGGTTAAACTGTTTGGAATTAGCAGCATGGGACCTTATTGATTCCAGCAGGAGTTTTTTACAGGTAGAACCATCTGGCTGCATACTGTTAGTCTCAGAATGAAAGGATGAGCCCTCTAAGGTTGTCAGTGATTCATCTTGGCTGTTCTCAGGTTTTCAGCTGTAACAAATCCCAGCTGAGCAAGCCAAAACCAATGGTGTGTGTATGTACATGTGAGTGTGGCGTGTGTCTCTCTATATACACATACATATATAGATAACTTTTGAAATTCATATAAAATACACATATTCATTGCAGTTTGATAAATAAGGTAGGCTGGTCTGAAGTGCAGAATAGAATTCTAGTTTTTCAAAAGAAGAAATCCAGCAAAAGTCATTTCAGTTGAGGTAGGAGGAAAATAAAATAACCTTCTTTTGTCTGTTCAGCTAAAGACACAGATTGTGATGGTCAGCATTGACATCTGGGGTCAGGAAAATGCATCAGGTTCTTCATGCAAGCTTCAGAAAGAAGCTCCGCCAGGATGAGTTATGAACCACCCTGCTAGGCGCAGGCACTAGTCAATTGGCATAAATGTATAAAGCATAAAGGATTTGTAAATAAATCATAATAGATTATTGAGAGCAGTTAATCAATAACTAATCACTAGCCAGAGAAGCATCAACCTTTAATGATGTTTCTGGTAATCCACATATGCTGATATAAATAATGTTTTAAAGAATTTTGTGTTAGGTTAAGTTTGTGCACAGTTGTGAAGAAAGAGACTGTATTATATCTGAGCCAAGATTAAGAATTTTCCAAAGGAGTAATATAACACAGGGTGTTGTTTTTATCACATATGAAATATTATTTTCCCAAAATCATGCATATGTATTATTTCTCTTTTTGGAGAAATGTAATAAAAAAACAACTTATTTTTTGTCCCATTTCTTTTTCCAAATTATTTGTTAAACCAGCTAGATTATGTTTACAACTAAATAGAAGAGATTATGCACACTACCATTTTTCCTTTTAAATTTACTTCTGTGTTGTGTGCTTTCACTCTTGTTACTATAGCAACAACTGACCTTATTTAAGATTTGCAATTTCTGGTGGTTTTGCTGAAACAAATATTGTCTTTCTTTGATTTCCAAATTTATCTTGCTTAATAAAGCATAAACTTCAACCTTACTTTACATTCGAATTAACTGCACAATGCTTTGGTTTACACTGATGGGCAACATAAATAAAAATCTATATGTAGGCTAGTGGAAATATTCTTAAACACATAGGATATGATTCTGATCCAAAAGGAGTAACACCTTTGTCAGTTGACCCAATAGTCAGTAGCATAAATATATGCATTTGTCAAACTGCTTCCAGTGAAAGGGTGTTATTTGATCCCCACATAACTAAAGTCACCAAAAGGTGTCTAACACAGTAGATTTTATACAGGTTTAAAACTGTTGCAAATAAAACATTAGTCTGGTAGAATTACTGCTGCAAGAACATTCTGGCTAACAATCCATACACAGAGGTTCATTCTGCAAAATCAGGGGATGGAATTCAAAATGAGAACACTTGCAATATTTCTGCTTACAATTACAAAGAGTTACCTAGATTATTTCATATTTTCTTTGATTTAGGTTGATACTGATTTCACAAAGTCAGAAGTTTCTTACAAGTAGTTCTAAATTATTTCCAAAATATTTTGAACAACATTCCGTTCAGAAATTTGGGAATTAGTGGAATTTGCATTTTCAAGGTTGGTTATTTTGGGTTTTGTTTTGGGTTTTCTTCTTTTGTTTGGGGTTTTTTCCCTTAGTCTACTGCAAACTAATTTGACTAATTTTCTTCAACAAACATTTGGAAATATGTGAAATCTGCAGTGTATTTCTGAGCTGCAAGAAGGAAGATGGTTATAGCACTCAGCAGCAGGTTTCTTCTGCATTCAATATCCATAGGTTTGACACAAACAGAATCTTCTCCCTTTGCTGCATCACAGCTAAATAATGCTCAAGTTCAATGTCTCAAGTCTCACCTATAACTTTGCTTTAGCTGCATGGCCAGTTAGTAACCACTCTGCATGTTTGCTCTGCACAATGCACATTATTGCCCTTTGCCCAGCACTGGATCAGAGCATTTGACCTCTCCTTGGTTTTCCAAGCCTACCATCTCCGTCGTGAGGAAACAGATTGGTTTGACAAGCCCAGAGAGTCTCGTTTGGAGAATGGACACATCCTCGACAGAAGACTGCCAGAGAAATTGTCCCACTCTCGACCACTGAGTCAACATCAAGATCAAGTAAGTTGTCAAGTAAGATGTGCCTTTAGTTTTATAACTGATTGATAATTTAATCATGCTGTCCAAAACTGTAGGTACTACAGGATTAATCGAATTCCAGCTACATTCGGCTGAAATGCTGTTGAACCTGTATTCATCATTAATATTTGGTGATGAAATTAGATTAAGTTTCCTCTAAAATTCAGTATTAATTTTGCAAGTTGTCTTTTGATTTTTTAAATGCATCTAAAAGGAGTTAATCTCCTATCTGAAAATATCTACATATATAAAGTATTCCTATTAAAAAAAAAAAAAAAAAAGGAACCAGTCTCATTTTACCTTACCATCAAATCCATTCTTTTAGTAGTTGAAGGAAAAGAGTTACTTTATCCTGTTGACACTTTTTTCCACTTTCAGTTGGTGAGTGTGATCCAAACAATCTGTGATCAGTTATTGAAGAAATCAGCAATACTTTATCAATCTAATAATTAGAATATTTCTTTTATTAGAAAGAGAAGGAAAAATCCGTATTCTGCTTTTTAAGCTTGCTGACTTTGAAATCTAGTTCACCTTAGTGCACCATCCCATTTCCTCTTGCATTAATGGAGTTTATGCATTTCAAATCTCTAAGGTCTTCACTTGCTTCAGTTATCATTTTTACTGATTCATTTAGATTATATAAATATATATTATTATATATTTATTTGGGTTCTATTTTTCCCTTGAGATGCAATGGATGCAATTGGTGCGTTTCCTCGAGACAGGAGGAAATGGCCGCGAGTTGCACCAGAGAGGCTAGAATAGATATTAAAGAAAATTTCTTCATGAAAAGGGTGGCCAAGCATTGGAACAGGCTCCCCAGGGAAATGGTATAGTCACCACCCCTGGAGATATTAAAAAAAAAACCAAGTGGATATGGCACTTGAGGATATGATTCAGTGGTGAACATGGTGGTGATAGTGGTTTGACGGTTGAACTTGATCGTCTTAGAGGTCTTTTTCTGCCTCAGTGATTTTATGACTCTAAGAGAAGATACTGCTTGGCCCCTTTGTGATACCTAATAGCTTATATTGCCCCTGTTAATTCCTCAGGAAACATGGAAGCAGGAATATCCTACTGTCAGATAACCTCCAAAACTTATATGCTGGTGAGAATTTTCAGTGACATTTGACAATCAAATGTAGGTTTTATGAAGCAAGGATGTATATTTTATGAATTAAGTGTTAAAGATATCTTACAATACAAACTGTCATTTATTTTCCTGCATATACACAGCCTATATTAGATAGACACAGCCTAAGTTTTACTTAGCCTACCCATTTCTTGTTCAGAAAAAGGGCTTTAAAAGATATAATTCTAACAGGAATCTATTCAAATAGATCATTCTATGAATCAACTTTATTGCAAGTTAAAGGATGTTTTTGAGTCTTCACAGCTCTTAATATCTCTGGCAATAGTTAAAAACTGTCTCTCTGAGCACTTTAATCCTCATGAGAAACATTCATAATTCAAAGCGTACATAATTGTATTTGACCATTACAGCAAGGTAAACTTGAAAATTTTCCTTGAAAATGAGGTTTGTCCCAAAGGGTTACTGTTTCCCTGAGCCCTGTGATAAAGAGGTGATCAGTAAGATGCAAGGTCTTAGTCACAGAGGTCTGATCTTTGTTTTTTTCTCTCAGATAAAAAGCACTGCACTAGGACCTGTTAAAAACTTTGATCAAAATTTTTCAAGAGGAAGCTTAAGGGGCCTAAGTGTTTTTGTTTTCCTGAATGTTTCCAGGAGGAAAATATATATTTTTTTTTTTCTCCCTGGAGCTGTTTTGGTGTCCCTATGCTTTTATGGAAATAGAGATACTGCATTAAAATCTTGACAAAGACATTTTTTAAGGTTTTGTAAAATTTGGGCTGAAAACTGGGGTGTGAACCTGTTCTAAATAATTCTGTCTGGTGCCATCCAAAGCCTCTGCAGAAGAGAAGTGATGTGTAAGGAGAAGCTTTACAACCCATCCTGGTTACCTACTGTCAGTTACTCACCAGTACAAAATAGGATCTATGAGTCTGTATAAGGGTGAAATTTCAGTTCTGACCAACTCTGCATCATCTACCTTACCAAAATCCTACTCACAGCTTGTATATGTCAAATATCTTCTGTGAACATTTGTTTGAGATTACTTTAAAAAAAAATAAATATTTTCAGACACACAGAGAAATGAAATCGTTATAAAACAAGATAAAAAGGGTCAGAAACATTTTATAAAAAGTTTCATTAATTCCACATTAAATTCTGAAAGTAAAACACCAATAGGAGCAAGTAAGTCAGTATTAACATCTCTATTTTTTCATTAGTTTTATATTTTACAATTATCGAGAAAAATAAACCATTTCAGGCCCATGAGGGTGCTGAGGCAAAGAAAACACTGCCTTAAGGCTTTAACAGCCCTGTGTGTAACAAAACAGTCACTGAATTCATTGTGTCTGCCTCCTGTATCCTCAGCTCAGTCCTGCACAGGGAGCTGTTGTGCCCAAGTATGATGTTCTCTGGAGCTAAGAATGGCAAATCACTCTCCATCCTGAACGGGTGCACCTTCACCCAGAGCTCCCTTTGCTGCAGGCGATTTCCTGGAATCAGTTAGGAGGGCACTTTCCTAGTTAGCACAGGAATTAAGCCATTCCAACTCCTTTAATATTCCTTCCTGAGTACAAATCAGCCACAGAAAGAAGAATTTGCATCAAAAGCACGAAATCCACTTCTAATGTACCAGTCAGTTTTTCCAAATACACTTATTGGCTTTACATTTTTGTAAAATTTTTGTAAATCTTTGTGAAAAAATGAGAATATGTTACTGACCACTACATGTTTATTCCAGAAGACTTTTTTCATGTGTGTGAAACATCAATTTCCTTACTAGATGGCATCAGAACAGCTTGATTACATTCCACAAGGCTTGTGCAATTGAAGGTAATCAATAAAGTACAACCCAGTGCTTCTGAAGCAACACTGCACTGGAGCGACAACCCTGAACTTCCAGGTTTCCATGGATTCCTTTCACCCTAGCAGATTAAGCTTACATACTCTATTATAAATATGAAAAATACATGTTTCTATAGCAACTTCCATGGCACTATATAGTTTTCTTAAATCACATTAAATTGCATTTCAGTTGAATATCTTGATAGCCATTTCCCAACATATGGATTGTGACCTGCTTCCCTGAGGAGGATAAGCATGGTTAAACCCAATCAATACATAACGTATTGCAGATTTCCCACTGATCCCTGTTGACCTCAACAGTTTGCCTAGTCACTGCCAGTTGACCAGCAACTTCTTTAAATCTCCAGACATCAGGGGTTTTTTCTTATTATTTTCTGAGAAAACTATTTGTATAATCTGAACTAAACTGGCTTTTACAGTTTGGGAAGGAACCGTAGGAGGAGGTGCCAGGGCAGCAAAACTTCACGACAAGGGCATGGACAATGAGAAGATGCTTGCAGGCAATAAATAGATTTTCAGAGAGGGGTTTTAAATACTTCCTGTTATCATAGGTGGGTCTTTTTAAGCCCTAAATGAATAATAAAATCCCCAAATCATCATAATACCAATGTATTGTTAACAGTTCACTTTGGCAACCATTTTCTAATCACAATAAAAGGCAAGGGATGTGGACATGAAACCTTTTGAATGCAATTTCCTGTTTCTAAAGGCCTTAAGAAGTATATGCTTCTCCTGGTTCATGGGTCTCTACATTCTCTTGAAATTTAAGTCATGTCTTTTTAGGGGCACTTGGATATTTAAAAATTATGAAAAAAATGGGTCATATTGCGAGCAGTAGGATTAAAATGAGAAAATACTATTTCTGACAGAGATAGGCTACCTGCAAACTTTTGTTCCACATTTTTGAAGCCCATCCTACTTAGTTTTGTTTTCTAACTAGCAAGGAGACTTCTTTTTTTTTTTTTTTTTTTTTAAATTGTAGCAAAATACAGGCTTGAGTTTGGGGAAACTTTTGTGATTCAGATTGTCCGAAAATGCAATGATAAATGGGAATTTTCCAAATTCGGTGTAATTGTGTAATTTAATCACAATTGAATTGTTAGCCACCCCCTCACTCTAATTCAGGATGGAATTTAGACTCATTTCTTGGACACCCAGAAATGTTGTTCTTGCCACATGCCAGAATGCCTTCCAGATCAAAAGTCACAGTGCTGTACTCACCTAACTGCGGAAGCAAATGCAGCTGACTTTGCAATTAATTAATGAAAAGAACAGTGTATTTGTTAAGTTTTTCTTCAGTATGTCTTTTGCAACTTATCTCTGTCATCAGGCATCTATCACTAGACAACTTTCCACCTTGAGGATTTCTAGAGAACTTGGCTTTTGTGCTCTGCACAAGATGGAATGTAGCAATTCAAAGGGACAGGGTTGACATAGCTGTGGAAATTCTTGGTCCCAGCTTTCACAGGTCTTGTGTGCTCATGCACACTTCTGTTATATTCAGAAATTAGGATGGATACTGCCTAACCCACCACCTTGAGCATCTACCATCCTGTTCCTGGATACCTAACACAGGTCAAGTTTCCCTTGAAGATGGTATTTCCTGGACAGCTACAGCCAAGTGTAGCTGCTGAGAGTCACCTTGGCAGTGCCTGTCTAACACTGGGAGGATGGGAGGTGCAGCCACATTTAAAACCAATAGCTCTGATGGCTCTGATGATCAGATCCAAAGATCAGTTAATACATTATAAGTGTGACTATGGACTTCGCCTGGAATACTAAGATACCCTTCATGTATTTTATTTCATAAACTTAAATATAGCAATAGAGAAATTTATTCTTCTGGATTGTCCTCTTTACCTTACAAAATTCCCTCATATGAGGATTCCCTAGAGTATTTTTATCAGAAACAAATATTTAAAGACAACAAATGGAAAACAAAGTGCATATTTAAAGTGATCTTCCATAACAGTTTTAGAAATCCTCAGCACATTTATTTGCCATTCATTTCACTTTTTGGAGGGGCTGACTAATAACATGAAACACACGGCCAAAGCTTACATTCCTTGAAGAAGAGGATGACATTGCCAGTGTTGAACTGCAAGCTGAGTGTCTGAAATGCTCCCAAAAGAAGGTGAGGAAAGATCTTCATGACAGGGATAGATGGCAGAAATCTCTGGGGTTTGTTCAAATAAGTGGGATCAAGTCACTTTTTTCTCTGTGGCCTAGGTCTGGTCTTGGGGACTTGCACGTTCTCCATTCCTGGAGCTGTGCAGCAGAAGGGAGGCCCCTCTGCACCCTGGCCTGTGTTTATTCTGTTCCAGCTGTGCTGCTTCAGTGGGGTCCCTCTGTATCTTCACTGGGAAACTGGGGAAAGTTAGAAAGCCAGTTAGAAAGGCCTCCTGGCATATATTCAGGTGAAGGGAAATCAACATTAGGCAAAATTAGAGGATGTGGTTGATTGGAAACAAAAAATAATTTGTGTCCTACAGTTTTCAAATATTCTAATAGATTTCAGATTAATATGGGCATTAGTGGTTAAAGAAAAAGCATCAAGAACAATGGAACTGTTCTTTGCATTATCTATTTACAGCAACCACTGGTTTTCTTCCTATTTATTCTGCCATTTTCAGACACGTACAGGTCTGAAAGTAAATGCATAACAACACATTCAATTTAAGTCCCACCACGACAGAAAAATAATATGCTACACTGAATGCTAATAAACTTTAATGCTTTTATTCAGGCCTTTATGAATCACCAAGATTTATTCTTCTCATAAAATTCTGGAAGTGAAAGTAATGAGGAAGTAATAGGCTAAAGAAGGAGGCAGTATATATTTTCTGACATATTTGTCAGCAGTCATGTACAATATGGCATTGAATATTCTTGGATTATTATTTATTAAAAAAATGTTGCTAAAGAAAGACATGATAGAACTATTAAAATATTAATTGAAGTTTAAGAGCTGCAGTGTTCCTCAGTAAGATTGAATTGCTCCTACCAAAATGGATCCCAGGTAAGGATCTGTTCAAATGTGTTCATATGCTTCTCAGGAACCGCAATGTTTTGTATATTTTTTAATTTGTTTCAAAAGAAAATGGGGTACATTTTCATTACATCCATAAGATACATTACATGGGGTACATACATTACTTTTACTGTTATAATCCACTTGATGAATTTCTGATAATGCCATTAAAAACATAAGGTTCTCCCTATCCATTTATAAGTGTGGAATGCCTCTTATGGCACTTTATACACTTCTGGTAGTATTAGACTCTGTCCTGGCAAAATTCCATGGTAAATTCAAATGCCTGATCTCATGTTCTGATTTATTCTGGAGTACTCATCCACTACCAAATCCATGATCTCCTTTATGCCTGGCATATTTTAATTACAGTCAATACTACTCACAGTGTGTTATGGGAGGATTTCAGCCTTCTAAATGCAACATCATTCACTGGGTAGGAAACTGACTTACAACAATAGATGTATAAACTCCTCTGCTCACTGTGGGATTGAGCTGAGTGAGTCCCTTGACTTCTCTGTTTCCCCTCCCATCATTTCTGTGTGTGCTATCCATTAACTTCATAAACTCTCCAGGGCAGAAACTGGGTTTGAAGTGCTTAGTTCAGGAGAAGCTTAATCCCTTTAAACGCTACTCAAATATAAATAATAGTAATAAATTCTTGGCAGGAGGCTGCTGTTAACTCGGGCTGCTGCATTGCCATGCTGAATAATACTGTCCCCTTGACTCCCTGAGTCTGCCTCCCCGAGGTCCCATCCTGGAGCAGTCACAGTTGTGCTCCCTCCTCTCAGTCTGGGTGCAGCGCCCAGACTTGGCACCCACATGTCAGAGACAGAAAGGTGATGGGTTCAGCTTTTCCACATAAAGACCAAAACTGCCAGCAAAGAGGGTGTGTGATAGCTGTGAGGTGTGAGTTTTGCAATCAACCCCCTTCCTGCAGAGGCATTTTGATGTGGACTCAGGTTGGTCATCCTTGGCAGGTGGGTCAGCATGGCCCTTCCTGTGCCCGATCATGGGGTAGGTGGGATCATCCCAGCAGGAAACCTGCTTCGTTAGAATAGTTGTAGAGGTGCATTGCTCTTTCAACTCCGACACCCTCTAGGATCAGCCCAAGTAAATGTTGTGCATTTTCATTCAGAATATTGTCCTGTAAGTTTTAGTTTGGGTCTTTCAAAAGGCTTTAGGAATTGAAAGACGAGAGGTACATCGGAATATGTGGTTTTGCTGAAACTAAAGCAGTAACTCATGGCTGATTACACATTCAACTAACATGTTTTTTAGGCCTCTATGAATAGAATTTTATAAAAATTACAGTAATTATATTTAATTTCTTCTCTTAGATATTGCTTGAATAAAGGATTGGTGTTAAAAGAAGCTACGGAAGACAGTGACTACCTACTAGTCATTAGGAAAAATCAGAACTAAAGCCATATTTGAAATTAATCTGGAGTGATGGAAGCAAATATTCATTCCTCTGCATTCAGATTTTGCAGTCTGAAAAATGTCTTGAAACTTGAGGGAGTTTTTGAATTGTGAAGTTGTAATATTCCATGGATGAAACATGTCTGTTTATTTGTTCCTGTTTCAACTGTCTGAAATTATTGATACAATTGGTTTTGGTTTATCTTTTTATGATGTGTGTTTGTGTTCCTCAGATAAATGGGAAGCCCCTGCAGTACATTTTCCCTCATGCAAGGGTTAAGCTACTGAGAGACCCAAAGGATCACACAGTTTCAGGTAATAACCAACCCTCTACCAGACATGATAATTAATTTGATTAGAATGAGTTATACAAAAGATTTTCAGTATTAAAAATAGTTACTGGTTCTATGAAGCAGGAAATTCAGTGGTCATTTTAAATCTTGCTCATTGGTTATAACAGAAAGCAGCAGAGCACAAAAAAGGTCATAACATCTGTTCAAGATATATAAGCTATACAGACATTCAAAACAGAAGGAAAATCTGTTATGTTACCCAATAAGCAGGCTGTTTTGCTGTTGCTCTTTATATAACTGTATTCTCTGCATGAGTTTTTTTATAAAATAGGCTTGTGCGGGTGTTCAACTTGTGCAGAACTGAGAATTGTATTCCTTCTGTTCTGGAACTGTACCCCCTACACAGGGGGTTAGCAGAACAATCAAATCCAATTTTGCTGTGATATCTTCATATGGAAACATTAATCACAGGACTTCAGATTTATTCTTTTTTTCTTAACACTGACACAAATGTTCATGTAAGTTGGAGTCTGCTTGCAAAGGAGATGAAAGTGGCAAAGGTGATATTCATTCACCTTCCAGGCTGAGAGAAGGAATGCAGTATGATGTTTTCATGTACGAAGCTGTAAAAGGCTGCTGGTTACAAGATGTAGCACAGGTCTGGTCTGTCTGACCTTTCTGCAATTGCACTCTTTCTCACATCTAATACTGATAAGAAACTCAAAGTTTTTTTAATATGATCTGTGTCTTCTTTCAGAGGTGAATGTTTTAAGTAGATTTGTTGTGAAACCATCAGACTTTCTTTTAACTCACTTAAAAAATTCTAATAGTGTGTGTCAAACTCTGTTTCTGCACAGAAGTAATTACTGACTGCCAGCTCTGGTGTTCCCTCGAGCATTAAGCAGAAAGTGGCATGAACTTACTTGAATTGCTAAATATTGTTTTCACAGGGTTTCTGGCAGTAAAACTCAGTAATTTCCATCCTCAGTATCCACCTCATATTTAAGGTGTTAAATGAATGTTCTGTATGTATTATGATGCATTTTCTTGTTAGTCAGTGTAACACCCACTGATGATTTCAGAATACAGAAAGACCCCTCCACCCACACTGCACAGTCTGAAAGGAGCCCTCGGCTCTGCTGTGTGTCAGCCTGTGCTGCTCCAGGCCCTCACAGACCGCAGGAACTCCTTGGTATCCTCATGGGGATCTTTGCCCTGCAGGGTGATGAGTAATGCTGTGATCCAAGCTGCTCTCTTAGTCAAAAGCAAGTGGAATTGCAACCACACAACTGTAAAGCTCATGATTTAGTGATCCTGAAGCCTGCTCTCCTAGACAAAGTTACTTACCCTCATGCAGTGTGAAATGCCTATTCTGAATTTTCGACTAGTTCTTGTGCTGGCAAACACAGCAGCATACTGTGCATCAGGGTAAATGCCTTATGAGCAATGATGGGCAAAACCAAGGTGCAGATATTGACTTCCCATCTACTAATGCCCTGCACACCATGAGGTCACACAGGATCAAAATTTTACTGAGAATCCTGCTGGGACTGCTCATTGCTATAGCTGTATAATGTTGTACTTAAAGTCTAATCAGAGTTATCAAGTTCGACTCTGTGTCTACAAGATGCAGTCATACTTTTGTGTTTTAGTCCAGATAGGTGCTTACAGACCTGCACAGACATATCTCTGTGTAAACATGCATGATGTACATATATATTTAAGAGGCTTAAATGCAAATTATACAGAAAAAAGGCAGAGGTAGAATGGGGTACCAATGGGCAGGACCTGAAACAGAAGAATTAGTTGTATTTTTCGCTCCTTACACATCTTTGAAGCACCCATAACTCCTCGACTGTGTACCTCCCTTCCTCCGTCTTTCTCAAGTGTCTGAAGGATTAAAGCAGACAGAAACTCTCTTCACATCTGCAGTGCTTTATGCTTAGCCTTTAGCTTTCAAATGATCTCTCCCAGAGATACACACATAGTTTTTAAAAATTTAATTCTGATTAAATCTTATCTGCAAACTATTAGCAAGTATCTTTGTTTAATAAGCAATTGCTACAGACAACCAGGGGAAGACAGAGAAATCTATTATGCAGCAAAAGTTACTTAAAATATTGGTAAATTAAACAATATAAACTTTTATATCACCACATCTACATCACTACAAGAGTATTGGATATTCATCTAGAGACCATGTTTTTTTGTATTGCTGGTGGGCTTCTCTGTTTCTTTTTATTTATTCCCTTTGAATCTTTCTCCTCTCCCCATCTCCCTCCCCTTTCTATTTCTTATCAAAAGTATTAAAATGGTGTTGAGTCATTTTGTTTGCCTTATAATTCTTGCATAAACACAGGAAGAGTGCATGCTAAAAAACAGAACAACCCTCAGTAAAGCTCACATGGGGAGCCAGGTCTCTCCAAGAGAACAGCCAGTTATGCAGGTGGCAATGGGAATCTCTGTTGCAACCATCCTTTCAGTAGCATCTTCAGATGAACTGTTGTGTTGCTGGATTCTTACAAGCCAGCTGGCTTGTGGTCCTGGGAGATCACAACAGCATGTGTGTCATCCACTGTCTCTGATTACCTCACAATATGTACAAAACATTCTCTGTCTTAGCTATGCACAAAAGCCTGTCCTATGTGATATTTCTGCACAGGCAAGGACAGTTTCTACAGATGTTTTAAATTATCTACGTGCAGTTTGGTCAGTTCAGCAGCAGCAGCTTCCTGGAGAGATGCCTGAGACTGACAGGTTCTCCTTTCAGGGACTGAATGAACACATCTTCAGTATACAATTAGTGTATCTTAACTGGATTGTGCACAGCTGAAGCTCCGTATGTAAATGTCCCAAACTATCCACAATTCCCACAAAGAGAATTCATGTAACTGTTGACCAGCTGCTTTGCTGGGAAACTGGCCAGTGCTTCAGCCCATCAGCTCGTCTCAGTGGAATTCCTGGGCCAACCTGAGCATTAATGATTCAGTGTGCTGGGTCAGCCCAGACAACCAACTAGACCACAGCTGTAACTGTAGGACAAGGTGGAATTTTATCCTAATATCAGCATTATACTTTGAATTCCACAGGTCTCATCACAGTCTTAGCATAGTAAAATTACTGACTGATTATGGATCCAGAAATTGTCACTTTACGAATATCAATTATAAGGGTAGTCCAAAATATTTTAAAATTCAGGCTGTATCACTACATATTATGTGCACATATGTTCAGTGTATTTGCTTTCTTGATTAATGAAAACAGGCACTGAGGTACAGATGCCTTTGATGTCTCTTACATAATCTGGCATGATTTTGCACACAAAAGCATATCCTGCAAATTTTGTTCTGTGAATGAGATATTTAAGGAATGAGGAACTGAGCCAAAATTGTAATGGAAAGAAAATAGTAGCTCTGACTGAAAAATAAATGTATACTTTCTCATGGACCTCTCTTCTGAACGTTCCTGTTTCTTTATCATGTGTTATCAAGTACTCACAACTCTTCTTTTCAAGGTATGGAATATCCCCTCCTCAGGCAATGATAGCAAGCATGAAGGATTTCCTCTGCAATATTTGATTAATAATTTGCAATTTTAAAAAAAAATATTGGCATCATAATTATGCTGAGGTGCCAAAGCAACAAGAGCAGTGATCAGTGAATGGTAATATAGCCATGTTTTACGCTCCAGAAACTCACTGTTTGTTTTCATTGAGAGTCCCTTGTTGCTTTTGGATCCCTTAGCAAAGCAGCATAAGTGCTGTTTTATACTGCCAGAATTTTCTCCTCTGTTTTTTTAACACGCCATCATTATAATTGAAAAAGTGAATTAAGGACATGGCTACTGAAAGTAATGAGAGCACTGGCAATACCTTTGGAAATGTTGTAAATATGGCTTACATTGTCATATTTAGGCACACTCTGGGTGAAAATCCAACAGGGCAGATACATCTCAATACATCTATAGGTACAATGAGTTCACTCAGTTAAAGGTAATTTTTGCTGCTTTACCGCACTTAGTCTGAGTCACAAGGAATTCTTCCTTTTTGGAAGTATGGATGTTGTGTGTTTCCAGGGAGAAAAATGTACCTTTGAACAGACAGACTGTCTGTGTTGTGGAACAGCCCCTTCACTTCTGATACTTAAAAAAAAAAAAGCAGAGAAATGATTCAGAAAAATCTGTGAACTTTACAGTATAGTAAAGAAGAGAGTTAGACTATGGGCAGAAGACTATGTCCCTAATCTCCACTGGAGCAGTGATGTCAGTGAAACTGCAAAAAGGATGCCAGGATAGCTGTAACACTGTCCAAACATCAGACATGCCCCATGCTCTCCATAAGGATTCTACAGCATGCCAGCTCATGGGGTGGTTAACCTGAGAGAGAGGAAGAGAATTCAGAGTTTTCCTACATCAGGACCTCATTGCTATAGATAATCTCTAAATAAATAACCTTATGTATTTAGGGTTCTTTCACCTGCAAGTTCAGCAAAGACAGTTCTTACAGCAAAATACTCAAATACAGTGAATATATGATTACTAATCTATTAAAAACATATTAAATGTAGCCACAGTCTGTGTTGAATGTGATATAGTAGTCAAAGGTAGAGAGTGAGAACTGTAACCCACCTCTTATCTTCATACTCTTAGGGGATTACTTATTCTATTTCTTTCATTTAATGTCGTGAAGGACTGAGATAACACTTTGCACAAGAAAACAATACCCTCCTCTAACATTCCCTTGTCACTGGGTAAGGATTTTATCCCTAATTAATGGTCATCATTCCCTTAAACAGTTATCAGCGATGTGGCACAGAAGGTAAAATCGGTAAACACAAAGGGCTGTTACAGCCAGGCAACCTCAGAGATTTTCCTGGGGAGTCATATGGTGGTAAATAAGGACAGGAGTGGAAAGAAAAGGAAGGAGAGATGTCTGTTGATGTCTTAATAGCAATTTTAGAAAGAGCTCAGTACCATTAAACTTTTTTAAACCAAAAAAAAAAAAAAAAAAAAAAAAAAAAAAAAAAAAACACCAAAAAAACACCCACACAAACAAATTTTTCATTTTGTTAGAAACACTTTGCTGGTATAGAGCTCATATATTACATGTTTTTGTTTCTCCTCTCTAAATTATTTTAATTTGGAAAGCATTAGTGTATATATTTAAAATACTTTCCACTTCCAAGATATGAATAGGAGATTAGGAATGAATAGGAGAGAGAGTAGAGCAGAGGGACATCAGGGTGGTTGGGGCTGCAGCATCTGCCCTGAGAGAAGCAGCTGAGGGATGGGGTTTGTTCAGCCTGGAAAGGAGGCATTTTCTGAGGGGTTCTAATAGCAGTGATCCCATTCCAAAGAGGAGCTCATGAACAAGAGGGAATCAAGAGGATGAGAAGCAATGGTAATAAGTGAAAACAGGTGAGGTTGCTACTAGATACAAAGAAAATCTCTTCTCCCGCTTAGCTGTAACTATATTAATATGTAATATGTGCAAATCTAAGGTATTTTGTGACTTGCTTAAAAATCATTCCATTTTAAAATAAGAAAGAGAGTGTAAGTAGTTAGATAGAGGCCTGCTCACTAAATAAAGGTGTGTGGGCAAAACCAATATGACAAAGATGGGAAAGAAAATTCAGAACAGATGGAGAATGATGTGCATCATATTTTGACCAATACAATCCTGATGACAAGACCAATGCTGAGTGATCTTTCTAGTCTTTGCTAAATGTCTTGTGGTTCTTCAGAGTCTAAGTTTAGAGTAGTAAGGTCACTGTGTCTGCATTCCTGTATATGTTCAAGAAAACAGTGTCACCACTGGCGTGTCTTACCGTAGGATTGCATCAGCACTACACATAGAGAGCATGAACTACTGCCCTGTAGGTTATATGAGTGATAATTCTGTTTCCTCTTAACCCTTTCCTCCAATTTACCAGCTTCATAAAAAGAGTTTATAATAGATACAAACTTTTTGCTCCCCAAATACAAGCACCATGATTACTGGAGAAGTAATGTAAAATGGAGAGGAACATATTTCTTGCTTTCCTCTTGGCTTGACTATAAGTTGGACAAGTCTATGCAGCATCATGGGTAAGATTTTTAGCAGGTGTAATTGTTTATTGATGTTTATTGCTGATAGTAAAATTTTCTAAAATTTATTAAACATAAGCACAGTCTTATTAGGTCAGACATAAGGTCTGTTTAACCCTTCGTTATGGCTGTAACAGAAGGCAATTAAGAATATAAGGCCAGGGTAAACATGGTGCAATATTCTTACAGCTTCCATTAGTCTGTGATTCAGCCACCTGTGAAGCAGTGGTTGTTTTTCTGCATTTAATGAAGAACTATGCTTTTCTTAAAATAATAATATATAAAAATAATATAATGTAAATATCATATTATATCATACCTAACATATACACCTTAATTATGTTGCTGTTTCTTAAATACCAATGCTGATACAGATGGGCAAGTTCAAATAACATTTTAAGCAATGAATTTCAGCTGTCAGTCAATGGCATCTATTGAGCCATTTTGTGTCTATCAGCAAACACAGGTGAAACTCAGTGCCTGCAGGTGTTTTTATTGATTTAAAGATGCAGTCTACCATAAATGACACCATAGATTCTGATGTGACAGATCATCTAAAAAGAAGAGACCTCTATCTTGTTTTCCAGTAGATGTGATAAATGCTCCAAGATGTTAATTCATAAAACACTTCATGATCCTTCAGGATGATAACCAGTGTGCAAATCAGCATGAAGCAGATTTGCAGCTGATATAAATCATCATGGTGCTATTAAAACAACTGTAATATATCTGAATTTCATCAGCTCAGGATTTGACTTCATGTCTATTTTCTGCCTTAATTGCCAATGGCCAAGAAATGCAATAGCTGAGTAGGCTTAACCATGTTTCTAGGAAACAACTTAATTTTGTTAGAAGCATCAAAACAATTCTCCTGAGCACAATCTTTAAAATGTTGTACCTATCTAAACAACCGAGCTCTAATGTGGATCATCATATTATGAATTCCAGAGAATTACATTGAAATAATGCTGAAAATAAAAATTTAGCCTGGATTTTATTATAAACATTACTTTTCCTGCTACTTTCCATGTGCCTGAGCTAACCTGGTTTTGTTTGCGTTTTTCATTATTCCTTTTTGTCTGTTCTCCACACTTTAGAGATTGCTTTATCACAGCTATGATAACTAAATAAATAGCTTGCATTTCTTCGTGGTACTTTTGACGTTGAAGTCTCCAAGAGAGGTCATGGCTGTTTTTAATGTGGCTGACACGTCTGTTCCATACAGACAATGGGACATGGTGTAAAATTGTTCTGGCAGATAAAGGCCTACCAACACCCTGGCATGTGTCTGGTCTAGATAAGGCTGGAGGAGGACTGGGGAGATAATGTCTAGTAAATGAACACATGAGGAAGGTATGTTCTGTCTCCATTCAGAGCAAAATAGTGGTAAAAAACTTCATACTCTTTGATTTGATTCATATGTTCTCATTGCTATAGCATGGTACATTGGCACATTGCAAAAACTTTCATGCCTAATGTCTCATTTTCATTCTTTATCCTCATGCATTTTTCTAACTGCTACCATTGACCAAAAAAAGGTCACCCTTGTGCTTCGTTACTATAGTCACCATTCTGGTTTTGTTTTGTTTTTTTTTCCCAATATTGTTAGAAAGTGATGAAAACCATATTTGGATTTGTGTTTTTCTCCTCTCTGTGTGGTATGTCTGTGCATTGGCTTCTGGACCTGAAAAACAAGACTAATCTTTATTTTTGGATATATCTTCTCTTTCAAACCCTTCAGGGACATGTGCTGTAGACCTGCATCTTGCAGTTTAAGCCCATTTCAATATTTTTTTCCATTTTACTTCTATGTAATTTCAACTTCAAAGCACACAATATCCAAAGGTGGGAAAATTGATCATGGGTTTACAGAAATAGTGACTTCTGGCTACCATCTGGAAGGTTATACTTTTACACTGTTAGTAATCCAAATCAGTAGTCTTTTTTTTAATATCTTTTTTTAAAAGGTCAGTCACCTAAAAGTTTATTAAAAATTCATATTCCTCTAACTGTGACAAAAGTCAGATTGCTGCTGACGTTTGTACTTAAGAGTTTCGTATGGCAATTCACGCAAACTCATGTGTGATTGCTGAAAATCTGTTGTACATTCTAATTGCTTCTTCACTTTCCTTGCTCATTTAATTAGACAGACAAATGGTTTCATACTTTGAAAAATTAGCCCAGAGGACATATTTGCTTGAATTAGTACATGAACAATGTTTGCACAGAGCTTCTGGGTCACGTACCAGCATTCTCCTGCATGTGTTGAAGTTGTTGCTACTTCATGGAACCTATATAATAATTAAACAAAATCAGTCTATGCTTTTGGTGCTGGAATTCTATTTATTTTTGTAAGAGAAAACATCCCCACAAAATGACTTTTCAGTTTTGTGTAAAAACAGGGCCACCAATACCAGCAAAAGCCTGCTGGGCCTTGCGTTGCTCAGTTTTTCTCTTCTCTTTTTATTTTTTTTCTTTAACTTTTGTCTTATGTAACAGGGTATTGGCATTTGTTTGGAAAGTCTAATCTTTGCTGAGATGTCAAAATAGTTCCATGAAATCTAGGCTGTTTAAACTCTAATGGCTATAATGGAGCTGCTCAGCAAAGTAATAAAAAAATGGCAAGATTTCATGAGCTTCATGACCAGAGCAACAGCGACAGATTGGCAACAATCTGATCTTTATTATCTCCATAAGCGACAAAAAAGACCAAACTGTAGTTAGAGAGCTCAGGTCATGGTTGGCCTATTACAGGAAAGTAAATTATAATCTTTCTGATATACGAGGGGATACGATTTCGTAGTGGTCTGAGGCATAGTGACCTACACAAGTTCAAAATAAATACAACTAATAGGGCAGAAAGTATCTCCTGTCTTTAAGGAAAAGAGATGAATTTTCAAAATACTTTTGCAGTGATGCTTGCCAGGTCACTGGTGACAAAATCTATTAGTCTCAAGTTGTTCATCACTACTCATATAATTTTTATATGTGTGTATGTATATATATACATAAAAATATATATATGTATATATATACTGAATATGCATCACTGAAACAGGTTGTGATGTCTGGAAGGATATGAAATGACAAGTGAAATGTTAATTGCCAAAAAGCAAAAAAGCTAATGGTCATTTAGTATTTTTCTCTTAGTATGAATTTCTCTCAAAAGTAACTCTGCAATTAATAAATACTTGAAATCTTCAATATCATGGAATAGAAAGGAATAGACTAGATCAGAATAGAATAGAAAAGGACTATTTCAGCTGGAAAGAACCTGCAACTCCAGGACCTCTGGTCCAGCTGCTGACCAGTTCAAGGTGGAACAAAAGTTAAAGCTTCATTAAGGTCATTGTCCAATTGCCTCTTAAACACTGAGAGATTTGGTGCATCAGCCACCTCTGAAGAAAACCCGTTCCAGTAATTGACCCCCTTCTCAGTCTAAACTCCTCCTGGTACAGCTGTGAACCATTTCCACTGGTCCTATTACTGGATACCAGGGAGAAGAGCTCAGCTTCCCGTCCGCAGGAAGCTGTAGAGAGCAATGAGGTCACCTCTCACAGCCTCCTCTCCAAACCTGACAATCCCAAAGGCCTCAGATGCTCCTCCCAGGACATTCCTTCCAGCCCTTTCAGCAGCTTTATTGCTCTCCTTTGGACACATTCAAGGACCTTCACATCCTTCTCAAATTGTGTGGCCCAGAACTGTGCACAGTGCTCAAGGGGAGGCTGCAGCAATGCTGAACAGAGTGGAATAATCACTCTTTTGGCCAGCTGGTGATGCCCCCTGGACAGAGTTTGCCCCATTGGCTGCCTGGGCATGCTGACTCACATGGAGCTGCTGCTGACCAGCACCCCCAGATCCCTCTCTGCAGGGGTCATCTACCACCACTCCTCTCCCCACTTATACTTGTGCCCAGTGTCATAGCTAAAGGATCCAACATTTCCACTACTTCAGTTTAATCCCATTAATCATAGCCCAGTGCTCCAATCTGTATAGGTTCTTCTGAAAAACCTCTTATTCTCCAAGGGTGTCAACAGCACCTCCCAGTTTTTTTATCATCAGCAAACTGGGTAATGGTGCATTCAACTCCTGCATCTGGACCCTTGATATGTATGTTGAACAGCACTGGCCCTAGAATTGATCCCTGAGGAACAGTGCTGCTGACCGGCCACCAGCCACACATAGCCTCATTCACTACAACCCTTTCAGCTCTCTCCCTCAGCCAGATTTTCACCAAGCACAATATGAGCCGGCTCACCCCACAGCTGGACAACTCAACCATAAGGATGTTGTGAGGGCCAGTATCAAAAGCCATAGTAAAATCCAGAAAAACTACATCCACCACCTTCCCTTCATCTGCTGGACAGGTGATCTACAACTTTGAAGTTTGTGTGTTCAGCTGCATAAATCAGTGGCTCACAAGCTAATGATTTAGTATTCATTTTTGTTGTTGTTGTTTATCAAAGGATAAAACCAATTTATTTACGTGATTTACCTTGTTAAAGTTTAGCATTATGTATTTTGAAGTTTGGGTTGTGCGGGTTTTGGGGTGTTTTTTGGTTGTCTTTTTTTTTTAGTTTGGTATGCTGCATCTTAAAGCTTTAGCTAAGATTAGATGGGAGAGTAGGATCCCATCCTCCCAGCCTTGGGAGATCAGTAAAACCAGTTGCAATTAATTAGCAATGTTCTTGCTTTGAAGCATTCTAAAAAGCATTGGATCTTAAATGTGTAAAATCCCCTTTGAAGAGATGTTTTCCTGAAGATATTTTCCATGGAAATCAATACTCATAATTCAGAAAGGTGCCTTCCCTTATTCAAAGCATAATGATTTGCTTTATGATGCTTACTGGTCTTGTGTCTTCTAAAGGAGAAAACAGTTGTTCATTAATCTGAAAATCTAAATGTGAAAGATAAATGTTTGGTGATATCAAAATAGCCTGAGAGATAGAAATTAAGACTCAAAAATTAAAAAAAAAATAATAAAAAAATAAAACAAAGGGAAAAGAGATCTGAGAAAGCATATGATGACATATTTTTAAACTATCTGCATTCAAGGTGATAAATTAGGCAATGTCATTTCAAACAGAAGTAGTAAGCTCAATATTTTCAATAGATACAGTATAAACGGGTCTGAAATTCCATCTTCACATGAGAAAATGCAGCAAGACTCAAGCAATATTTCTTTGTCAGCCAGAACAGAACACTTAGAGCTCTGTGGGCAAAAAGTAACTTGTTCATTCTAACTACCAGGAATGAACGTTTTCTAATTTAATTTAAAATGTTTCTTCTGGTAATATTTTTGCAATGCACAAACACACACCCCTGTGATTGTCCCTTAGCAAGTATGCTTTTACTTAATACATAAGTGAGTCATACATTTGACTCTAAAACCTGAAAAATTAAAATCACAAGTCCTTTCAAAGTGTCTAGGAATAAAGATCTTTATATATTAGTAGTAATATGGGCAAAGACCTTAATTTGCAAAATCTAAACCAATATGTCAGCCATGACTTTCAAAGTTGCCTAGTAAAGGTGTACACTCTTTTATATGACAAATTCCTTCTCTGCCATTCTGTCACAAATAAGATGTCAGCAGTAGAGGTGCTACTAGATTATAGTAGCTGATTCTGTGATGAAAAGCATCCAGTCCTACTGATATATTGAAAATTCCATATGTTTACTGTGTGAGTTAAGAGTAAGATACTGTGTCCTTGTTTGTGTGCATTGTGTACTATGAATAGTTGTTTATTGGATTTGCTGAACTCAATAGTTCCCAGTTGTGAGCCTCAGATCTCTTACATATTAGTGATTCTTTCTGCCATGTGTGATCAGAAGTTCTCTGTGCAGAAAAGCCCATATAAATTTCTAAGTCCTAAGAAAGGACTTATGGTTAAATACTGTTACAGGTGTATACATTCACTTTAGGCAATGAGGAAATTATTTTTTTAAAAAATGTCTTTTTCAATTTTTGTAAAGGACATTTAGATGCATCCTTAGAATGGCAGATTTTCTTTCTCTTCCAAGGTAGAAAAAATAAACTTTACCAGTGCTGAATTTCAAATTTGTGGTAAAATAAGGTAGTTAATTTAAAATAACTATGCAGTTTGTTCCAATTACACTGAAAAGTCACTCTCCTCAATGAAAATGTTTGGAAAATCTCAAATTATGAGGAAAGCTGAGGCACAAAGGATATATATTTAGCTAAACTGGAATAGAAAAACTAGTGGAAACTTCTTTGGTCAGAAATTCAACGTGGCAATCTTGCTCCTGAAACAAACTGAGGGCTGACTTACCAAACACTAATAGCATTATGAGGAAAAACCTTACCTTAATCTGAAAAGACAAAGCTTTGCAGGGAGGTGGTGTGGTGACCTTCCTATAGGTGATTAGTCTAAGCACGCAGCAGGTTTGGCTTACTAAATTAATAAATTGAAAATTAATTACTTAACCATTACAATAAAGGTGGGTAAGTCAGTCTTTGTATTCCCAGATCAAAGTGGGAATCATCTCATATGAAATTTTCTTTAAAGAAGAAATTTGTTTCTCTTGTATGGGATGTATTTTTTCTTTTTTAAAAACAAGATAGCATGAAAAATAGGCAGCGCATAAGTTTAGTTTTATGAGAATATATTTTAAGCTTCTGTTTTCAGTCTCATTGTTTTGTACATGGGGAGATTAGTGATGTGCCTCTCTCCAGATAAAATAATGAGTGATGAAATAGTTTTCATCTCTGTAATTTGTAAAAAAGTGAGAATATACAAGATTTGATGATGCTTTACAGAGACTTATTGTAACCTTTTCCAATTTTGTTAATTTGTCCATCCTTTGATGTAAAAGATGTCAATTAAAAGCAAATATTTAATCAAAATAGCAGCATCTGGAAAGTATAGGTTCCTGTAAATGTACATGCTTTGCTGCACAAAGAGGCAAGCTCAAGGATCTCTGTCACTGTCTCCATAATTACATGATTCTAAAAGCTCAGCTATTATAATTTTTCAGATAAATTGCGTGTGTGCTGCAGGCATATGATAAAGCTATCTTTTGAATCCACACTTCACGTGGATTTCTAGCAATTTAATTCAATTTAATTAATGCTGCAAATAGCTTGTCAGAAGAAAGTTTTAGCTTCAATGTAATTTTTAGTGAATCAGGTTGTTTATGTTATGTCAGTCATACAGTAGTTACTCAAGAGGATCTGCCCAAAGTTAAGTCTCTAGGAAAGCAGCAGATAGAACTGCAGTTAACCTTGATCTTCCAACCATTGCCAGAAGTTATTGGTGACGTCTCCAGTGACCTCTGATGACTTGTTCTCTTCCTTTTTTTCCAGTGAGTTATTCATTGTTTCATCTCTGATTAACGTTTTCTTTCATTTGATTACAGGCAATGGACTGGGAATCCGAGTTGTAGGTGGGAAAGAAATTCCAGGGAGCAGTGGGGAAATTGGAGCCTACATTGGCAAGATCTTGCCTGGGGGCAATGCAGAGCAGACAGGGAAGCTAATAGAAGGTAAGAGAAATGCATTATCAGAAAATGGAACGGTGGGAGTGGTGGGAGTTATTTATAATTATACATTTTCTCTTGCACAGCAGATGCAATCTTGGTCAAGGAGTGAGGACTGAACCTCCATGAGTCTTAAAGCAGAAAACTGATAGAAAATAGTTTTATAACTTCTATAGCCAAAAAGAACTGCCATAATGAGCAGTATTGTGGCACGTCCTCAGTAATATGTGCCAATGTGCTGTCTGTCTCTGGGGTAGGGTAACAGGGCTGGAGTCCAGCTGTATATCATGGTTCTGTATGATCAGCATATATCATGGACTTGCCATTTTGAAGATCTTTAACCTGGCTTGATCATCTAAGTGTCTATGTCTGAGACTACTCACATTTCTTAGTTGCACAGGTGAAATAGATCACAGATCCTGTTGTCCCTCAGTTACACACAAAAAAAAATATATTTTTTTTTTTTTAGTTCTCTAAAGTCCTACTTAATTGAATTTGTCTGATGTAACAGCAGCCCAGTTAAAGGTAATCATCCAACCACCCAACAGGCAACAGGGAAAAAAAAATATCTACAGAAGAGCAATTACTTCATCTAACCTAGATCTCTGTTTAAAGAATTGCAAGTGTCTTCCGTGTTCAATTGACTTTAAGAAAACTGCATTATACTTTACACCATATTTTAGACAACCAAAGCTAGGTGAAAACAATTTGTCTTAGTTATCAATAAATTTTCCAGGATTATTTCAAATGTGGTCATTCTGTCTAATAATTTATTTCTGTCTGTGATGACATGAACGCTCTCTTCTTTTTATAACAGTTTTCTAGTTCCTTTTTTCATATCTGTGTGTACCTGAAATGTCAGGAAATGGAAAAAAGTATAATAATTTTTTTTTCTAATTCATTCAGATAACTACTTTTATTTCTTTAATGAGGACAGGTATTCAGAGAGGGGGGAAAAAAAAGTATTAAGAATAGTTCTCCCAGACAGAATTCCATTCACTTAAGTTTTCTGAATGGTAAATATGAAACAAAAGTCATGACTAAATCAAAAGTACTTTGCAGATAGAAAACTGAGTAAGTGATTAAAGAATGTATTTAAAAGGAATTGTTTAATTATGTTGTGTATATTACAAAACAGTGTAACCTGCATTCACCCTGTGACTTTCTATATCCTTGGTGTTTTCTTTGCCAATATTTTATTGATATACATAAAAAAGGTTCACACCCCCTAATGTCAATGAAATGTATCAACAGAAATATCTTGCATTTTGGCCATGCATATTTAATGGGTATCATCTCACTCATCAAATGATAGAATAGTGTTATTTGCTGTGCATGAATGATGAAAGAATTGACCTTAATTTAGTGTGTTTGGAAGCAAGGATTTGTTTTGGCCCCCTCCATACGAAAAAGTAGGTCTTTCATAACTGTGCTAGATCATGCATGCATTGTTTCAGTACCAAGCAAGTAAAGAGGAAAATGTGGTTATTCAACATTTCCCCAAGACTGGACATTTCAAGAAAGGGAATGAGCAGCTACTGTTCGGAATGATCTGCAGTCTTGTGGTTTATTTGCCTGGAAACTGAAGTTCAAAAAAACTCTTCACTCACTGTATAGGTACATTTCAGCAGTGATCAAGAACATCTCAGATTTACAATAACTACAGGAGAAGCTTTGGCATAGAATTTTTTTTTCAGTCTGCTCACATAAGGTATTTTGAAGGTTTATTCATATTTTATAGAAAGTTGAATGTGACAGTAAAATATTTATTCATTTGTTTCATTCTCCCATCATTTGTTCAGTCATGTTTCTGATCTGAACTTTATAAAAGTATCCAGGACTTGGATATGTTGACATAAATCAACTCCATCAAAATCACTATATTTCATCTCTTGAATTTGTCCACACAATGTCTCAGAATATGTTTTAGTACTGATGTGTTAAATGTTCTGCCAGAGAGAAAAAATGCTTCCTGCAGAATCTACCTTCATTATGACATACAAGACAAACACTTCCTCTCACTGTCATTTACCTTTATGTCTTGACTTTATATCTAGTTTACTTTTTATGTTATTTTAGATGGCTATCATAGATCAACAAAGAATGTTTTGCACCTTCACTGTGAGTTGTGTTTGGTTTAGTGGAAATATGGCTGGTTCCCATTTAACCTCTACCCTCCATAAGTGCTAAAATGCTTTGAGATCTTCCATCGTTCTCATATTGATGTGTGTAAATCCAGCCAGATTGCTAATCTTACCAACATTGCTGATATTGTTGTGTCTGAAAATAGTCCGACTGCTTCTCTTTTTCAAGTTATTTGCTGTCTCTCACAGAACACAGGAAGAAAACATAAAGACAACTTTGTACGTCTCTATCTGTAAATGCAATTACTTTTTAGTTTTTTGTTCAGTAATCACGAGTCACTTTTTCTGATGAAATGCTGTGTGGCTACAAGTCAAAGTATATACCTAGTCATCAAGTAAACATATACTAATGTCATTACAAGTTAATATCTTGACTCATTAGCCGTTCTAAGAACATGAGTCACTGAGAAAAATCCCATCAACTTAATTAACTCCTCTAATTCTAAAAACAGTGGGTCAGGTCTGAAAATCCTATCAATAGCATAAGGAACAAGGATGGATATAGTGTGGTTATGAAGGAAGCCAAACTCCTACCTGCTCTCTGTGTGACTGCATATAGAGAAATGACACACTTTAAATATACAGATAGCATTCCTATCCTTAGGGAATAGCAGTCCATAAAATTTTAGCCTATTTAAATAGCTTTGGAGGAGTCTTGATGCTGAAAAACTTTATTTATAGTTCTGACTGGCAAATACCAGTCTTCTTGGTTCTCTCACCTTGAATTGCTTTCAGATGTCAAAAATATATCTGATTCATCACTCACTGGCGTTACAAAAACTGGAGGTGGAAGACTCATTCCACTGAGCTCATCAAGTGCAAGGACTGTGTCAATTTGATAGATGTGTCTGTGCTCCCTCTCGTGTTGACAGAAGCAGTTCAGTTATATTCCACCTGGTAAATCCACTGAGTGAATGGCATTTCGGCCAGCATTTTTCAGAAACAGAAGAACCTAAAGAGCAGAAATAAAATGTTAATGTCTGTTGCCAACTATTACAAATTGCTGGATGCCCTCAACATTCCAGTTTTCTTATTGGGCCATTTCAATAGGCTGAGTGGAGAGCCTGGGAACTGATGAACCACAGGTGTCTTTGTTCCAAATTTTCCATCAGCCTGTGTTGCAAGGGTTAGGCCATTTGATGTTCACCAAAATAAAGATACTCCTTGATTTTCCAGTCTCCTAGCAATTCTGGGGAGCTTGCATGGTTTAAAAGCTAATGGTGAGCCTGATTTGTAGGGATCTTATTGCCTTTGCTGACACTCCACTCAATAGCAACCCTGACACTGGTCAGATTTCTGCTAGCTTGTCTTTGTTTATTTTTAATATGTATGCCTCATTTAAATGATATCTTCCCAGGCTTAAAAACAAGAATATCATATATGGTGAAGACAAAAATTCTCATTATTAAAAATACTGAAATAGCACTCTCAGTTTCCCCTTATAGCAAGTATAATAATGCAACATTTCTAGCATACCTTGGAAGGATGCCACCTACCTATGAGTCACAGACCTTCACTGTAAAATTTTAGAATGTAGAGAGTCCTTGCTAGCTAAAGACATTCTTTTCAATTCAGTTGAATTTTGCATTTTATAATTTAATAAAAGTATTCGTGATGCAGAGATATTTTAAACTTCCCCATCCTGAAGTTGGTTCAGTAATATTGTAAGCAAAACTACCTGAAGTACATACAAACACTGAAAGATAATGACACCCTGTTAAAGCTGACAAGTAGGTCAGAGGAGAGAAAATGCACGGCTGTGTGAGAGTTCTGTGGAAGTCAATTGTGCCCTGCCCCTCAGTCCAAGCCTTAGGCACTCGTTTTGATCTAGATTCATAACTACTCTCAGGATGCAAGACACATTGCTCCTGTGAGGGTCCTCTAAGAGCCACCTGCAGCCTGATGGCAGGTTCAATAGTAGATAAAAGCACATCCAATGTCCTCAGCACCGAAGTCTAAAGATTTACATGAATTCTTAAATGTACTCAGTATTGTACTTTTAGACTTAGATTCACTTGCTAAGACACAGATGGTCAGTTTTCAAAATTGTTTGGTTGCCTTTAATTGTGCTGGAAGTTCCCCATGCCACATGGCCTGTTCTCCTCAGGAGAGTATTTTGAATGAGTGGGTCTTCACCAGAGCTCTCTTTCATCTTTAGAAAACTGTGCAATCTCAGAAATTTAAGATGACTTGAGGAAATAAAACTCAAGTCTCCCCATTCTTCTTATCCTTACTTATTCACGTATCTTTTCCCTTCTTCTGTAGAAAGTCTTACATATTCTTATATATTCAAGTTTCACAGTTTTCTTTGGTAAGAAGACTTTTGGTGCACAGCTCATTTTTTCTAATGCCCTGACGTGAAGCCAAATAACATTGGAATCATTCCTCAGACTGAAACCGAGAGCCTTTCTTTGGCCTTCATGGGATGGCACAGCTTATTATCTCCCGGAGCCATGGACCATGGCCATAGTACCAAAAAGAACACTTTATCACAAATCTTACGCCAGTATGGAGAGAAGCATGTTCACTGCTTGCCACCATGCAGCTTTCCACACCAGGAATGACATATGAGATGAACAGGGTATGCTAAAGCATCGTGCTGTTACTGAAAAAATAGAGCAACATCTGGACTACTGGGGTGTGATTTCCACCCAATGAAAAATATGATAAAGGAGAAAAGAGCTATTTGGATACCTCCATGGGCTTCAGAGAGCAGCCCAGCTCCCCAGCTTCAGTTCTCTGGAGAAGGAAGCAGACCCTGGAAGCCCTGTCAGAAGCCTGTCTCAACCAAAATACTCTACAATTCTCACCCCTAGTGTGGACTTTGGCTTATGACCTTATTCACTTCAAGCATCCCATAACCTCCGGCTTAGTAATAGAAGAATATATACTAAGAGAATTCTTTAAAGGCAGAGAAGAAAAAGTCAGGGAAACTCACTGGAACTCCTGTCTCTATGAGTCCAAGTGTTGTTTCCACAGATCTTCATTATTTCCAGGACAGCCAGTTAATAAAACAAAATTATGATAAAGGTATAAGGAGTTATAGATGATGAGGAGGAGTGTAGCTGCTATGTTAGGTGAAAATCTACAAAATACCTTTCAGTTGACCACCCAGAAATGTGACTGAAATATGAGAGAGTAAGACATATGAGAGCTCTGTGTAGCAACTTTGAGAAGCCTGCAACTGAAAGCTGAAAGACAGCCAAAAAGCTCATGTTGTGTGAGGAATCCCTCATGCACAAAGAAGTCTGCATTAACTGGAGAAAAATTGTTTATACTACCTACAGCGCTTCCTCTGAGGAGGATGTGAATAAGGTTAATGAATGGGCAAGAGAAGAGATGGCCAATATGGGAAAATGATTAACTTTTATTTGGTTGTCTAGTACAAATAAGATGAATCTGGCCATAGGCAATGTTGGGTAGAGATTGCTGGAATGTTAGTATCATCTGCAAAATATTTCTTGAGTTCTGGGCAACAACATCTTTGAATACTGGCAGCTTTCTTACTCCACCAGGTAAAAGTGCCAGCTAGGTAGCTTTCAGAGTCTATTTTACCTCCAATGTGCTCCAGGGATGTTTCCTTCATGTGTTTTCAGATCATAAGTTTTCAATCTTAGCTTTTCAAGTTTTTAAGTCCCTGTCATCTTAAAGCATGTTATTTACTAGCACTGGAAACACATGATTTAAGTCCTCTCAGAAGGACACTAGGACATGGAACCAGATTATTGACCAGTCCATGAAAGGATTATTAAGTGTTAGCAGTTTTTTTGCAGGTTGTTTGAAATACTTTTGGGCTACTTTGAAAAGCAGCAAGTGCTGAATAACAAGACCAGACCATTTCAGAAGGTCTTTTGCAAATGCAATAGCATGTGTAATGGCTGTCCATCTTATCGGAGCTATCTCTTGGGATATTGTAGATGTGCTTTGCATGTTGCTTGGAACACACAATGTGACTAGAATGGCCATGGGCATCTAAATAGTTGGAAAACCAGAACAGAAGCAGTAAGTCACTATCCTTCTTACTCTTGTCACACTTCCCTCTTACCCCTGGGCTGAATTGTAACACTGGCTGATCTTTGTCATTTACTGGGAAGTGCAAATAGGCACCAGATCTTCTTGAGTTTTACAATACTGTAGTGAGCAGTGTTTGCTGTTTAGCCAGCTAAATTTGGAAACATTGATCCAGGCATCACAGTGGAAAGAGATTTTCCAGTCCCCATGAAGCACAGATAGTGAAGAGCCAGCATCCCTTCTTGAGTCCCTCTGATAATTACACTTCTGGCAGAAAGTAGATACCATGATGAAGCTGGAAAATGATGAAAAGAAATTAAAAGGAACACAAGAAGGGAAGGAAAAATTCTAAAAAAAATGTGGATCAGGTCACAAATGAACAGAAATGGTCTTCCCATCCTGCGCTTCCATTTTGCAGTTTGACTGCTTTAATTTATTACTGCATTGGAGAAAACAAAATAATTAACTTTACTCTGTTCTCTGAGCATTAGCCTTAGTGATTTATTATGCTGTCCATGCTTATTCTGTGGGGTCAGAAGAGAAGGAAGCTTGCTCTCAGCATATCCCCTAGGCTACAGGCTCAGGTTTGATTGTCCCAGCAGAAACTGGCTTTATCAAAGGCAGTAGGCACAAAATAACAGGCAATGCCATCACTGGGTTGTAAGCTTTGCCCTAAAGCTCTTTAGAAAGGACTATCAAACTAAAACCCTAAATGCCCCCTTATCAGGTGTAAATCTTGGCTTGCACAGTCGTGTTCCTCTCTTCCAAGGATTTTGTTCTGCCTTGTACTTTTCTTGCATAAATAATAATTAATAAAAAGTGTCATGTTGTTCTTGCTAAGTTGACAGTGGGCATTCAGCATATAAAAAATGGCTTCTAAATATTTAGAAATTAAATTTTCAAGAGGAAATTAATTTAGCAGAAAGGACACCCTACCAAACTGTATCATTTACATGTTACAATTAACCTTATATCAGATCGAATGAAGAAAGGAAGGCTGAAAGTTTCTCAGGCTGGCTTAGCCATTCCATTTAGCCATTCTATTTAGCTATTCTATGTGCAGTCCCGCTGAATGTGGTCTCAATTCTGTTCTTGATACGGCAGGAGTTGAGTTGTACTGAGAGTTTAGTTTGACCATTTGCTAAGCTGTGAGGAAGAAATAAGAATCAGCAGAAAGAATTGTTTCAGCACCTGTGTGGCACTTACAGAAAGAAGTGGAGGAAGAAAGGCTTGCAGTATTAAGAATTGACCTGGAACTTTATGAGAGCTGGTTACAGTAACACTGTCCACAACTTTATTTACTAAATCTGTTTTGTGGCAGTTGAAACACACTTAGAAAAATATGCGTCTCCCTGCTTCACAGTGTAGGGCATGTAGTTTATGGAGATTTAGTTTAATATTATGGGTCAAAATGGGATTTTGCAAGGACACTTTATCAGAAAACTTCTTGTATAACTAAAATACCATTTCCAATGAGATAACCCATGTAATGTGGGTTTTTAATGTTTCTGCCCAGAACTGCAATTGCTGTATGTTTCATTTTCCTGCAATAAAAATCAACACTTAAAAAAGGTATTAGAGAGTAACTTGGTTCTAGGAAGTAGTTGAGCAGCTGTAAAGACAGATTTCAGGATCTTTTTTTGTTTAATCTGAAGTGGAAGAGAAAACTTATGGGGTACTTAAAAATGTTGCAATGCTATGAGAAAGAAGTATTAAATTAATACATATTATGACCAGTAAAAATATGTCCTCTTGTGGAACACCGGTTACAGATTTTTTCACTTCTGCATTCAGCCTTGTTATGTGCCTCATAAACTAGTATAGTTTATACCTTCTTTATGATCAGGAGCTCTGACAACAACTTGAACAATCAATTATTGCTTAGAACCAATTTTACTGGAAAAGGCATGTTATGAAAGTTGCACCAGGAAGTTGGATTCTTAATAACAAATAAATAATATCATCAAAATATCTCTGTAGGGAGTTTTTGTTTAGTCTTAAGTAGGCAAGTCTGATTTATATGGATAAACAAAATAATCTGGATGCTTCAAGCAAAGAGAAGATGCAAAGCCAGTCAGTAGATATTCCAGGAGTAATGAAGTGGAGAACCATCACAGAGGTCAGGCTAAAAGCACTTATCGGATGGTTTATAACACAAATTGTGGAGGATCACTGGTAAATGTCATTGGTGTCATAACTGACTTTCAATAACATTCCACTAAGATCATATTAGAAAGTACCGCTAGCTATTGTAAAGTACTTATGTGGAGCTGTACAGATAGTATTATCAGGCACACTACTTTTGACAGCAGTTATTTTTCAGGACCTTGATGAACGGTTTCTATCACAATGAATATCCAGGTACTTCTTGGAAAGAGTCTTCAGTGCTTCCAGAGAATGTGCCTGAAGCACAGCAGAAACAGCAGCAGGCAGCATTGTTATCAGGCTACCCACAAAGCTTTCCTTGCAGCTCTCTGTTGTCCTCCCAGATCACAGACATCATGGATACTCTGACACTGACAGATACCACCCATGCATGTGGTCCCAGTCTTCCCCTCTTACACTTCTTGAATTTTGCTTGCTATATTCTGACACCATGAAGGAAGAAAGGATGTTGTAGTGTGTAGAACAGGTGTACGACATGCTTTGCTTAAAGCTGTATTTTAAAACTATTTATTTTATTTAATATTTTATTTCTCTCCATAAAAGAGTTTAATTCCTTCGTTCATTATTTTTATTATGATCTGTCCATTCTTACATGAGAGACATTGTTGCAGTCCAGACATTGACTATATTACAGCATAACACTGTATTAAAATCAAATGGTTATATATTTGTCAGAAGATGCAGGTACGTTTCCTGTTTCTGTATTCCCAGTACACACTGGTAGAGGTGGAAAAGAGAGCCATGTATTTCGGGTTTGGCCAAAAATGGAGAAAAAATACAGAGTGGAGAGCTAGCTTGGCAGGCACAGAGAATATCACCTATACTGATGGTTTTAGTTACTGGTCCCAAGACATTCAGGGATAAAGCTACATCTTTAGTCAAACAGAGGCAGTCTGTCTGGGATCGTAAGAGGTAGATGAAGAGATACATTCTCTAGGTCATGTTTCACCTGATACACAGGCAAATATCACAAGCAGGGACACTCACAGATACTGTGCCTGCCCCTTTGCATAGTAGCTTCTTGCTGTAAGTGCTGAAAGGGGGTTGAATTTCAACTTGGAACAATCAAAAATATGTGCCTGAATTGCTTCTGTATAACAGATTTACCAAAAAAAAACCCAACAAACAAAAAACCAGAAAAATGTAAATCCTTTGGTACCTAAACTAAAACCAGTTCGTCTTAACAGGTGAAGTCATCAAACACACCCTTCTGTCTCCATTGACTGTGCAGGAACTTAGGGATTTCTTTTAGGAGAACTGGCTCACTAGCAACATAAAATTTAAATGCTGCATGCTTATGGTAGGCATGTTGCAGCACATCTCATACAACAAACCCAGGAATTTTCCATTTGATGTTTTTAAGGAACAATATCTATTTGGTTTCATATACATGGGCATTCCACAAGAAAAATCTCACCACAGTGTGAAAAAGCATAACCACTGAGCTGGGTAGTTTGATAGTGACTTCCCAGTGAACTGGGAAGCTAAAAATACTATAATTCCATTTCCAATGGTGCACATTTCTGTGGGCTGAAACCTGCAGACTAACAGTTGGATGTGATTGCAGTGTGAAAAGGATCCAGTGAAATCAAAGTGAGGGTCACCTTGAAGTACAAGTTAAATAAAGCTATGTCCTCATGGACAATATTCCCTGCCCTTGGATTTCAAAAAGTGTATTAAAACATTTTGTGTCCACATGTAGACATTTTAGTCTTCGATCCCATTCCTGAAATGTGTATCTCCAGGAATACTGTCAGCCTGGCCACTCCAAGGAGTGCTGTGTTGATGTAAAATAGCAAATATTCAGGTCCCAAGGCAAATTGTCCCCAGTCAGGGTTTGCTCTCCTGAAAGCTGGCTGGTGGCTGTTTGCAAGGCACACTTCTCAGCAATAAATAGCATTACAGACAGCACATTTTTCTGCCTGTGAAATAAGGTACTGCAGCAAGCAGACTTTCTTTAGTCACTTGTTGTTTCGAGATAGGTGTGTGCAAATTTCATTCTTCCAAGACCATAAGAAACACTATTAAGAATTGTTAAAAATTTGCCATTAAGAAAGATGATCTAATAGAAGTAGGTTGTCAGAGTAGAACATTATCTGTTTTTTAGATGGCTTGGACACAAATTTGGAATGGTTAGTCAGAGAGCTTGACTTCAGTGTTTTTGAAAGTGACATGGGCACATAGATAAAGCCTCTGTTTGCTGTGAGTATGGAGTAACACATGGACAGTAAATAGAAGTAAACAAAATGTTTCCTAAATTACTTAAATTAAATCAACCAATCTCTGGAGATACTTAGGTAAAAAAATATAGTTGTGCGGTCAAATGATTCCAGATTATCCAAAGTTTTCTAAATGAGTTCTGAAGCGTCTGGTATGAACTGTTTTCAGAGGAGGTGCTGAACTAGATTGTACTGTGCTCTCACCTAATCTGATCTGACGCAGTGATTTTCTTATTCAATTGATAGGGTAAAGGAACTCAAAGAACAGAACGATCATTTTCTGCAATCAGTTTCACAATATAGTACATTACAAAACAAGAATATGATGTAATTTAATATAGAAAATATTTTAGAAGTCAGCTTAAAGAAAGAAAAACACTATGAGCACTCTCAAAAAAAGACTGCGCAAAGACTGTGTTTCAAATTTCTTGAAACATGTTCTATTGCAAAAACTTAACTAGATCATCCATAAGGTATGATTGTGAAAATCTGGTTTTTATTCCCAAATTGTGAGGGTTTTTTAAGACAAAATAAGCAGGTGATCATATAATTTGACAGTAAACAGAGCAAAATGTTGATTAAAAATGATTACTCTTTATCCAGGTTTATAATTTTGATGATAGATTAGGTTTGAGGCTTACCATGTAAAATTAGATAGTTATGACTTCACATTTCTTATGAAAAGCCTGAAAAAAGCTACATTGTGTATTTGTAATGTAATAATACAACTTAAAATTCAACTGCAGTTGAAGATATTGAATTGCAAATTATCTAAATTATTAGTGACTAAACCTTGAAAACATTTCATCAAGCAGAAATTGAGTCTCAAATCCTTATTTATGTTCTACATTCCAACAAAAACCTTTTGGAAATAAAAGAAACACACAACTATTAAAAAACAGATTGTATTTTTCAATTTCATTTAAACTTTGGTGAAAGCAACTGATAACAGACCCTTTCCAACTTTAAACTGTTTCTACTTTAAAAAAAGAAAAATAACTTGTTGCCTGGAATATTGCCTGAAAAGTACGAAGGTATGCTGTGTTTTGTTTTTTTCTTTACAGATCCTACAATGTTTGAGACAGAACTCATTGAAATCTGTGTTATTTCTCCTTGTTTGTAAATGGAGTTCCTCATATCCAAAATAAACATAGAACTGTTTGCTCTCTCTCTAGAAACAGTAGCAAGTGGAATTTTATTAAGATCATTGGGTTCATGATCCATTTGAAAACTTCTGAAGTTACCTTGTGGATATACTAATATGTTCTAGGTAACTTAAAATTGATTTTCTAGATACTTAAATCTTATCACTTCTGGAAAAATGAAATTAATATTTTTGGGTGGTTGTGGGGAATCTAATTGATTAGAAAATACAAGGCTTTGCAGACAATTGCATTCAACTCAGTAAGTTAGCAATAATCTTATAACTATTTCTTTGGGATATTGCAGATCAGATTTCATGAATGATACATGGTAGAAGGAGCATTTTTAGGTCAGCATGTACTGACATTTCCTTTTGCAGATGCAAAGTAGAATATAAAATGTAAAATACTTGAAGGCAGAGAGACTTCACACTGCCAGTCTGGGTGTCTGGCAGACATGGGCAGATAGCAACTAACTTTTGCAGGGTCTGCTTAAGTCTCTGAAAGGACACAGTGTATTTGAAGTGGTTCACACTTCATTTGAAACATGTAGAATATTTCCAAGTCATCACATATATGCTGTAGGTGATCCTGACTGCTTTTCTGTGAAAATTTAGTGATTGAGTACCTGCCAAGGGAACAAGACACCTCAGTTCTGGGCCTTTCCCAACATAGTTGATGTTGAATTTCTCAGATTCAACTTCTGCTTCTAAAGGAGTGCTGTGTTTAAAATGATGCTGCTTGCTATTGAATTTAATTAAAAATGGGCAGTTTGGACCATTTTCTTTTTTACTCGAATCTTCCTTTTTATTACATTAAAATCAGTTAGAATTAGTCCCATCCTTATTTATGCATGATTTTGCAACTGCTCTTGTAAGGCCAGATCCCCAGAGCATGTACTGGTCAGTTCAACTTCAGAAATAAAATTTCATATTTAGACCATCCTTTGTATGTTTTCCAGTAAAGGAACTCCCTCTTTAAATTAATTTTTGATGATGTGTGCACATGACCAGTTAAATGCCTCAAGAACATGGAATGGGAAAGAAGGATGAAATCTGGATTATGATGTTACACTAGTAGTTTTAATGCAATCTTTATAAATAGTGCAATATGTAGAATCCCATTCTAGTCTTAATAAAATACATATATAATAAATAAATAAAACTAAATAATTAAATAGGAAGATGTTGAATTATTCTTCACTGACTGTCAGCTTGCTTTAAGACAGTATGCTCTACTTCTGTGAGAAGGCTTTCTGTTGTATTCAGTATTTCGTGTGTAGATACAGGAGAAAGTTCTGCAGCCAGGTCCTGGGGAAATACTATGAAAGACTTTAAAAAACATTACATTTCAAAACCTTAGAGCAGATTTTAACATCCACTATTAATTATTCATGCCACAATGTTAATTTCAACACTAACCATTTCTTAGTACTTTTCTTCATGGTACTTAGCATGAAAGGATAGCTTGTGTATTTGAAAGTCTTCATTAAATGTATGATCCTACCAACAGATTCAGAAACATTCAAATAATGCTGTTAAGGCCAAAATTCTTGCATATTCATTAGTTTATCTGTGTTAAAATTCCTGCAATTTATTCCATTGCTTTCAGTTATCTTGATAAATAGTACAGGTATAGTAAGTTGTGCTGGGTAAAAACATGAGCACATTACATTCTCCTGTTCTTTCTTTCCTGTTATACTGTGAAGTCTGGTTTCACAATCCTCAATTGTAAAATTTCCTGTCTTTTTTTTTTTTTCCTTTTCCTATAGATGCTGAGCAATGTTTTCTTTTTTAAACATTCCTTTACTTTTATTTTGGCTGACATCAATTGCTTACTATTCTCTTTGTGCATTATTAACATAGCAAATGGCAACACAAGATATGTACTCCACACAGGATACCCACTAAATGTTCACAGTGAGAAGGTTTGGATGTCAGTGATGTTAAAGCAAATAAAAAGAAATGGTCTGAAAATAATTCTTTGTATGCTAGGGCATCCACAGAGCTTATTGTGCGAGCTCTGTATAGGGTAACTAGATGGAAGTGTATTATCTGTATATTTAAATTTGATATTGGGCAAATATTGAAAATATATTACCTTTTAATATATATTTACATTCTATAACAATGAGGGAATTTTCATTAAGACTTTATTTGTGATGTACAATTGAATCAAGAGTTATGATTTTGCAGGCTTTGCTCTTGGACATATTTAGCAATTTTCCTCTTCAACATCTCAAGTCAATCCTCTTCACAAGTTCTTATGTGTTCTCTTAGGAATCTGTACTGCAAAGTGCCAAGAAAAAGTCAGTTTCTCCCCCAAATGACATTAATAGACATTGCAAAAGTTCAGCACAGTTATTTTTTCTTGATCTCATGTACTTTTTTTCCTGCAATAATTGCATATATTCCTGTTATTCCACAAGCCACCTAGTTATGAAGTAGGAGTAGTAGTTTTCTTAAAAGTTATTTCCAATGAAACTGTAAAATGCTCCAAACATTATAAGAGAGTGATGCTCATTCCAACTGAATTTTCTTTTAATTTTCTATATTATATTGACTTTAACAAAAGGGATTGTTCATTAGTGTATTGCTATGTGACAAAACTTCTCAAATTAATATTTACCTTATTTGTTTGTTGATAACATGTTAATCTTTCTTGTCTTTGGACGTCGGATGTCAGTCCAAAATAAAACACACAGAATGACTTTATACTTTCATTTAGATCTTAAATGGAATTTTAACCATTTGAGTTGGAAGATTTCATGTGAAAAAGGTGTGAAAAAAGAGTCTGTGTTCTGGTATTATGGAAGTACAGAGGAACTAATTTGCACTTCTGGTGAAGTTTGTAGAAAGACAGAGAGTAATAAGTCTACAGCTCTATGTCCACTTCTGAATGCCAAGAAGATTCCTCTGAAGATCCACCCAGTTATGTAATGTTATGCATATACCTATAAGTTTTGACTCCAAGGGACCTTACCCTGGGAGTCATTGCTGCCAAAGCAAAAGGGCATGCTAATAACTAAGAAGCATTAATTCTTAAAAAGTCTATAAGGCCTTAAAGATGCTACAGGTAATTTGATGAGAAAGAGCAACCATCCATTAGTAGTGCTTGAACCATAGTAGTTCCTTAGTCTTTGGAAGACTAAAGGATTTTCAGTTGGCTTGGTTTGTTTTTTTTCTTTTCATAAATTTATTCTGAAAAGGCCAATAAGGGCAGAGTAGAGATTCAGAGATCTACAAAAAAAATCTGGGTATTAAAGACACAGGGAAGAGATATCAATCTTTTTACTTGCTCATGTGTCACATTTCTGCTCCCTTTCCATTCCAACCGATCAGGTCAGGAGGAAGCATGTCTGGAAGAGCCTTTGAAGATGCCCAGACCAGCAGGGTTAGTTTTGGTCCCGCCCACAAGTTCTATTCTATGAGGGTTCAACTTTCAGAGGCAGTTCCTGTTTCTAAGCACCTCTCATCAGAGCCAGCTGAGGATTTCTAACAACTGGTGCATTATACAGCAGCACCCAGCTGTGAGCTTGTACACTGCTCTTGTGCAGTCAGACTGGATTAGAAATGCCCAATAAATATAGGACAGCCCCGTGTTGCCATATTATGGCAGGCACAAGGTCAAAAAGAGCAATCTGGAGGTTAAAAGGACTGACTAATAGAACAAAGGAAAGCAGTGTGGTGGAAAAAACCCTCCCATATCCATCGTTCATATGAATCATGTTCAATATTAGAATCTATTTGCATGGGAAAGACAAGTGCTATTTACCAGCCCAAGTGCAATGGCAGGGCCATTTAGAGGTGCTGACCAGTCACCTCAATGAGTAGAAGGTTTCATTATTTCTTAGTTACTAGATAATGTGCTGAACAGAACTGCATGAAATTAACCTTTAAGATGACACAGTAAAAGGAAATGAGTCATTCCAAGCAATGTTCATCACGGTGTGAGCACTAAGCTTGCTAGATGAGTTCTGTCATAGTGTGGGTGAAATGGAATCAATCCATATAATTCATACATTTGCTGCTCACACAGACAGTTTTGGAACTGCTAAGGAGAAATAAGCATTGACTTATGTCTAACTAAAGCAAAGTTATGTATTACATTTACTGATTAAACTTTTCAGATGGATCTGAAGTAACTAAACAGAAAGAACTGAAAGTTCCTGAGATGTGTGTGAAAGAAAGGATAAAAGGAAGCGAAATTCTAGGAAACAACATTGATGACTGATGCTAATGGGGAAGTAGAAACAGTTTTAGTCTTAGACAGTACTAAAGAAAGAAAAGATAAATCTTTCCTCTTCTTATTCACAGTCTTAGAAGTATCAGCCTATCTCAGTTGTAATAATAGCTCTGCAAGGCACACAGTACAAGCTGGCTGATTATTTGAAAAGTAGGGGCTTTCTTCAGATTTAGTAGCTGTAGAGAACCTGAGACAAGCAAAACACTTCCCACTGTTTTGGAGAGTGAAGATCCAAAGAAGGAACTGAAAATGTCTTCAAGCATGACCGTGTCCCTTGTTGACTATGATGCAAACAGACTGGTGGATATGATAAAACCAGCTTTACACCAGACGAGCAGTTAGTTAAACATAGACTGAAGCACACACATCTTTTTCTGGATGAATACCCATGAGTGATGCACGTGCATGGGCTGCAGTGCCATCTCAGGGGTTCTGTCTCTGAACAGAGACTAGCTGGGAAAGCACCTGACAGCTAATTTATCTGACTAGCAGACAAATGCTTCTCTGTTGTCTACAGTTTCCATAGATACGGAAAAATTTGGTGCCACCTAATGGACAACCCCCACTTCCTGGATTCTGAATGTGTTTATACAGGAGTGCTTTTGCAAGGCACCTATAGAGGGACCTACCTATATTTGTTAATGCTTCACACTAAGGATTTCTCACTCACTATCCTTAATCCTAAATCTTGGGATGTAATATGCATTGTTTAAAGGTGAAGACTTAATAAGCTCCACTAGTAATACAAATCCTGTATTTGCTCTCTTTGAATTTAGGAACTGTGGTCTTCACACAGCTTCAATGGCAGCAATACAACAATACATGAAACTAAATTATTGTACCTAAGTGTTCTGATCTGTTTGCAGGTGAGGTTTACTAGCTATTTTGTGAAAGTCACATGAATTATTCTAGACCATTCTTAAACAACTTTACTGTCGCAGCTGCATGGAGATAGCTATCTTTTTCAGGAGAAATCATGACTATGTCAAGAGAGTATTTAGCCCAAGGGGTTTATATCAGCATGTGTACACACACAAAGTATATTAGCAAAAAGAAGTTGGACTACACCACCAATACAATGACTGTCATAATGAACAATATTGAAAACAATTGTCATTCTTGTAAAATTTCTTAGTGATGACCTGATTGCATGTCATCTATTTCAGAAAGCAAAACAGGTAAGAAAACATAAGAGTATCTCTGTTTAATCAGATGAACCACCTACTGCGTCCCAGAAACCATAAATTAAACATTTCTATCTGTGATAACTGTATAGATGTATGTATGTATGTATGTGTCCTTATGTTTATATGTTTGTACACACACAATATATAATCATGTAGTCATATATATGAGTGTGACATAGACTGTATGACTCAGAAACTTCCTAGGCAAGTGTACAGAATGGTGTCTTCTATTTAGTAATTCAGAGGGAATTTGTCCTGCGTGCTCTTGTTTATTCTGCTCTTAGGCTTCAAGAATAATGGCCTTTCACCAAGGACTATATGTTGTAAGATGCAATACCTCCTTTTGTTTATTTGAGCCTCTCCTCCCAGTAGCATCATCCATAGCTGGAATATGAGCATGGGTATTATAATTGTGATTTAGACATCATGCTCAGTTCTCAATTGTCACTGACTTCAGTGGTACAAATGCAAGTAAAATCATGCTCAGTTTTATGAATTTCAGTTTGTAAAAGCTGAATTTCAGTTTGTAAAAGCTGGTGCTTTGAAGAGGTGCATATGTGCATGGCAACAAGGTTCCATCTGCAGTTTCCATTTGTAGATTGTTAGGATGCATTATGAGTTTGGTTGCTATCATTTGCCTGTGAAGAGAGATGCCGTAGGATTAGGAATGGTCCTGCAGGTCTCCAAGCAATTGGCAAAGAAGGAAAACAATTGGAAATTGTATTTCTGTTGCCTCCATTCACTGGAATGAACTGGGGAAAAGTGACTGGGCTTTTTATTATTTTCTTTAAAAGTTGTTGTTTACATTTCAAGTCCAGGTTGGACGGGGCTTTGAGCAACTTGGTCTAGTGGATGGCACGGGGGTTGGGACTAGGGGATATTTAAAGTCCTTTCCAACCCAAGCCTTTCTATGATACTGTGATTCAATGACTCAATGCAGTATTTATTATCAACTATTAAGAAAACCTGAAATACAAATACCAAATTACATTAATCTGATTTGTTACTTTTGGAAAAAATAATTATTAGTTTTGGTGAAGACAAAAAATTGCCTTTGAAATTGTGTTGAGTTGATAGGCAATTTAGCAACTCCTTGGATACTTTTCACTAAAGGAGAATTGCTCAAAGGTTTTCATCTCTAAGGATATGATATCACTTGTGCTTTACTCTTTTATTGTATTCAGCATGTTTTTGGTGTTTGCAGTATCAGTTGGCATTTTTACTGCTTGCATATAATTTTACCTCATTTATACCTATTGTTATATAACCAATTCACTGCATTTCGCACATGTAATTGCTCAGTTTTGAGGGGAAGGTGCTTTTACTTAAATTTTCTCTAGAAGAAAGAAAATATGTAATTTTTATTCTCTTAAATACAGGAGCTATTTTTTTCTCCTTTTGTCTGGGAAAGAATAGTCTGTGCCTTTATGTAAAAAAAAAGCAGAGATGATTGTTTTAGTCTCTTACATTGTTTGGCACTAATAACTTTATTATATGAGTCCTGGAAAGAAGATTCAGATCTGCTCAATAGTTTTGGTGGAATGAAAGAAGTCTTAAAAGATTAAAGAGTGAAATGATCAGACTCCTTTGTCCATCTTTACCCATAATACACTTGAGCTTGAGTCTGCAGATGAAAAGTCAGTACAACACTTAAATTTGTCAGTTTAAAAAATAGTGCTGGGATATCTCACTTGAGCATATTTTTGAAGGAGAATAGAGCATTGCAATACACACTGAAGCTACCGTGAGGATGCCGTGCTGAGAATTCAGTAGGAGTTGCGTGCTTAAATGTGTTTTGATGTGTAATTGAAACATGCAAGTTTTAAGAAATAGGGGCAGAGTCTGTCTTAGAGCTAGTGTGTAGTTGCTAAGTTGAGACTATGGAAACATCAAAGGAGAAGAGCTTCATTGCTGTTGTTACAGGACAAGAGGTTGCCTGTTTAGGCTGCAATTTCCAATTGTTGTGCAGCAGCCGTGGGAGCAGAAGGACAGGTATCTGCACTGCACCACTGTCTCCAGCACTCGAGCTGGGGACACATCCTTCCAGCAACTTTCCTACCCTCACCTAATCACAGTTTCATCAAGCCCAACTCCTCATCTTTTGACCTAAGAAGTCTTAAACCGTAACTCATAGGCTGTATTATTCTTTATGAGTTTTCTTGTACTCCGTTACTTCAGTAGTAAAGCTCCTGTGTGCCTTCAGGAGGCTTGAAAATGAGCCTTGAACTGCCAGCCCTGTTCTCCTTTTCCTGGTCGTCAGCTGCAAGCAGGGCCTTCTTGTGGAGGTTGCCATGCTTGGGGAACAGCAACTTCTCCTGTGGGGAAGCCGCTTACCCTGCAGGGAGAGGCAAGATTTATATTTCTATAACTATACTATCAGTAAAGGAATGTGGTATCAAAGCCCGTTTTGCTTGTCTTCCTGATGCTTACATGGCAAATTTAGTACATTAATTGTGATCATAAGAAACACATAAATACACAGGGACTGGCTGATAAGAGATCATTTGTTTTAGTGTAGATAATGAGAAGAAATAGAAGCTGCTGCTAATCAATATGTGTGTGAGTATTCACGGAAGTTGATTAGGTATTTAGCTGCCAGATAATCCCCGTCATGTACAGAATAGCTTCAGTAATTGTGCATTCAAATTTCTTTGAGAGAACCCTAAAAAGAATGTAAAAAACATGGGCCTAACCCTGCATCATTTATTTGCAAAGTTATTTCTTCATGCAGGGATTCTACATTTATTACAATGGGCCTATTTGTGAAAATAATGCTACTTTTTTGATCCAGTATTGCAGATAAAATTTGTATACAGAGATGTTAATAAAGAAAATTAATGTGACATGTTACATGTTGGAGACGTGTAAACATCAGCAGTATTACATTCTAAGGTAGTAAGAAGAGTATTAATTATTTTCAAATATTTCATTTAAAATTAAATGAAATTTATTTTGCATTATTATTTTTATGACTATTTTAGCGGCATATCATGGGCCATTCTCACTGAGATGTATAGCTGTCATTACAGGGGCTCACTTCCCTTCCTCTAATTCATGTTGCAGATCTACAGGTGTGGTTTTACCCTGGTAGGCAGCTAAGCCCCACAGAGCTGCTCCTTCACTCCCCTGCAGAGAGGTGGGAAGAGATCACATCGCACCCAAAACCAATACAGCAAGTTGAACTGTGCTCTTAGATATGACCATGTACAAGTTTTTATCCCTATTTGATTATATCTCTCTGATTCTACTAATAAAATCTACTAACAAATAACATTGTAATTCCTAGCTCAGATTATGCTGAGACAGTGGGTAGTGCTTGAGATCCCAGGAGAGGCTATTTTGGATCTCCGATGTTGGCTGCCCTGAGCAGTCTTAGCATCATTTGAGGGAACTTTGTTGCTCTTAACCTAGCAGTGAAATTGGACTATCGTTAATGTCACTCAGCAGATGTTCCTAAACATGGTTGCTTTGTGCCTACTTTTATCACTGCACTTGGAAGAACAATTAACTTTTAAAAGTGAAAATCCTAGTTATTCAATTTTCTGTTAGAATGCCAGTCAGTTCTAGCACGTGTCACTATTAGTGTCTCTCATTTTTCTAGAATGTACAGATCTGGTACTCCCTACAGTTGATCAATCCTATAATTTTTGCACTAAATTACTGTATGAATGAAAAGTTGGACAGTTAATATCAGCCCTTAATACTTCACAAACACTATCTCCTACAACTCTACTGTTAACAAGATTTCTGATGCACAAGCACACAGCTTTAGTAGCATTTGTCACTTGCACATCTCAAAGTTAATGTACAATAACATTAACTTTCCACAGGGTCTTTTTAACAAAAAAAGAAACTGAGGCACAAAGAGGCTAATTGGTGTGCCTGTGCTGCTCACCTGGCTGGTTGTAGTGGAAGCAAAACTAACAACCTAGTCTCTGACGGAGCCCCATAAGCCCCTTCACTTGATGTACCACTGTCTTTCAGTTTGTTCTCCCCTTGATAAGGGACAGCTGCCAGTTTGCTGAGTTGAGGGGAAAAAAAAGGTCGTTTCTGTTTCTATGACAGATTTATCACTTTAGATGACAAAGGAGGGAATCAATACACATAGTTTTAGGTGTCTGAAAAGTAAATATTTTACCCCAGCTTGTATTATAGGCTCTTTTTCTAACCACAAGTGAAAGAAGGATACCCTAAGGGATGTGATTCATCTCATTCCAAATAGGTGTCAGTTGAGATGAGCCATCCCAAGAGGAGCCTGCCTCTCTTCATTCATTAACTACTTGAAATTCCTAGACAACTATTGAGGCAAGACACTTGCTTTTTAACAGCCAAAAATTGGTACATTGACTCTTAGCCCAAAAAAAGGTAAAACCAAAACAGTAGTATGCCTGTGTGTATGACAGTTCTTCACTGCAGACATGCATGCTGCTTTCCTTACTTGTTTTTTTTGCTATTTTTAATCTGTTCAAAATCTGATGGCGAGCGGGGGGGGGGGGAGCGATGCGGGGGAAAGATGATTTTACACATTTTTGTTTGTGGTTCAGATTCCTGTCTGTTGAAACTGGCCAATAATCAAACAAATTTGTTCCAAATACTTTCTACAGCTATGGACATGCTATAAGTCAGGAATGTGTACAAACATCCAGTTAACCTCTGCAACAGAAACATTGCAAATGTTGATTGAAATGGAGTCATTCCAATAGTCATAATTCTATTCTGATAACTCATGAAGGGGAAATATTTTGACATCTCTTAAGATAACATGAGTTTCTTATTCTTTTTGAATAGGTCACTATTCCCTGTAGGAAAATCAATACCTGTTGCTTAGAAGTTGTTGTATAATATATTTTTTGCTAAATGGTTAACTGACAGATCTAGTCAAATTTCTCCAGCAGTATTATTTTTTTTATTAAATATTAGAGCATGTCTTTCCATCTCTGAAGATACCATTAAAAACTTGCAAACAGTCAGCTATTTATACTTTAATTTGAAATCTGTGTTCTACCTTGGTAATCCTAGTGACACCAAATTACTGCTTTTGGTGATAAAAATGTCCCTGAGGCAATGGAAGATGTGAGAAACAAAACATAAAAGAAAAAAAATAAGAACCCACAAACAAACAGGAACCTTTTTTTTTCAAACAAGCAAGCAAGTAGCAGCCTCTACACTGCTACCATATTTTGGCACGGCTAGGACCTTTCACATGTCCATACATCTATGTGAGCATAAAAGTAGAAGTTGAGTTTCTTATGAAGTAAAATTTTCTTCCTGAAAAAAAGGGGAGATTAAATTGCTTCACTTTCAAACTAAATATTGCTTCAAATTAATATTTTGGACTGAAAACTCCTTTTTGAAATTAAAAAATCTATTTCTTTTGGAAAAAGGATAAATAAATGCTTCATTTTTTCCACCTAAAGCAATGCCAACATTTTTAAAACACTTTTTTAAAATAACTTTAATGATAATGAACCTGCCTATCTGGAAACTCAGTATGTGACTGAAAAATTTAACTCAACTGAAATTAAAGCACAAACATGTTGGTTCTGAGATAATATCGTGAATTTACCTTACCTTACCTTACCTTACATTATGAAGAACAAAATTTCCCAAAAGTTTTCTTAAAAGGACAATTATACAAATACAATTGAAAAGTCGATACATACAGGAGAGGAGAACCACATAGCACTGAGCAGCAGCTTTTAGTTTTCAGGTTTCATGACTCTCACAAATGAGATAATAGTGAGTAAATTCTACTTTATATTTGAATAGTCACATAATGTCTGAACTGTAACTTACTCCCAGGGTATAAGGGATTATTATTGACAGAGTGACTCCTATTAGAACAC
>JAWWMO010000043.1:8567340-8672981 GCA_035047845.1 Dendrocincla fuliginosa
TTGGTTGGTTGGTTTTTTTTTTTTTTTTTTTTTTTTTTGTTTTTTTTTTTTTTGTTTTTGTTTTTTTTTTGTTTGTTTTTTTTTTTTTTTAAGAAGGATAATAACCACTTTCTCAAATATCTAAAAGTTTTAATTTTTACTCTTGTTCATTGCTGATACATGGAAGAGGTGATCTTGCTTGTCTTACTCGGGAGGTTCACAATGTCCTGTATAATATTGTACACCATGATAGCATTATGAGGGCACACATTGACAAGAAAACAAAAATAACTTCAGTTCCTTCCTTTCTAGAAACCTTCTAAAGACAGTTATAATGCTGTTATATTTGTATGACAGAAAATCAGGGGGAGATGCATTTTCTCATAATTACTGTTGCTTTATTTCAGAGGAAATCAGCTTAAAATCAGATCTGCTTTAACAAGCAAAAGCAAGATCGTGGTTTTGTATCATTGCTGGTAAATGAAAGGGGCTAAATTTTGGGAAAAGTCAGATCTATTTTGGCATTAAGCAGCTGGCTTTACTGCTTTCTGAGCATCGCTTTTTAGTCACTCTGCATAGTCTGTGTTTCTGTAAACTGCTACAAACTGCTATAAATTCTTGATGACAACAGTTAAGATCAGCTCTGATATTTCAACTCCTAATTCACAGAATCCAACAGAAAATTTTGAAATATAAAGTTGTAGTCTTTATTTCTCATATTCTTTCATTGTCAAATAATTTAATCTAATTTATTCCATCAACAGTTTTTATTATATTTTATTTAAAAGCATGTTTTTCTATGAGTTTATCTCCACATTTCACTTCATTATTTTTCCCATTTGTTATATGCAACTGCACAGGATTTTGAAATTAAAATATGACCCAGATGAAGACTTGGTTTTATCTGTGTAAGTGGTAGCAAGTTAAGTGTATGTGGTTTTCCTTGCTGTGTGGGTGATGTGTTTTTCAGATGTTTTGTAATTCCTTGCTTTTAGTGGGCTATTAAGAATGCAGAATCTTGTCCCACTAAGCAATTTTTTCCCACTAGAGCTAGAGGCTTGGAATTTGACATTTTTATATTGGTGAGAAGTTAATCTGTTTGGACTCAACTTTATGGCTAATTATTTCAAAATATGACTCCATTTCTCAGAATCTGAATTCCAGATACAAATCTAATGTTTGCTTTTTGTAAACATTTCATGCTAACCAAGAGATTTCTCATTTTATCAGAATATACCTCACAAGATTTATAGGGGGATCATAAAACTTCCTTATAGAGATATACTGATCCATACCAAGTCTCCTTACTCAGTCCTGGGACACTTGGAAGACACAGCCGCTTAGATCAGTATTTGATATTTTTCAACCCAGTTATCAGAGCTCTGTTCCTGCCTTCCACAACGAAGCATGTTCAGCTGTTTTGTCAATTTTTCATGAGAAAAGATATGGAAGAAAAACTTAAACCTGATTATTACCAGGCTGATGTTTGAAATGTGGAGGCACATCTTTTCATTAAAACCAGTTAGACCTGCCTTCACTTTTCTTGTATTTTCATAAGTGACAAACTAGAGAAAATGTATTTGAATTATCCTATCACATTCACAAATTAATTCCATTTTGAGGCATGGCTTCTTAACAGCCATTTGTCACTGTAGGGAACAGTTATCTTCCAAGACCATGGCTGGGCAGGAAATGTCTGGTATATAAAATGTTTTGGTTTCTTGCCATGTTGGTAGGTGTGCATGTTTTTGATATTGTAGAATTTTTCAATATCATGCAACCCAGACTGTGGAGAATGCATGTATACTTTGAATCACAGAGAATTAATCTCCTGTCTTGTTTCAGCAGGTAAGTTACAGCTGAAGGGACAATAACATTCGACAGTCTAATCTGTGTGAAGTGAAAGGCTTTGCTATTGTGTTGCGCCATTTAAACAACATTCACTGAATGTCACATGAAATCTTGTTGTCAAAACTAGACAGGAAGAATCTGTCTGATGCCTTTGTCAAAATCTTAGCCCTTGATCTCATGCTCCTCTGCCTTCTCAGGAATGCAGGTGCTGGAATGGAATGGCATCCCCTTGACTGGGAAAACTTACGAAGAAGTCCAGAGCATTATTATTCAACAGAGTGGGGAAGCAGAAATATGTGTAAGACTGTGAGTTTTTCCCCATCTTTCTGTTTCCATTTTTTTTTTTTTTTGGCTTTTCATGGCTTTTTCTTTCTTTTTTTTTTTAAATTAACGGTTGTTAAGGTGGAACCTTTGTTAGCGCAAAGCATCAATGTAATAATAAACAAGAGTTCACTCTAATTGTGGGAGGTCTATTTGTTCTGTTTTTCTTTTAAAGTCAGAAGGAAAGTTAAACCAAGTCAGATGCTAGTAATTATATTTTTATAAATAATGATGTCTCCATTGTCAGGCCACAATCTCCTCTCATTGACAAACATGCAATTCACTGAATTTATTGGTGTTAGAAAAAGATGGTAATTTAGTAGTAACTTGATTTTTTGTGAAATCTGTCTTTTAGGTGAAAGTCATTTAAGCATCACAAAAAATGCATAAACTTGCATTAAATTCATTAAAGATTTCACCTTAAAAGAAGCTTTTCTTCTCAGCTCTTTAACAGCATTGCAGATATATATCTGCTCAGAAGGGACCATGCTTGGGAGCTGCTTTCTGTCATGAACCACTATTCATTTATCTACTTAATACAATAATGAGGGTATAAGGAAAGAGTTTCTTTTCTCTCAGGCTTCTCATTACTTTCTTTAGGGACCTAAACATGCTCTCGGACTCTGAGAATCCCCAGCACCTGGAGCTGCATGAGCCAGTAAGGGCAGGTGAGTGACAAGATGCTGCCTTGATATTGTAGGACTGGATAGAAGCTGAAAAATTGATGTGATATATTAGCATTGTAAACCTGGGTGTTACACCCCAAATATTGCCATAGGTAGAAAGGGAACCACACTTTATATGCAAAGGCGTGATGAGAGGATTGAGTGCACCTTCAAGGAGTTTGCAGACAAAACCAAGCTGAGCAGTAGTGTTGACCTACTGGAGGGTAGGAAGGCTGTGCAGAGGGATGTGGACAGGCTGGATCAATGGGCCAAGGCTAATTGCATGAGATTCAACAAGACCAAGTGCCCTGAGGGTGCTGGTCTACAGTAGCTGAACCTGAGCCAGCAGTGCCCAGGTGGCCAAGACCAGTGGCATCCTGGTCTGTATCAGCAATAGTGTGGCCAGCAGGACCAGGGTGGTGATTGTCCCCCAGTACTTGGCATTGGTGAGGCCATACCAAATTCTGTGTCCAATTTGGGTCCCTCACTACAAGAAGGACATTGAGATGCTGGAGCCTGTCCAGAGAAGGGCAACAGAGCTGGGGAAGGGTCCGGAGCATGAGTCTGATAAGGAACAGCTGAGGGAGTTGGAAGTGTTTAGCTCAGAGAAAAGGAGGCTTGAGGGGATTTTATCTCCCTCTACAATTACCTGAAAGGAGGTTTCAGCCAGGTGGGGTTCAGTCTCATCTCCCAAGTAACAAGTGCTAGGATAAGAGGAAGTGGCCTCAAGTTGCTGCAGTGGAGGTTTAGGTTGAATATTATGAAAAATTTCTTCACAGAAAGGGTTGTAAAGCATTGGAACAGACTGCCCAGGGAAGTGTTGGACTCACCATCTCTGCAGGTATTTAAAAGATATGGTGTAGATATGGTGATATAGGGACATGGTTTTCAAGGAGTACTTGAGCATGCAGGATTGATGGTTGGATTGGATGGTCTTAGATATCTTTTCTAACCTAAAAAATTCTATAATTCTATTATTACTAGCCCAGTTCAATCCATACTGACACCCAGTCTTCACTATCCTAGCAATGCAAAAGAAGTCTCTCAGGAATATTGAAGCTAACATTTGCTATCCAGACAAAACCTCCCTCTAGCTACCCCTTCAGCTAAACATGCCACAGAAAACTGTGACATAACCATCCATTCAGCAGCTTCTGGAGGCTCTCCAGGCAGTGCTTTTACTCCTAGGTATTGCAGCAAGTCACCAGTGTTCTAAGGAATGTGCTGGGAGGACTGTGATGTTTGTGGTGGGAGTTTTTGATTCCTCCTTGCTGGGAGGTGGATGATGTTGATGATTCCCTCCTAGTCACATCAGGATCTGCTTGGGGCCTCTTCTATGTTTTCTACTGTGCCTTGCTCTTTCCCCACAGTTCAGCAGCTCTGCATTGCATAGGACTTGACTGGGTAGTGTAAACTTTAAATGTGATATATTCTTGTTCATTTTCCTTCTGTTGCCCTTACGGTTTGCTTTGCCCAGCCCCTGAGTTTTCACCTGTGCTGGTTGGTAACTGACCAGTGACTTACTGGTGTCCCCGGGGCCTCAGCTTTCATTCTGTGACCAAACCTTGCAGCACTCTGCTGTCGCCCAGGGACTCAGAGGCTATTATAAATTGCATTATTAATCTGGAGTAATAAATACTTCTGTCTGCACAGTGCAATTACTGCCATGCCTTTTCTATATCAGAATTATTAAGAAAGGGCACTATACCATACAATTATACAAGGTGAAGTGTAACTCAGGTAAGGTCGTAGCCATCCGGTCATTCGACAATTGCTGTTGCAGCCAGGCAAGCCTTAACAAAGCTCCCAGCAAACTGCAGCGAGTCCAAATAACACATGAGTCCTAAGGCCTCTGTTCATAGAATCATCAGTGTTGGAAAGGATGAAAGATCTCTTGATGAAAAGACCTTTTAGTTTAATACAAGTATTGTGGCCTGTTTGTTATAAGTGATGAAAAAACAGTGTTTACTAGGACACAGGGATTCGATAGCAAGAAATCAGTGTGAAGTTTTGTTATGTGAGTTCTAAGATGGCAGTGCTTTTGAGGGGATTCCCTTCTATTCAGTAAATATAATGACTTCAGTCTTCAGTAACTTTTTCAGTCATATCTAAATTCAGTCATATCTTTGAATCAACATCCACAATTTTACTTGTAATGCAGCCCCTCATCAAGTTCAGTGCAGATTAAAAGACTGTTTCACTCAGCATTTCATGGGTCCTTTCTTAGTTTTGTGGGTTTGTGGCTGCTCTTTTATTGATCAGTACATAAATTATCTGGATTAAATCCTCTGTTTTCTGACCATGTAACACTTCCCAGCTATTAATATAATACCATAAATTAATGTAATATTAAATTAATTCAAAATTAATATAATACTATAAATCTAATTTTTGTTGCAAGTGGATGTTATTGATAATAATTGAAAGCAAAGACGAAGCCTGACAGAGCTTTGAAGTAGAACTACCCATAATTTTTTTCCTTCTGGGCAGCTCGAGAACACCAAAGGCACTCATAGACATGTTTATTGGGTTTTCAAAGGATAGAAACCAGAATAAGCAACTTTTTATTAATGAAGAAAACTCAAATGAGAAGGAAGAGAAATAAAATTAAATTGTTCCACTCTTGCAGGCATGCGTCCTCCTAGTCTGGCAATCTTGTAGTGGTTTCTGAGTTGGAACAACTCTATAGAGTTCCTTCTGACTGCCAAGTCAAGTCTTTCTTGCCATTACCTCCAAGGTTTGGCAGAGTGGGCTTTGGAAAGGAAAAATCTCCATTCTCTCTGAAAGAAAATGAATTAGAGACAAGCAGGCAGGGTAAGGCTAATGCCTTGCTTTAAACCTCTCATACTCCTGAGAACCTGGGAAGCAAGCTGTGCTCAACATCCCTTTAACTCTATGCAGCTCATGACATATGTGGAACTTATTTGACTCCCTTTTTGTGTTAAATGGAAATTGTTATCTCCAAAAGGTGAATTCCTCCCACTGATTTTTGGGCAGCAGAGAGGGCAGACTCCTACCAGAGTTGTCTTACATAGGTGTGAGTAATAAGGAAAGGTGAATCAGGGCTTTTCGTCTTCATTTGTTTTCATTTTATTCTATTTTGATTAATTTATGGTACCAAAGTTTTGAGATTTTTTCTCTTTATTTTTGTATAAATTCTGTTCTATTGAACACCCAGTTGATTTAAAAAAAAGAAAAAAAAAAGAGATTTAAGCTTTTACATGAAAGTTCAGATGTTTAGTGAAACCAAACCAGTTCCAAGCACTGAAAGACAGTACAACCTTTAAATCTGTAATTTGATCCAGTATGATTAGCAAGGCCTGTTTTTAGTCAGCTAGAAGTACCTTCTCGGAAAGCTTTCAAGGTAAGTAGTGCTAGCTGATGGAAAGATTGGAATTGGGTTGTCAATGTTGCGGGAGAGATATCTATTTTTATAAGTTTCATTTTGAATCTTCAAAGTATACAAGTAGATGACATGAAAAAGGGCAAAGATCATTACGCTGTCCCTGTACAATGGCAAGATGGATTTGGATATGTTGGCAATTATCGATACAAAGCTCTCTTACTTTAATCCAGTAGACAAAGCGAAGTCCCCGGGGGTTGATCCCAAGCAGCTGGCTGCAGAGCTCCAAAAGGTTTCTCTACAGCAGTCGCCTCTGGTTGCTTCCTCAGCAGTGGAAAAGGGATCTCATGTCCACTCTGGAACAACTTCTACCACTTCCAGTGCTGTTCCCAGCCCCGGTCAGCCTGGCTCTCCCTCAGTGAGCAAAAAGCGGCACAGCAGCAAGGTAAGACACTTCACAGATATGCAGCAATAACATTTTGATGACAGGAAGAAACTGCCTGTTTGCCTTCTGTAGTGCAGCAAGAAATCACAGCACGTATTGGTGAACTCATTTCTGGGACAGTGATGACTGTTAAGATATTGAATTTGGACACAAAGAAAGATTATGCAGTTTATCCAAGATGATAAAAGACTGGTCCCCCCCTAAAAATAACTTTTTTTGAACTTAATATTATTGTTTTTAAACAAACTGACTGCCCCTCACAGTCTTTGTTGCTCTTGCTTTTTAAGCACATTCTACATTATGAAGAAGCTGATATAACTAAGACCATAATTTCCCTCTCTGTACTAAACTATTGTTTGTGGTGGTGCAAGCTACGAATAATCAGAACAATAGTAAGCATGTGTCTGAAAGCCAGAGAAAGAATTAAAATTAAATTCATGATTAAAATGTGTTTTGTCACTAGCTAATTCCTGTGAATTTGCTAAGCATAATTTCTCATTTTCTTTGCCACATCCTGTCCATTTCTCATCTGAAATCCTTTCTCCTTGTCCACGTGCACACTTGAAAAGGGAAGAGTGGAAATTCTGTAGCATTTTTTCACAGTTGAAACTGAAAACTAAATCATAAAATCATTTATTACATTTTTGCATTTTATGTCAAAAAAGTTAAGACCTGAAGTGAAAACCAGTTCTGTGAAGACTGTATTTGCTTAAGCAATTTGCAGGAGCACTGGTTGCTATCCTGAATAACCAGCTTCTCACACTCATACTATTAGAAACAAAGCTTCATATTGCAAACAAATTGCTTTTCAGATATTTATTACTCCTTATCTTTATTCCTGCTTGGGACGGTCAGGTTACTATTGCATTATAGTTATGTTTGTGTTTTTGGTCTCTTGGAGCTATGCCTGTGATTTGAACTATGGATGAGTTAGATTCTGCACAAACCAAAACCAGCAAGGGCTTTGCTCATTTCAGATGGCTCTCCAATGTGCCAACATAACTTCCATGTGAGAGGAAACATAAAAAACCCTTTCATCCAGCAACTTAGCACAAACTAAAGATATTTATTGATGCATTTGGTTTGGATAGTAATTCTGTCTTTCCACAATGTCCACTGACTTTTTATGAAGTAATTCAGGTCTATGATGCACAAGTTATATCCATATGTCAAAATTTATTGGGCCTGACTTCAGGGATCTGGCAGAATTGCCTAATCATTAAGTGAATAGTTGGATTCATTGCAGCATACTCTGGGTATTGTGTACATCGACATATGAACTAGTTTTCCATGTGCATGATTTTTACCACTGAGAATAATGAGCTTCTGAAGTACAATTCATGGGACTGGGTGAAACCTGTCACTGCAGTGCATGGAGAGGGCAGGGTTCTTCATGCACGTCACTATCTGCACTGAAACCCCTTTCATTTGGTTAGATGAATCATGCTCCTAAATTCACTGCATGGTGTATCCCTGTATCCATGAATCCTTGTTGTGTGGTGTATCCTGGAGAGGTCCCCCTCTCTGACCACATGAGGAGACTGGTTCCCAGCTTTGGCATTGTAGTAGGTCACCTAAAATTAGATGCATAATTTAATTTCCTGCTTCACAGAGGATTTAATATTCTTTTATGAAAATTCAGCTGCAGGCTTATAAAGATGAAAAAAGAATTATTAGAACTATTGCCTTTATGTAGGAGATGCAAAAGTCAGAACTAGTCAGGTAAATATTTAAAACATTCTTTGCTTATTTCTGAAAATCATGTTGAGAGGCATTTATTTCATAACAACCATAGCTTTTGTTGACTTGTATAGTTTCTGTTCATTGACTGCAGGCCAAGTTTATAATGGTGTTGAGCTCTGTTAGAAGAGAAAGCTCATCCTTTCTGGAACTGCTCTTTGCCTTGGGCTGACAGCATTTCTAGGCAGGCTGCAGCCCTGCCAAAGTTTCATGACAGACTAAATAGTCAAACCGCCTAGATCTTGGTTTTGCAACTGCTTTTATTTTTACCAAGTTTTTTTTTAAGCTTTTTGTACACAATATGCACTCTGGAAATGTTGTAGGAGTCTCTGTTATTCTGCAGTGCCAGTTGCCTCATATTTAATGCTTTGTCCCATTGCTGCAGAGAGTGATAGTGCATAACATCAGAGCCTGGCAGTGACAAGTTTCACCTCCGAGTCATGACAACCTTCTGGAGCAGGTGTGATGGCATTACAAAGCACCATCTCTTACACAGGGTGTGTGAGTTCATGCAGGGAGTATCAAAAGAAATTAGAATAAAGTTAGATTAGCCATCACAAGAGAGATTTAACCTTTGGGAGCCTTGAGCTGAGTAGTTTCTCTGCAGACCTATTTCTTTTGTAGTGTAAACGCATGATCTGCATATGGTGCAAATTACATCCAGGGTATAAATGCCCTATAGAAACATTTAATTGTCTTTGTATCTTGAAGAATGGGTTGTTTTTCCTAACTCCTCAGGTCCTTTAGCTCCTTGAGAATTCAGCAGTGAAATACTTTTTCTTCTTTCAAATTAATCCTCACTGAGACCCTAATAAAGAAAGATACTTATTTGCATCTCTGCCTTTCAATCCAGATCCAGCTTCAAAGCTGGCCTAGCTCTGAGCTAGGGGCTAGAGCAGATGACCTTGAGAGGCGTCTTTCAGTCTAAATTATTCATGTTTCTTTTAATTATGTAGGTAGTTCTTCACGATCAGTTTTAAATCAGCTGACACCAGAGAGAAAACAAAATATTTAATATACTGAATCACAGCTTTGTAAAAGATTACATAGTTTCAGCAATGATACTAAAACATAAAAATGCACATTTATTTTTACAGACTCCACTTTACAACCACCTTTAACCACCTTTGAAAGTCCCCATACAAATTTGTCATGCCATGCTATGAACTCCTTCTATTATCTGTCCTAATACTTTCCGTATTACATGACATGCAGAGTGAGCAAACCCATTTTTCTTGTTATTCCAACTTGTGAAAAATGAGAGCATTTAGATTATCCAGCAGTGATTTTTTAGCCACAGCACAGCCTAGCTCCATGTTATTTTTGGTGTTGTCAGTATTGCCAGTGCTAGTACAGCCTGTGGTCAGACCTATTAAGTATAATAAAATCCATTTGTAGAGGTGAAGTATGAGAAGTATAAGCCATTTAAGCCCTACTTTGAAAGTTTGCATGATGCTCAGGTAGCACTCTGTCTTTGGCAAAAGGGGTGAAATTCTCTTTGAATAGTCATTCAAGGACCAAACAAGTTTTAGGAGTAGTTTTCTATTGATCTAAAATTTCACTTCAGATTCAGAGCATTTTGTAAACTATTTATGACCTATTTTAGCTGTTAGAGAGATTAAACTTCTTTAAAAGCTTTTTAAGGTACCAAGAAGAGCTGATATTAAAAAAAAATCCATAAGAATTATTTTTTAGATGCAAATGCATTTGCAGAAAAATCAAGTTTGGTTTTGTGTTTTTTTTCTAGAAAAGTTTGTGCTCATGAAGAAACACATCTAGAAGGCAAGGTAAAGCAAACAAGAATAAGGCAACACAGAACAGTGAATATAACCATAAAACAGGCAGATTTTGGCTAATTTTCTCCTGTGTTTTCACTGTGCTAGTGTCTGGCTGGGATTTTTCTGGTTAGTTCTTGCAGATCTGAATGGTTGAGGGAATGTTTCTTCAACAGAAGCCTGAAAAGGGCAGTGCATCACCTTACTTCAGGCTCTGGTTGGGCTGACACGGGCCCTGCATTGGCCTAATTTAAAACAATTGATGCCCAACATCCTGATAAATTCTCTTAAGGGTTTTCTTGGAGGGTAGGGCAGCACAAAAGAGGCAGATGGGTTTTACCCTTCTCAGAAAGCAATAGAAATACTAATTGCTTGGAATAATGTCAGGCAGCTGCTCACATCTGGAGGAATAGGAAAAGATGGCTTCAAAATCAGTCTTCAGAGAACAGCAAGTTTGTCCTTGTTTGCATCCTTTGTTTTCTGCTGCATCAACCAAGGAAACAGATGTGGAGAGAATGCAAAAATATTCAAATCCTGCTACAGAACCAGAGTTTTCTTGCTTGACTGATGGCTTGCAGATTAGAGGTACGTCCAGGGTGGCTCAAGGGCACCAGCATTTAACAGAACAGAATAATTTTGTGAGTACAGGATTCTAAGCAAGTGGTGATACTATTTTCCAACTGCTAACAAACAGGAGGGAGGAAAGTGGAAGAGAGGAAACACTGAGGATTTTATTGCTTTTTTTTTTTTTTGTCAAAACCTTCGAAAAGTTCAGTTATAAAGAAAAGAGAGGAAAGTGAGGACAGAAGATTTAAATTTCATGTCATGGAAAGTGTCTGTAGGAATTTGAAATGAAGTGGTGTAGCTGAATTGATTATAAGAAAACACAGAATAAAGCAAAAAATCACTTGCAATTGTGAAACCCACTCATACACATCACTTAGTTTCAGTACCATTCTTTCCACTCTTCTACCTGCTTTCACCTAAACTAGTTTAAACTAGTGCAACTTTTACCTCTTTCTGCTTTTCTCATATTGCCAGAAATATGGCTTTTACTTACTATATTTTTTTTCTCTTGGCAACATTCATTTTTGTTAGACAGAGTTAATGCTATATGTCTTTTTCTCCCCATGCCTCCCTGCATGACCAATCTGCTCAGACAGTAAAGACTTTGGTGTTCAGTTGTTTGATTCTGTTCCTGCAAAAAGGCTGATCAAAATGGCTGGGCTGGACTTTAACAGCTGTTAAAACATCCATAACTACTAGTTTTGAGCATTACTGAAAACAAACAGTTTTTTAAAAATTTGTGGCAATACAGCAGTATAAACCGCACCTGTTAAAAAAGTTAACTTGGAAAATTTGTTATTTCCAGATGTGTGTATATTTGTAAGTGTGTGTCTATGTATTTATTTACTTATTTTTAATCTGGCAGCCCACAGAAACTACAAAGTCTGCTTCCCATCCGATCACTGGAGAAATTCAGGTGAATACGTATTTTTGCTGTGTAAATTGTTGTTGCCACTGGCTGTGTTTTTCTGTGGAATAAGTTTGCAGAATATAACCTCCATCAACTGATTTTTTAGTAAACTCCAATCCCTTGCAGTGTCACTAATGTAAGTCAGTGCTTGATTTTTCCATCTGTCATCAATGTTGGCTACAACCAGAAGAATGGAAAATGCTGCTGTTCCTGAAGGGACTAAAAGAGTAGGGATATTAATTCTAAATCTTAATCTTTGGCCACTTATTGTGGTTTTCTTCAGAAATTCCCGGACTGTTTAGGTTGAAGCAAGAACTGCTGTGGGTTTCTTATAAAGCAATGTATTTATTTCCAGGCCATGCCAAGTTTATGGTTATCCCTTATGTAAATTGACTTTAGCTTTTTAAAATAGTGGAACAGAGAACAGCAGAATAACTGAAGCCTATATTCTTATAGATTTCTGGGACTTTTTTTTTGCCTTAATTAACCCCTCTCTACTATACTAGTACTTAAATTCTTTCCATGGTATTATAAATCTCAGTAAGTCTTGGACTCCAGGTAGGCAGGATGTGCGTAATTATCACTCAATAAACTGGCTCAGAATAATATCAAGGGTTCATATTTCCTTTGTTTTTTCCTGGTTGGCATAAATCAATATGGGTGTTTCCTTTTTATTTTTTTTTCCCCCAAGGTCCCACATGGTCATGTAGCATCTCATTCTAGTAAGGAGAGAGACAGAAACTTCTAAAATGTCCTAATTTCCAGTGAACACAGGGGTCTAAAATTCATTTTATTCAAAGGGTTTAGGAGAGATATTGAATCATTTAGGAAGTAAAGGTAACAAATAATCCTACTGTGTTTTAATGTGTTCACTAGCTTCAAATCAACTATGACAAACACCTTGGCAACCTTATCATCCACATCCTTCAGGCAAGAAACCTTGCTCCCAGGGACAACAATGGCTATTCAGACCCCTTTGTTAAAGTTTATCTTCTTCCAGGGAGAGGGTAAGTGTAAAAGAAATTTTAGCTTGAACTTTCCTTTAAATTAGTTTTGCTACGTGTCCTTAATAAGCAGAACTTAGAGTTATTGCTATAGAAAAATCCAGGTGCAACAGCAGCAAAAATGGTGAATTTTTAATACAGAACCAGGTGCTATTCCCAGAAGAACATACCTACTTTGCTAATGACCTTAGAAACTTCATAATCATTTTTCTAGATTTACTTTTTTTTTATGTTTCCTTTTAAAAATTATAATACACGCAAAAATATTTAAAAGAACAACAGACTCTATGGAAATGCACTAAATAGATGTACCACTTTCTGTAATATAGAAAGCTGCATGTTAAGTTTAGCATGGAATTGTTGCCTCAGCTCAAGACAATCCGAACTTCGCAAATATGCAGAACTAAAGTATCTGAGATAAATTTAAAGTTGCAGTATAATACAGTGAGAAACACTGGTCAGAAAACATTATCTTCGTATGTCCTTTTTTTTTTTTTTTAACAGCTAAGATACAGTTTTAGAAATACCACTAATTTTGTATCTAATGACTGTACAAATCACTAATCACTTTCACGGACCATTGCTTTTTTAGACTCTGTAATTACAATTAGCTTATTAGTGTTTCTTTTAAAAGATATGTTTCTGTATCAGCAATATTATAGCTATTTTTTTGCCCTAATGTTATGGAATATCATATGTATCCTCAGAATGCATAAGAATCCTGCTGACTTCAGTGACACAATAGATGTATCTAAAATTAAGCTGGTGGATCAGCCTATAGATTGCAAAGACAAACTCCTGCAAACTTCCCTGCCTCTGCAGTCATACTTATCCTAAAAGGCTCTTAGGCTAGGACCATCCAAATAAAAATCTGTATTTTTGTTCTATTCAAAGGAACAGGAAAGTGGATGCTCAGGTCACAGTTCAGCATTTGGCATACAAGCAAGCACCACTAAATCATGAGTGGTACAAATAAAGCCATGTATTTTCTTTTGTATATTATTAATTCCAGCTATACAGTATTCAATATTGTTCAGTGGCACTGGGCTCAAAACTATTACTGAATATAATAGGAACAGGTGCTAAAGCTTGAGAGGTTTTTTAGTGCACCTAAGAGTCTTGTAAAATGCTTGTCAGATCAATCTTACTGGGAATTTTGCAGGTACATTCACTGATGCAGAAATAAGGCTTTGAACTAAAAGCATGTTCACCCTACAGAGGGTCTAAGCCAGATCTAAGTTTAAGTTTAAACTTGCTGCCGGGAGGAATTTGGATTTTAGTTTTGTTTGGGTTCATTATTTTAAAACATGGCTCTGTTACTTGGGCCTTTGGAGAATAATGAAAATTAAGATCTTAAAAATGCCAATGAATTGCTACTGAATAACTTTTATCTGTAGTTCAGTCTGTGCTAGACATCTTATTCTTCCTACTGCCTCTATTTCCTTTGATTCTGGTGCTGGAAACTACCCTTATTCACAATTGTCTTTCATCTCTGTTCTCATTTTCTCTCACACTGTGTTCCTAACTCTGCAAATGCTGGGTATGCAGACAAGTCATGGTTGTCCAAAATGCCAGGTAGAGTTTACTATCTTCCAATTTTATTATTGGATTTTTTGTGTGCATGAATGATACTATAATCCTATGCATTGAATTGTGGATTTCTCCTGAGTTCTGATGGCAACTGTGGTATGGTTTTGATTTAATTTTCTAATGAGGCCATTTCCAAGTCAGGAGGAACTGAAAGAAGTAGTTAATGCTCCTCAGTGCAGAAACATTCTAGGGCCAAACAACTCTGAAGACAAGCAAAATTTCTTCTGAAGTCTGTAAGAATTTGGTTCAGATATATCTAAAACTTCATTCTCACTCACTGAAATTTGCAAAATAATTAACCGGGAACTTGTATCAAGATTTTGAACGGTGTTACTGCTAAGAGAAACAGGCAGTGTTTGGTAATGAAATGGAATATTTTTCTCTATTTACCTGCACATAATAAACAGATCTCTATCATCTGTCTGTTTCTTCACTGCTATAATTATTAAATTAATCTGTTAAAATTACACATTTTATAGGTGTATTCTATTAGTTTTATATATAGTTATTCTATTACACTTTTTCATTGTACTTTCAGTTGTATTCTGTATTAATAAATTATAATTAAGGAGTCAGAGAGAAAATATAAAGAAAATAGATATGCAGTTTGTATCTTTTCACACAGCATACTGGGTAAATTTCAAGTACAAATTATTTCATACTAGGTATAGACTGGTTTAGTGGATACATTTTATCAAAGCATATCTATCTGCTAATCACAATTGTTAGGGGAAGGTGTATTAGTGGTAAAAACTTAATGTGTTTGGCAGATCTTTCCCTTCAGAGGTCTGGTAGCCCTCATGGGTCATCCAGCTTAGCCTGGTTCAGCACCTCCCTAGAAGTAGCCATAGTTTACATGGATGTGGGCTCATGCCACCCTTATGGTTTAAATCCAAATACTCCATGGACTACACTGGAAAAACTTCAGAGTCACTGTGTTAACAACACATTTACTTTTTGTCACTTCCAGCTCTGAAACTCAACACTGCATGAATCACCTCCTCACATATTTCTGAAAATAATCAGGAACTTTGAAAAGGTGATGAAGTTCTCCTGTTGCAAAAGGAGATCCAAGAAAAGAAAGGGGGTGTCTTGGTGTCATTTTCTTGGCTGAGTGCACAAAGGGTCCTTTCCTACTTTCTTCAAACTATCAAAGTGTATCAGTTCCTTAAAACCAGCAGATCATAGGACATTTAGACAGGATGCTTTAGGCAGGGGACATTTTCCTCATATCAGTGGGTGGGAAGAGAAGACTACTGAGGTGCTTTAAAAATTTAACCGCATCACTAAATAGTGTTTGCCATCAAAATCTAGTTTTGAAAAGTATTCAGATTTTGCATGTCAGCTTTCTTTCCAAGATATGCAAGAAAATAACTTTGTGTGAGTTTCTTTTTTATATGCTCTTCGTCCACCTAGATTTTAATTCTTGCCATTCTATGCTATGGCCGATAGAACTCATTGAATTCTGGAGACCTTCTCGCAAGCAGAGGTGAACAGATACTGTGTTTCACATGTTTCAATACCCTTTCACATTTCAATTAACTGGACGATAGTGCATAGCAAGGTGTGCAAGAAGATAAATGGAAATGAATAGAATGACTAGAGCAAAAACTAAGAGAAAAAATAGCTGCAAATCCCTTTCATTAAGAGCTATCAGGATAGTAGGCATGTTGGATATGGCCAACCCCTTTCTGAGAATAAGGCCACTAGACCTTAATAGTTATATGGGATCACTGCACAGTAGAATTGAGTTCATAGAGTGAACCTGGTGCTGAGGTACCATCATTGACATGTATGTGCCAGGAAAACACATGCATCTTTCACATATCCTTAAATCAGACCTGCTCCAATCTGGTACCATGCAGCGACTGGCTGATTACATGAGTCCATGGAGTGCATCTTCTCAGTTAATCTCACAGGAAAGGAATTAGTTCATTAGTTCTGAGACCATGCCACGGTGTGAACCAAAACAGTTAAATCAGAAGTCAGAAGTGAGAATCAGGGGAGCAGTACACTACCAAAAGTTAATGTAGGGGAACCATGAAAGAGTTTAATATGGCATATACAAGTCATTTTGTGCCATTTAGTCTCAGTACTGCAGAACCATCCTGGGAACATTTAATTTAATAATAGATATAGCAGGAATATGCTTGTAGACCGACAGAAAGAGTTTCTTTACTTTATATCTTGTGGGGTTTTCAAAGTTTTAAAAGATTCTCATGTTCTCCTACTCAGCTTTTTTGAGATGTCCATTAAAATTTATATTAAATTAAAATTGGAATGAAAGCAAATCTAACATCAAAGCACACAGAGTTGGATGGGTCCATATTCTGTTAAAGAAGACTGCATTGCTTTCTCCATTCTCAGGAAATGCAAAGTACAATAGAAAGCATTACTGATTCTTTTTAAAAACATATTGTGCAGCCAAACCTTTTGTTCTTGGCTATTGATAAAAAAAAAAAAAATAAAAATCATCAGCTTGATGCACTTTTATGGTTTTTTTCCAGTATAGTTAGAGGGATAGGCACAGAGCAGGATCAATAAGAAATTAGTGTTTCTATCATTAACAGGATATTATTTACCTTATGGCATTCATTAAATGTTTTTGTGAGATGAGATTCCTGTCATTAGAGATTGAAGCCTATAAATATAAGGAATCCATGCTGCTTTAAAATGCTAATATGAGCATGGTCTTGAAAAAGAAATCAATGCATTATCACCTCAATTTAGAATCAGAGCCCAACACTTACAACCAGAGGACAAAGCATATGTGCATGTGCTAGCTGATGCTTTATCTTGAAATGGTTTTAGGCAGAGTGAGCCTGATGAAGAGTCAGAAGGTGTTTCAAAGGACCATGTCAGAAAAGCTTACCAAAGAAAAAAATCCCAAAGGCTGTCATTGTCCTCTTGTAACCCTGAATTGATGCAGAAATGGAAGATGCAGTTCTTTTCTTTGGTTTGTGGGTGGGTTTTTTTTGCATTAAAGCCAAAAGAAACAAAAGCTCTCTAACGTAATGTTTTCTTCTTTTGTTGAAATTCAGCGCTGAGTACAAGCGGAGAACTAAGTACGTTCAGAAAAGCTTGAATCCTGAGTGGAATCAGACTGTCATTTATAAAAATATCTCTACAGAGCAGGTGCGTGACTGGTGATGCTGTCCAGTGTGATTTGCTGCTTTATTATTTGTATGGTCTGCAGTGCTCACTGGGAGGGGAGTAGTGCTCCTGGCAATTCTGTGAAGCCCTGTAAAATCTTGCCAGATTTAGGAGAAATTTGCAACTCTTTCCCTGCCTCTGATAGAACTTACTATAGCAATACTTTTTTCTTGCCCTTCTACTCTTAAAAATGGTAATTTGTGGAGATTACACTCATAATCATACCATAAGTACAGATGTGACAATTTTAAAAAAAATGGTAATGGAATAAATTAATGAGGGAAATAAATTAAGACGTAAGTTTCTGACGTAGATGAAGAAATCACTGTCACTCTTTGTTCCAAAAGCCATGCAACCACACACGAAGCACAAGTTCTACCATTTTTAATTAAAAAATATTTATAAAATGTAGAGATAGATTTTTAGAATTTTTTATAATTTACATTAATGTCTTCAAATATGAATCACTTAAAAATAGAATATATTTAATTTCTGGGCTATGGAAATATTTAACTCACATCTGGAAAATATATCTTTGTTTCTTGGTGTCTTCCTAGCTCCAACTGATCTACAGTGTTAACTGAGGCAGTATGAAGTGACTGAGTCTTTTTCTCCATCTCCCCTTGTAAAAGGATGTTTTATCACTGGAAAAAGTTATAATGAGCAAAATCATGATCAGTTCATTTGTTTAAATTATGAAGTATGTTTTGTAAAATACTGGATATGTACACAGTCCTGAATCTATTTGCCTATCTTGCTATTTTGTTCTTGACACTTCCAAATTCATTTTTCAGGCCCATTTAATCTTTCAGCACTATTTTTAAAAAGCCCAGAATAACCAGGCTCTTTCATGAATAGATTTCCCACTGCTTTTAATGTACTTCTCCATCATGACCCCAAGACCTCAATATTATCGTCCCAACTTAAAAATTCATTATTCTTTCTTCTTGTTCATTGAGAGGAAGGTAGATTAAGATGCTCAATTTTTTTGCATGGAGCAAAACCCTTCCCTCAGATGGACATGCATAGTTGCTCATGCAATGTATACGTGGGAACTTAACAGAAGGTAGCTCAGATTTGCTTAAGAGGTAAAAAAAAACCCCGTGATGATGTTTGCTGAGCTGCAATATGAAGCCTGGGTCTTCTGGGCTTGGTGAAAGGATTTGTTAAGTCCTAACATGTTTCCAAACTGAGCTTTCCATTTAAGAAAGTTTCCTCAGTTTTCTTAATTTATTTTGAGGTTCTGCTGTGACATTTCACAGAGCGTGGTCATTAAAAGTGCTTGGGTGTTTTACCTTCAATGCCTGTTTCATGCTTTGAAACTCAGTATTAATCGAGGATTTCTTGGACAGTGATTTTTATGACAAAAAAAAGTCCTTATAACTTTGATGTCAGGTTTTTTACCATTACTTGATAAATTTGCCTTTGTTTGCATGTTGAATTCTGAACTTTTGCTTTCTATTTTTAAATCTCCTCCTTTTACTTTCCTGTGAGACTGATATTCAGAGCTTATAGTTGTAAATGTGTAAACTTCCTCTGTTCTGTACTTTGGCTTCTTGACACACAGAAGTGTGTGCAGAGAACAGTGTTTTGAGACCTTTCCTTGGCTTGTATCTACTGCTAAGATACTGGTGTGAGTGATTCTTCTCCTATAAAATTCCATACCCTGGCTAGAGAATATAGAGTAAAGCACATTTCTAAATCACTAAATAATTCCATGCTGATGATAAGTACCCTCTGCAATCTGAAGAACTATCACCATGCAATAGAGTATAATTTTTACTTAAAACCTTCACAAATGGATATTTCAAAATAGTTGGGAATATAAAGAGAAGCAAAAGACAATAATTTTGTTACACTGAGAATGAGCATTCTGTCCACCAAGCAAGCAAAACTGCATCATTTACTAAGTTACATGGAATTAGTGGTCATATTCTTGCATAAATTCATAAATCTGTATAAATAGTGTGTCTTCAAAGAAGCATTTTCTTTCCCCCCATCAAAGCATGGGTTGCTTGCTCACAGCAAATAAGTATTATTAAATATTTCCTAGTATAGTCCTTTTAACGTCATTGTCTAGACTTTAGCTGGTTGTACAATTTTTCATTTTCCTTTTCTCTTTCATAATCTAGCTGAAATTAAAGTGAAAATAATTATGGGAAATAGATCACTCTTTGAAATGAAATGGACTTTTTCAAGGTCAAAATGAATAATTTTATCGTATAGCAAATTCTATTCTGACAGTTGGAGAAAAAAATAAATTAAATTGTGATTACTTAGTAATTTAAGAGTTTTGTTAAGTAATAAAGATACTTACAATTCAAAAGGAAGGCCGAGTACACACATTACAAAAGTTGGATAACAATTGCTAACTCAAGTCAAATGCCTACTCAGAGCATGAAAGAACACATTAGAAGAATTTAAGGAGAAGATCATAAGAGATGTAAGTTCTGTTGCTGGTCAGTCCATTGGTATTACTTGTCAGAAAGCAAAGAAAAATATTTCCCTTAATTATATAATTCAAGAAAGCAAGTAGCTTTTGGTGTCATTTATGTTCTTAATTTGATTGTGATATATTTAGAAAGACTAATTTTTTTCAAAATCCTTGAATGATGTAGGAGCCTGTGTCTTATTTCCTAAAGAAAATCCTTCTGATGAATCTAAGGTGTTGGTACTTCAATATCAATTAATATCTTGGGGAAGAGAACAATAAAATGTTAACTATGAATGTAAAAAAAAATAACTATAATGGATGATCTAATGCAATACATTCATTTCTACTCATCAAATATTCTGACTGAGATTGCAATAGTTTATATTATTTCTGAAGTAATTATAGGAATTTTCTTACAGCATAGAAGAAAACCAAGCTGGTTTAAAATTATTTCTTTCCTCATGCAAATCCTTGTATGAGATTTTCAAGGAATGTGTATTAAATATTTCACGTAGTGAATCCTTGTATGAAATCTTCAAGGAATATGTATGAAATATTTCAAACAGTTCATGTTTAGCTACACAGGCACACATTATCCATAACAACACCCAGTGATGTGCAGACCAAACACATTTGTACCTGTGGTGTTGGTTATGTCTTCCATAAGAGATAATATTTTTCACATTGGCTGTTTTTACATATTCCTTAATTTTCTTTAAATTATGGTCGTCATAAAGCTAACTAAAGTTCACATGCAATAATATGCTTTTAGGTGGAGAGTTATTTTATTTATTTTATTGTTTGGGTTTTTTTTACAAGCCAAAGCCTAACATTAGCTACCATTTGGTAGCATTTTTTCATAGTATGCTTAGTACTCAGATGAGGTCCACAATGGCTGCAAACAGCTTTCCTTCTTTTCAGGACACTTCCTCATTTTCCTGTTGGAATATTGCCCACATGCAGAAAGCCACAGTCAGACAGATAGAGGGTTTCTGCAATGCATTTCAGTATGGCTGTCTGTTATATCCCTGATGAGAACCTGAACTTCTGCCTTCACAACCTAAAACTGGATGATGTAAGGCAGAACCCTGCCTTGCTGTGATGGTATAAAGGCTTCTTTTAAAATCAGCAGCCATTGAGTGTTCCTTGCCTTCAATGGTGGTACATAAATATTTCTGCAGAAAAGCAAATTTTACTCCACTTTGAAACTCATTTCATGCACTCTGTCTAATAAAGCTCTTGCCATGGTTTTTCATTGTCATAATATTTTATAAAAGCTTTATTCAACTAAGAGGCTTAAAACACATTTCTCAAAGAAATAGGGAGTACTGAAGTTTGCATCACAGTTTTATTATCACACTAGTGCAAAGAAGCTAGCAAAGAAATTTCAAGATTTCCAGTTCCTTGGAAATCTTCTCTGTTTTCCCCTTTCCACCACAAACCCTTCAAATCTTGGGGAGTTTTTTCTCCCCTTTCCTGGATCTATACATTCTTCTCTCTGTCCTTATACAGCCATCAGAAAAACAGTATGTTCTCTCAAAATAGCAACAACTGAGATAATACGTTTCTGAAAAGTATTTATGTTATCCTTTTTTAAAAGTGTAAAAGTCCATATACATAGTACAACACCCAGCAGAAAGTTATATCATCCAGAAAGCCAAAACCATCATGGACTAGTAGCTGCTCAGCTCATCTTTTCAGGTTATTTTTCATGTTGCAGTTTCAACACTGTCTTGGAACAGTAAAGAAAAGAAATTGTATTCAGTCAAAGAAATCAGCTTTACAAATATTCTATTAGGAATGTTCAAAATCTTTTGCTCAACTTTTTCTCTCATTTTTGCAGGATATGTTTTAAAAGAATACTTAAGAAGAATATTGCTTAATTATGTAAGAAAAAACAGAGAAAGACTAAAGAATTCCTCTCAAATTTATTTTTTTTAAATCTTAGCTTTCACACTGTTGCCTGCTTAAAGAGTACATTGTTGATACCAAAAATAGTACAATTCCTTTTTGTTTATATTTTGCAGAATATGCTGATTTAAATTTGTTTTCAAAGACATTATCTTTGTGTAGTTGCTCATTTTTCTAAAGTTAACTGGGAGCAGAAGATATGCCAAATACATAACAAGATGAAATTGTCATTTAAAGACAATTTCAAGTTTTTAGGAACTGTGTCTCGTTAAACCAAGGGGCGGTGGAGATAAATTGATTAGAATGTGGTGCTGATAACTCTGAGGTTGTGGGTTTGATCCCTGTAAGGGCCATTCACTTAAGAGCTGGGCTCAGTGATCCTTGTGGGTGCCTTCCAACTCAGAATATTCTGTCATTCTGTAAATAGCAAACTGATTTTCTTGCAAGTATATGTAATATGTACAATAATTGGTCTAGCTTATAATTTTGAGCAATTTTTTGATCCTTTGTTTTCCCTTTGTGCCCAGCAGCCAATTAATAGTCAGAACAGTAAGTTGTTTCTGTTATTTTTGTTAGAGGGATGACCTTAACTATCTCATCAGATTTCTTCTTCTGACCTCTTTTATTCCAGTATGAAAAGAGTCCTATTTTCCTTAGTAATGCTTGGATTCTTCACTTATAACTTCTCTGCCTGACTTTGCAGATATCCCAAACCCTTGGGATTTTTATTTTCTCTCTTTCAAGCCTCAGGAATTTGTTACTCCCTCTCCAGCCTTTTGCCCAAGCATAAAACATTGATAATCAGTCCTCTCACTATATGTCTTTATGTCATCAAAGACCCTTGGAAAAAACCCTGGAAAATCAGTCTTTACAATATGGTCAACTGCTTTGGTGAACAGCTTCTCTGTCTTGTGTTCTGTTGTCATAGAAAAAGACTGACTTGTTTCTTACTGTAGCCTATAGAAGAGTGCTTGACACAGCATGCTTAACAATGTCTGCAGGTAAAGGGTTTTGATATTTGTCATTACTAACTAACAGTACAACTTATCCTGCATGCTTGCATCACTTGCAGCCTCTCATTGACTACACTGAATTTTGTGAGCATTAAAGCCTGGTCTTCACTGGTGAGATTATGTAAATGGAGTGTTTTATATAATACATTTGATATTCACTCTCAAAGGCACTTCAGGCGAATGCCTGAGTTCAGACAACTCCGATGTGATGATGAGAAAAGCTGCAGAAACACACAAATGGGGCTTTAAAAATCAGTTTGACTCCTGCAGTGGACACACCTTCTGCCCAAAACGATTTGTGTAAATTCCTAAAATTGGACCAAGCACAAGCCCATCTGTCTTGATAACAAATAATAATCCCAAATTATTTTTCTCTGAACAAGGTTGTAGAGGGGACAAAAACTGCCTAGCTGTCACTATGGAAAAGGACACAAGGAGGAAATTATGTATAGAAACCACAGTAAAGACTTGATCTGAAGTTTAAGATAGCAATGAGGTTAATTATCCTTTGACTTAAATTGCAGCTGAAAAAGAAAACACTGGAAGTGACTGTCTGGGATTATGATAGATTCTCCTCAAATGACTTCCTCGGTGAAGTGAGTATCTTATTTCTTCCTTGCTACTCGTAATAACTGCAGGCTGTTATTTGGAGACTGTTCTCTTCCAAGGTATGCTACGTATGTTAAGTAAAACCTTTTTTACATCACAGTTTTACTGTTGACTTCATAACAAACAGTCATGATTTCTTTTATCGAACATGAAAATCATATTTGCTTTATCTCAATTAACTGGGGGCAAGTTAATTTAGGACCCAAAACAATGTTCCCTGATAATTAAGGCTTTTTTGGAGCCTTTTTTGGAGCAACGACCTTCACAGTGACTCAATGAGGAATTCTTATTGTGACTGAAAACTGTCTGCCTTGATTTTAGCATAACATGGGAAGACCAAGGAGGTATTAGTCTTTGAAAATGATTAAAGGATTAAATTCTGCCATCAAGAAATATTTTAACACATGCACAAATATCTCCAAGAGTGAGGAATTTATTCTTGCTCCCTCATTTTTAACATTCTGAAAAAGTAATTTCATTACCAGAGTATGACTGAAGGCAAAATCTTGTAATTAATAATAAATGAGATGAGTGATCATGGGAAGAAGTATGCTCCCTCTTTAAAAAGCAAATAAACAAACATATGCACATATTATACAAAATTACCAGCAATAACTATGATGTAAAAAAAATAATTAAAAATGTTATTACAAATAGGGATTATAATTAGAAGCACAGGAAAATCATCTGCTCATACAGATTAACTCGAGAGTATCTGTGCTCATTTTGCATTTGAATTTTTTAAAAAAAGGCAGTTCAGCTCCAGTTCCCCTTTGTGTAACTACAAAACTGAGTAATCAGTGTCACTATTTGAACAATTACTAAAATAAATGTGAAGGAAGCTGCTACATGATTATTTATTTCCTGCATACTGTGTCCATATTCTTGTTGAGTTCAGCATGTTTGTCCAAATGCAGGGCTTTACTGAATATTTACATCATTGTTATTTATGACATTTAGAAAATAGATGCTCCAGCAACTGATTCTACGTGAAGATTTAAACCTTTCCCTTTAAATTTTTTTCAACCTCTAGAACTATGTTATTTATTAATAATGAAAGAAATTCTTCAGGGAAAAAAAAGGGTAAAGAAAAGACTATCCACTGTATTTCAGCACCAGGATGTCCAGAGGAATCCTGCACCATAAAATCAGATATGTGAGATACAAATTGTGCCCTAAACACTTGTTTGAGTAGGGCCAGCACCATGCATGCCCCAGAAGAGAAGTGGCCCATCATGGTCCACATCCATGGAACGTGAAACCTCTTCTCTTACAAAGCAGAGTCCCCAGCCTCCACTGCCTATTGGGAACAATCCTTAAGCATGCTGTCTTCTAAGTCATTCCCAAAGCTATGACCAAAAACCACAACAGGGAACATGCTAAATAGTTAGTTAATCTGTTCTGATTAATTGTAGGTCTAACCAGAAAGACCAAGCCAGATCATGGACAATGTACAAAACTGAAAAAAAAAAAAAAAAGGGAAGTAAAAAGACTTTTAAGCTAGAAACAATCAGTTGTGAAAAGAGTTCCCCATATCTAAACTTGAAGAGGCTTTCTTTAATTCAGCATCTTGTAATAAAGTGATGTAATTGTACACTTTATTTGTCTAACAGGTTTAAAACTACCCTACCTAACATTAATGTTAATATTCTCACTTCAGAGCCAAATGCAAGAATGCAAGGCTATTTTTTACCTTTCCTTCATTCAAGACTATGATGAGTTTTAGTACTTTGCATCCTTTGACCCTCTCAACTACAAGCCTATTAAGGGAGGCACAATTTTACTGGTCTCAATGTTCTTTTTTTTAACATCCTTTTTTTTTAATTTCCTTTTTTATTATTATTTTTTATTTTTTTAAAGAAATGTCACAGAACTCCTTCTGGCAATGCAGGTGGCCTACAAGTTTGAGTTACAATGGTGGGGTTTTTTCAGCCAGGTTGCTTGTTTCATTTCCATATTGCCATTGCAACTCCTTTCCTTTTTTTTTTTTCCCAGAGAAGTTTCGAGGTCTAAATGGTCTATTGACCTCTATTACTTTAATGAAGTGCAAACATATCCCTAATTTTTCCTTTTGCTATTAATTCTGCATATGTGGATTTTGTAAAGATTCAGGAAGACGAGTCTCACATTATTGAACACCATATTAAAAAAATAAAAGTAACTATTTGCCCCTTTACTAACACTGATAAAAGGGAGAAATTGCACTAATTGTTTCTTCTGTTAGTATATGTCTATACAGTAGCAGAATGACTCAATGTCTTTTAGTCTAGCTGTCAAGTTAGTGCTTACAAGCTACCCTTTAAACTGTCTGGACATCTTGGTGTGGAGCTATGTCATAGTCTAAGGGCTGAGCTCATGGCTCTTCCTGAGGGCCTGTTGTGAAGAGATATTAGTTCAGATACATCAATATGCCACCAAATGTGGGTTTGGGGTCACAGGTGTCTTATACAAGGTGAGGTCAAAGTGTGCCCAGAGGGTCTTGAATCTGTCAGTGTACAGCCTTATACCCTTAACTCATACATTTGATTGCAACTTCTGATAACACAGCTCTGGTCTCTTCTGTTGTATGCAATCATTAATAGATCAGATACATGCCATATATTATATTTTGATTCATTTGTAGGTATTGATCGAGTTATCCAGCATCTCTCAGGTTGACAACACTCCTCGGTGGTATCCTCTTAAAGAACAGAGTGAAAACATTGATCACGGGAAATCTCATTCTGGACAGAGTAGCCAGCAATCTCCAAAACCATCTGTCATCAAGAGCAGAAGTCATGGAATCTTCCCGGACCCCTCCAAGGGTAGGAATGACTTGGTGCACCTGATATGAAATATTTTCCCGGGTGATGGGAAAACCTTTGCCATGTGTAAGTTCTAATAGAAAAATAAAGATACTGCTATGAAATTTGTATACGTTTTTATTAAAAATTCATTTATATCTGTGACTAACTAACTGGAGACAAGGCTTAATTTGGCTCAATGTCTGCCAGCCAGCTTACCGAGTAATTGTGTTCTTAAAACAGCAGCTTACAGACTCTAATGCTTTGCACATCTACTATAGATTCTGTGGCCTTTTCATTTTTCTAATAGTCTTGACCAAATTCAATACATATTTAGCTTTCTATTTTTCATGTTCCTTAAATATTCTATGGCATTTTTTTGTCTGAAAATGCTATGTTAATATTTTATAGAACAACAATTATGCTGTAATAATGCATATGCATCTCCAGTCAATGATAATGGGCTGTAGCATATCTCAATTGTATTGGAAATCAGTGGAGCTGATATAGTAGAAATGCACTAGTGCTTACAAAAGCAGAATTGTTCTCAGTGTCTCCTGCTCCAAGAAATTTATCTCTAATATTTTTTTTACGCTAAGTGGTCAGTAGACAGTTGCTCTCTTAAAACACATTATATGTCATATCAAAGCAAAAGCCATTCCAAACAGAATCCAGATGAGAGCTTCAGAGTGATAAGGCTCTGTTCCATTCCCACTCTATTTTTCTGTGTAATGTTCTGCTAGGGATTGGTGTCTGTGTAAGTTCTAAATTAAAGGTAAGTATAGAAACTATTGTAATGTAGGCTGCGATTTTGACGAGGGCGTCATTCAGAATAAAATGGCTTGCATTCACTAAATATTCAGTACCGGTATAGGTGATGTTAGTTAATCTCTACATACTGGAGAAGGGGAAAGTGGAAAACACTACCCCATCATTCCACCAGTGTGAACGAACACAGGAGGCCTAATTCACAGGTGATAAAAACCCAAAACTAAATAAATTATTCCCTGGGCTAGGTAACAGTGGGAAAGTAAACAACGATGCTTCATAAGGATTTCCTAATCACAATATAACCTCATATTTTAAATGGAATGGCACAGCTTAATCTTTATTCCTTGTTCTGGAATTCAGCTAGAAAGACCAGTCAAGAGAAGGAAAATGAAATCGTTTGTTTTTAATAAATGCAAGAGTTCTGCTTCTTCATTTTCCTGGTAGACATGCAGGTGCCCACCATTGAGAAATCCCACAGCAGCCCAGGGAGCTCCAAATCCTCTTCTGAAGGACACCTCCGCTCTCACGGTCCATCTCGCAGCCAAAGCAAAACCAGCGTCACTCAAACTCACCTTGAAGACGCTGGGGCAGCCATCGCCGCTGCCGAAGCAGCTGTCCAGCAGCTCCGCCTTCAACCAAGTAAAAGACGCAAATAAATTCCTCAGCATGGCAGCTTAATGTTCATCTGTTGCCTTTTCCCTGCTGTCCTTCCCTTTTTGGCTATTTTTTTTTTCCTGTTCTTGGCACACTGTGCTCACTCTGTTCAATGTCTTTCTTTGTGTGCCTGTGTGTGAATACATATAATTACAATATACTCTTGTATTTAGAAGTCTTTTATTTATTTAATTATTTCTTTTAATTTATATTGACTGCAGTGAAACTGGCTGTTTCTCCATCAGTCCCTTCACTCATGGTCCATGATGTTCCATGGTTGTGCATGACTCACAGAGAAGTCCATTGTGTTTTGATGTCACTAAATAGCTACCAATGAAATAAAAAAATCCTGCAGAGATGCGGCTGCCAGCTCTTCAAATTGCACACAAGTACTGAGACCACATAATTAACAGGATTTATCTGTAAGTAGTAATCAGGAAGGACAGTACTATATACTCAAAAGAAGATTTGAAGTTAATTTTTTTTTAACTAGATGGCTGAGATTTCTATTTTTGAAACATGACTGTAAATATCTATTTTATTGGGTTTTTTTGGAAAGGATATATAAGGCAACCTTCTTAAAATCTCAGAGATCATGTTAGTGATGAGCAGAACAGAAATAGAATAAAAACATTAAACACAGTAAATGCAAAACTATTAAGCACACAAAGCCATTAACACCACTAGATTTTAACAATATTGTAAGTTAGCAAAGTCAAAGGGAGTTGAGAGCTAAGTCAGGTATCTCAGTTCAATTTTTCCAGTATTTTTTGTGTCATGAATTGATTAGTGGTCAAGATAGATTTCATCTAATAACTTCAAACAGGTTAATAAATTAAAACTATTCCATTCAAGAGGATTACTCTCCAGAGTATGCTTCAGACCGGTATCTGATTGCTAGCTGAGGATTTAGTTGCTGACAAATTAAATATCTCTGACCATAGAGTCATTGTGTTTGTCTTCAGGATTTGTTGATATGCCATAAATTCACCACAGTATAATGCAAAATTGGGGGAAAATTATTTCCCTTGTCTTCACCATCATTAATAAAGAAACAGCCAGTTTTAATACTCTTTAATGCTGTGCATGTGGTGTCTCTTTGGTGTTTGAAAACACTACTTACTTAAATACAGAAAAAAACACTTCTGTTTGCATGAATAACATTTAAGCTGGTTCCATCTGAGGATACATACTCTGGGTTTCCATTTCACCCACACTGCCACAGCAGCACATAAAAGCGGTCAGTCTAATCATGCCAGGAAGCAGCACAGACACAGCATAGCAGGAGTCCTCCCTATTCAAAGAACTCAGTCTGACAATCTGCCTCCACCAGCCAATGACAACAAAGACCAAAGTCAACTAGCCCTCAGGAAAGTGATGTCTGATGGACCAGTCAAGCCAGAAGGAGGTGAGCAGAAAGACATGGTTAAGAAACCAACTACATTCCAAATCCTTCTTGCCATGTCAACTAATTCATTTCAATATTTAATTATTTATTTTACCCCTCCATTAAGTGCTGTAAATGTTCACATGAATCAAGAACTCTGCTTGATTTTTCCACCTACCAGCGCATAAATCCGTAATGAAAAACTGTGCTATGAAGCATTATGAAATAACAAATGTGTGCACTTCCATTCCACTGGAGTACTTAGACTTCTGTTCAAAAATAGTATAGCTGTGCTCATGTTGTTGCCTAATAAAAAGCATGCATCCAAGCTGGTCTGCTTAAGCATGATTGGACATTTCTTGTACTGTGACAAAGACCTAATTGCACATTTTTGTTTCTGAAATTGTAATTGGGACATTAACAATTTCTTTTTCCTCTTCCAACATAGTTATTATGTCAACAGTCATTAGCATAGATAATTTTTCACAATGCCAGTGGAAAGGAGTTTTGATCCATGTATAGCTCGATCTCTTGGTAATTTTCCTATCAGCATCTTTGAAAATTATTTTCTACCTGTAGGCACCTGTAATACCACATATTACCAATTTATTCCCTCATCTCAAATAAAGAGCCAGAATCTCAAACAGTTCAAACTGCCACTGTTCTTTTGATTTCTGGAGCATTTTGTTTATTTCCATGGAATCTGAAGGATAATCCAAATAAATGTACTGACTGGACTCCCAGATGTTCTCTTGTGCTGTAATCCCTTCCTAAGCTCTCAAGATGCATTGAAGGTTTTTCTGTCAACACCATTGCACACCGTGGAAAACACAAGCTGGCTGAGAAAGTTGTAGGAGAGAAAAAGGGAATGATACCTCAAACAGTATACCGTAGAGGCAACAAGTCATTAAGATAACTAATGTGATGTTAAAACAACTAACTACTAGGCCAGAAGTAAAAAATATTTTTTAACATTGTATTTAGAAATTATGTTTTTTCTTAGGAGAACCTTCAGAACTCTTCCACAAATCTATGTTTACACAGGTGTGCATCCTCCCAGCTCACGTGTGGTCTTGCTCTGGTTCAGCTCCAGGTACTCAGTTCAGACAAAACCAGAGAATGTCACAATACGAGCTCAGGCATCATGACTGAAAGGTGCATACTATTCCTGGAATGTATGCCATACAAATCTAAATAACTCTAAGGATCTTTTGAGGTGTCAAGCCTGTAGAGATTTATCATAAAGACTTGTAGCCCTATGATGATGCCTCTTGATGAAAACAAGTAAGCAAAACATTTTGCTTGTGATACAAGATTGAATTAAGGTTCACACAAACATATAATAAGGAAATATGGAGTCTGTTGGCTTCAAGTACACATGCCCCTTAAAAGTTATTCTATCTTCTTTACTTCTAAAATTGCAAAAAGGATATGTATTGAATTGCATTTGGCTCAGAAATATTAGAAGCATTGTAAAGAATTATGGAAATAAGAGTCTATATATTAACATAATTAATATATAAGGAAGGTTAGACTTATTATGTAGAGATGTGGTACATTTGTCTTTTTACTTGTGACAAATATATACAATGCATGGTTAGCTACATGATGTTTGCTAATCTGATTTCAAACCTGTGAATTTTGGCTTCTTCTTATCATACCAAAAATAGTTTGTCCAAATTTATTCATATGTGGTGGGCCACTAGATATCATTTTGAGGTTAATGACTCTCATGAGTTTCAGCAGCAATGAAAAGCAAGATGATTTCACTGCAGTTTATTGGAGTATGAAAGTAAAAAGAGACGAGTCTGTGACCTTGAATGGAAAAAGCACCAAAGATACTCAAACCAGCTTCCAGTTTATGGAGTTTTTGTGGGTTGAAGAGATGATGGAGGAAGGAGAGATTTCCCTTGCATTTCAAAAAATCTAAAAATTGAGACTATTGTGAACAATGAATATTATATCATCAGTTTGCAAATCCATTCCTAAAGGGATGAGGCATGGTAGTGCTGCCCACCCCCATTAGAGCCTACTTTACTGGCACCTTGAAAAGAAACCATTAGGAACTGGTTTTATTGACTGGAACAGTCATCTTGGCAAGTTAATAATTTTTGTCACTATGTCTCAAAGCCCTTTACTAAGGAAACCTTTACTGATAACCCACAAAAGTGTTTGGGTTTGTTTTTTGTGTTTGTTTTTTTTGGTTGGTTGGTTGGTTGTTTTTTTTTTTTTTTGGCCACAGCTATTTTTCTGCGCATTTATCAAAGAACAGCACCTTTTAGAACAACTGTTGGGATTTTTTCAGCCCAAGTACACAAGGGTGATGGAAATGACTATGCTGTGAGTGATCATGAGTCCTTCTCTACCTAAGAGAACCCTCAGAAAGAGTTTTCTCCTTTAACTTGGTCTCTCAATAGCTTCCCTTTTTTCTCTTGAATGGAATTGGCTCTTGAAAACAAACACCCACAATAACCCTCAGCCATTTTCAGAATGTCCTAAAGAAATCTTTCTCTCATTCTGACTCTTAGAATATTTTCTATTGAATGTATTTTGTCAGTTATTAATTGTGTGTCTGTTGAGAAATAACAAGGAAATCATAAACAAAACCAGCACCTATGGTATACTTAGCATATTTTGTGAATGCAAAGAACTTGCATCAGTTTAAGTGTATCGAACTGAACTATTTCTGTATTCATTTTACACAGTAACAAAATGGATTTTAGTCAAACTGATTTAAAATAAGGTGAAAATGCAACAAAAAAAATAGGGGTTTGTTCAAGACCTTTGTAAAATCCAATATTCAACTACAGCATTTAATTAAAAACAAACCCTGAATTATCATTTTCTTGTTGTCTGTGAGAGATGAGTGTGGCCTGCAGAGAAACTAATTGTATGCACATGCCCATCACACCCCTCAGAGAGGAACAATAATGTTTCAGAGCCAACGCTTTGAAGCCAGAAGTTGCAAAGGACCCAAGTCAGAGGAATGAACAGTGCCTAGGTTTGAGTTCATTTGATTTATGTTTTGTGCAAAATATGTATCATTGCCAATTACATATTAGGGTTTATCTACCAGATGAGACAGTTTTAGCAATAGTGTAAATCAGTGCAACTATACAGCTTTATAAGGAGCTGTGGTCTCTACATGGATGTAGCTTAATAGTAGCTTAATAGGTAAAATTTCATGGGCTTAACCTTATTTGCAGTTTTGCCCCAAAAGGGACAATGATTTTACAAGGAAAAATCCATTCCGTTATTACATAAGAATATCCAATGATCAACAAAAACAACATTATGACAAGAAAATTTCTAGAAATTGATTTTGATTCTTCCTAGGATCTTTGGAGAACAGTAAATTAACATTGAAAGAGTAAACAGCTCAGTAGGTGAATTTAAGCCTGAACATCATTGTAGCCCTATGCATGTTTTTATTCTTTCAAACACACTTGTGAAAGGAAGCTACAAGTCAATATGCTGTTGCTTGAATATCAAGTGATGGTGGATGCCATACGGACCCCTCTTTTTTTTTTTGGCTCACCTTAACCTGAGCAAATAAGCAAGCAACCTGCCAAGATAAAAACACTGCTATACTCTTGATCTGAATTCGGTAGCAAATGTTAAAGATCTAGAGAAATTCAACATGCTTCAGTTAAAGATCCAGACACACCAGTTAAATTACCATTTAAGGTAATATGGACACAGTAATTCCTCAGCAATTTCTGTCTATTTTTCAATAGTAAGAGGTTTTTTCAAGCTCAAACCTCTGGGAATTTAAAATCACAAAATTTTCTTAAAACCTTTAATTATTTATCTCCCTGAGAAAGGGGGTGTGGGGAAGAGAAGGGTGGGAGAGCAGCACCACACCATCTCATAGAGAACATCTCATTTTTTACATTACATATTTTCCATCATGACACAAAAGCTTTTCTGTGATATCCTAAGAGGAAACTGTTCCAAACAGCTGTGTGCCAAGTGGTTTCACTGATGGGTGGAGATCTACTCTCAGAGCTGATAATGTTAGCTGGAGTATCCACAGTAGCCAAAGTGTGCGTCAGCATTTTCAGAATTGTACCCAGTTGAACCTATCAGTTTAAACATCTCAAAGAATGCTGGTTTCAAACACTTTAGTTCAAAAGGTAGCACACCTGTGTCCAGCTGCCTTGGGCCAACAACTTTGACTAAAGTTCACTTAAATGTCAGCATAACAGGTTAAAGGTACACAGAAATGTGATGTGATGTGATGTATGCATCAAGATATCGATAGCAATGTAGGACCCATGATACAGGTCTGAGCAGCACTTTGTAATTTCTAGACACTTCGCTGCAAGAAATTAAAATTGACCTGAATCTTCCTTATCTGTAAGTTCTATTTACTGGCTTTAGCAACAATGTAGTGAAAGGAAATTGATTGCTAGGTTCTATAAATCTTTTTAATTGGATATGATCGTGGTTTCAAATGCCTGCTTATTTGGGGTCCTTTTTGGTTTATATCCATTTTCACATGTTTAACAGGCAATGCCATATTTTAATTTCCTACATTAATTTAGGATATTTCCTTCACACTTAAATAATTTACTGCCCAAAGCTTTTTAATGACTAGTGTCACTAGTCTCTTAATTTCCAAGTTAAATGGGCCTTCACATTGCTACAAATAACCCATTTCCAAGACTCATCATCAAAACAAGAACAGTTTGTCCCCCACTCTCTGCAGATAGCAATAATCTGAGGCTGTCTTTTGAGCCTTGTTTTTGTGTAATAGCTGGCCCATTTTGCTTTGGCTATTTCTGCTATTTACTCTTCCACCATTTTAAACTGACATGTAATTTCAGGAAATTGCTCAGATTCTTCATTTGATAACTCTTATTTCAAAAGTCTATTAGATGGTAGGCTAACCCTGCAGAGTGCATGGAGAATTATTTCATCAGAATTGGTTTGCTGGGTAAAGAAATGACTTCATGCAGTTTAAAGAAGAGTGCTGTTCCTCTGTTACTCAGTTCAAATGGTAAATTTCTCTGTAAGGGTTGTGTTGAAATTTCACAAAATGTCACAGCTCAGTGTGTGGTCAAAGCCATGTCTAATATACCAATGTGACTGAAATGTGTGAGACCATGGCTTTAAGTCCTGTTCAGTATGAGGGAGTGTTAGGAAAAGAAACTACCTGAACTGACCTGAGGTATACGTGCTTGATCACTGGTTGTTTCTGTGTCTGCGTTCTGCTGCCAGTTCACACAAGAGACAACAAAGCAATGCCAACAACAGCTTCAAACTGCAGAACCTTACAGAGCAAGCTGGAGCAGCCCTTGCTTTTAGTGCTAGCAAAGCATTTATAAACGCAGGTACATTGGCATTTGGGGCAGTTTGTGGTTGGAGCACTTAAAACACAGGGTGATTGAGAATGCCAAACTTCCAACAAAGGACACTGTATGACATGCACAGACTGTTGGTCAGCAGAATATTATCCACAGCAGTCCAGTGCTTTCCCCTGCTCTCCCATGGGCTTTCATGTCTTGGAGAAGACTCAGCATGATGCTATCAGCCTTTTTTGTCACCCAGAGTTTCTCACAAGACTGCCAATTCTAAAGAACAACTTTTTTCAAGTAATGAGAGGCAAATCCTGAAAACTTAATCCTGAATGCATATTTGAAGGCATTTTCTCCTCCTCCTGTTTGGATCACAAATAGAACTGTCTTTCCCAATTCATTTTGACAGAGTAATTCTGCTTCTAGGCAGATATAAAAGACAGATAGAAAAGGGGAACATCTACAGTTTATTCCTCAGGAGAAAGTGCTGGTTGAGTCTGTTCTTCTTTTCATCATAGGAACCACAGAAATGCGTAGGCTCATTTTTCTTTTTTTTTTTTTTCTGCTAACTAATTTGTCAGTTTGCAGCTATAGGTCTGGTGTGAATGATCTATCTTTCTTACGTTAGGTTTTCAAAAAGCATCTTCTCTGTTGTAAAAACAGACTTTTCTGAAAGTTTAAATAATAAGCCTTCCATTCTTTCCTTTCGTTTTGATTTTAATATGATATTTTCTTTATACTAAGTCATTCCTAACGTGTTTTCCTTGGCTATAAAAGTTTGTTTTCTAACTGGTTCCATAAGCCAAAACATAAGCAAAAGTATATTTTTGCCATAGATGCATTCAGCTAATAGTGTACTCCTCCTAATAAGAAGAAAAAAAAAAAAAAAAAAAAAAAGAGACATAAAAAGATGGAGTTAAAAGGTGAGATCAGTACTGGCGTCCATTTTCTGGAATCAGCAATTCTTTTCCAAGAAGGCATAGAGGAATAAAGTATCATTCTGTTGAAGGAAAAGTCTATTTTTCTTCTTCTGTAAACAATATAGAGTACAGAAGGTATCTGTCTAATCCTTATAATTTATTTCTTTCTTGGGAAACCCTGATTCTACACCAGGAATAACATTATGATCCACTTTCCCAGAATCTGAAATAACCAGTGTAAGCAGTTGAGAACTCCTCCAACTCACTTATGTATTACTCACTAGAATGGTTGAACTGAAAATTTTTCTCATGCCAGAGCCTGCACAACTGGCAGTAAAACAGTATCCCTCAGAGGCAGCTTTAACACCACTTTTCTAATTATTAAATATGACGTGTACCCATCAACACCCAATCCAAGTACTGAACATTTCATCTCATCAAGGGAACTACCAGCTAAAATAGGATTAACAGATGAAAATGAAATCAAACTACAACTATAGCTTTGTATAATAGGAAATTCTGTGTACTATTTCGGAGGAAGCAGTTCATATTAAGGTTTCAAACTTTGATTTCCTATTTCTGTTTTTTCTAATTCAGTGCCTGGTCAGCCCAGACATCATTGAGGTTACAGTCTTTAAAAAGTCCCAAGTACCTGATAAACTGCATAAAAAGTTTATGGAAAAAAGACCAGAGGGCATGAAGGGAAGAGCCCTGAAAGAGGCCAAAAGAAGATGGATAGTGACTTTCGGTTAAGCTTAGCCTCTTCCATCTGCTGAGGCCTGAAGAGTCTTTTCTCTAAAATTGGAAAGATTTCAGCTTCATATATAATTGACAGCAAGACCTTATATTTGAGCAATCTTTAAAAAGTTTTTTTAAGCCTTCTAAGAGTTTCTAAAATTTGTTTGGCTTTTTTTGGTTTGGTTTGTTTGTTTTTTTTTTTTCTCCCTACGTTCCAGGAAATAATATGAAAAACCAAAGGGCAAGGAAGCAATGAAACACAGCTCTTACATTCTCTGGATACCTACTATTCAAATGATGGCAATTCCCTTTGCCCAAGTTCCTCTTCAGATAAATGTTGTAGATTTCAGTAAAGCAGGACTACACCTTGTAACATCAGGCAGCTCTGTGACACCAGAAGAGAATGTCTAATCTTTGGGCCCGAGCAAATCCATATGAAGCTGTTCAACTTTTACAGACCAAAGCACCTCCTGCCAGAACTTTGATGTCAAACCTGAGGGCTAAGGCATTTCCTAGCATAGGCAGCTATAAGCAGAGGCTCTGTAACTCAGAATGAACCTGTTCTAATCTCATAATTTAAAATAAAATTTAAACTAAACATAATGCAGTAGTTACTTGTCCTTATGTGGATATGAACCCAGTTGACCCAGCAAGGTGAAAATTGTTCTGACACTTTCAGGGCTTCACAGACCTTACATACACTAGTAAGACTAGAGGAGTACCACACTGAACTCTGACTTTCTTGTTACAGTTTCTAAGACAGTGTTCAAAAAGAAAGTGGAAGACTTCAAGTGAATGTACAGACTAGTCATTTGAACATATGAATATGGAGCAAGTTCTATCTTTCAGCTTGGGGTACAAATATAACCACAGTTATTCTGAAAGGCAAAATATTGCCTGGCATCAGGCATTGCCACATCTTCAGAACTTCAAAGTTTCCTGTATAACCAGCGGAAGCTTAAAGGTCTAGATATATCCATAAAAATACAGACATATAGAAAATGCGGGTGTCTCACAAGTTATGATAAGTTCTCTGCATCAGGATTCTCAATTTGTCACGAAATCAGCTGTAAATCTATTTGTGGATTTCATGTCTTGTCACAAACTGGTGCTGTAGTTCATTACTTTCATAGAGCAGACAGGAGAAGGAAAAAAGAATAACATTGAAGTTTAGAAATTTCAAAATCCAGCAATGAATCTAAACTTGGATCCATTATAACCATTCATCAGGAGATCTTACAAAAAAAAAAAAAAAAACAAAACAAAAAACATCAATATGGAAAATGATGTGAATTAGTGAAAACAGTAGAGAAACTAAAAATACAGCATACTGAATATGTCATTAGGGTACAGCCATTTCAAAAGAAACAGCTATGTTTTGATTATAAGTAAGTGAAGGAAAGCTTCTAAACTATTTATAAAGGCTTGATTCAAGTTTTTCTGGCTTGAACTAAATTCTAGGTTTTTACTAGTTTTAGAAATCCACCAGTAAAGTTACAAGGAATTACTTCAGGCACTAACTTTTGCAGCAAAGCCAATAAAAATAAAAGTGGAGATATGAAACATCCTTTCAAGCCACATATGTTATGATGGGGATATATACGCTACTCTAAGCAAATCCGTGCCTGAGGGAAGGACTGAAGATGCTTTTCTCTGCTGGCACAATACTGTTTTGGCTTCCTTGGCTTCCATGGCTTCTGCAGATGTGTTGATCTGCCAGTTGTGCTCACCTGTGAGATATTTGTCAAACCAGAAAACCCCAAAAACAATCTAATCTAAAGAAACCCTCAGAAATCCCAAAAGCAAACATCTGAAGTCATACAGGTCACACAAACGCTGTGAGAACTGATGTTATGAATTAGTTCAGGACAGGCATGAGAGAGCTCCAATTCAGGCTGAGTACAGGGCAGCTTGCAATAATGCCCCATAACAGAGAGTTTGAGCTCCCTTCTCTGAAATCTTGCTCTTGCCCAAGATTTCCCAGCAGCAGTTTCCTGACATATCACCACAGTTATAGGAATTCACTCACAGCACCACCAGCTGGAAGTGACTGGATGTGCTGGAAGCAAATCTGCACGCAGCCACCCAAGCTGGCTGTCTCTGCTGGAAAAACCATGGGTGCCTTTCTCTCCAGGTGAGATACTGAGAGTATCTGTTAACAGCCCTGTGATTTTAGAATTTATTAATCTGTATTAATTTCCAAGAAGGCAGCCTATGATCAATGTATAGAATCATGAAATAGAGCTAAAGAATAATTTTATGTGAAACTAGACTGACAGATTCCCTCTGTGGCTATAGGCAATAGTGAAACAAAGGAGACTGTGCAGAGTGAGTTCTCGTCAACTCAGAGTTTGGCCCAAGGATGGATGATATAAGAATTTCTTCACTCATTGCATCTAATTCCAGTTATTCATCTTTTTTTATATTATATTTGAAGAGGTACACTCAGCTTTCTGGTCCTACATCAGGCAGCATGCAGCATTCTTCACCAAAATTATTATTCAGTCAGTCATATATAAATAATATTGGTTGCCAGTTTAAAGCAAGACACTGTTGGGGCTCTGGCTCTTATTAAATTTCTCGTTAGATACTTGACTCATTTCTTGTTTACAGAAGAATCTCTTTTAGCTGCTTGCATAAGAGTTCCACAGTTCACCAAAATAACATAAAACCTCCTTAAGTCTTCATAGAAAAATAAGTTTACAAAAAGAATATTTTCTATCTTCAATATAAATGCTCAGTCAGTTGAAATAGATGAAACATGACAATAGTAGCTGTTAGAGCACATTTAACAAAAAAAAAATCCAAAAATCTGTATTAATATTCTCAGACAATTGTGTTATTCAGTATGAGAATAGCTATTGTTCCTGTATTAATTATTACATGTGGTGTCACTGTATCCTTTTTTGTTTATATTTCTCAACTTGCTAAATGCCAAATACTGGAAGATTTATTCACGTGCATTGATATCCAAAACACAAAATAAGGCAATCTGAAGTAAAACTGACATATGCTACACTAACACCCAACAGTCTTAAATTAGATTAAGGCATCTCCCATCAAAATATGCACATTAAAATTCTAAGCACGTAGTGAGATCCAGATGGGTAGGAGCAGTTGAGAAATAGAATGCAGTTGCTGTGTTATCTCTTAAGATGAGTGGAGGCCTTCATGCACTCTCTGTGACTATAGATTGTGTACTTATATATCCTCTCAGACTCCTTCTCAAAATCACCAGATGCAAAGAACATTTCACAAAGGATGTGAGGAAGGCCCATTTTGCCTTTCATTTTACAAGATTTTAGTAAGAAATGTTTCAGATGAATAACTGGTTTTCTGTAACTTCAGTCAGAAAAGCAGTGTTAATCAATCTATCCCATTCTTTTTTTCCTTCAGGCTGTTAATTTGAGCTATTAAAATGACTGGAGAAAAAATATAGTGGTATACTGTTTGGTTTAGAACACCTTACTCTATTTGGAAACAAACATCATCCACAAAAGATGATAAAGCAGTATTTGAATGTAAAATAGAAAAGTGAAAGTGTTTGCAGCATGTGATTTTGAAAAATTACACTTTTTCTTAATGTCAGTGGTACTGATATGTTACAAGTGTTTTAGTAACCCAATGTTCCTGCCCTGTACAGCAAGGTCTACTAACCACCGACCTGCAGAAAGTTCTGTCTCCACTGGCTCCTCAGCCAGTAGCTTTGGCAGTGGATACAGCATGGATAGCGAAGGCAGCAGCAGTGCCACAGGAGAGAATAATCTATTTCCCATCCCAAGAATGTAAGGCTTTTCCTTTATTATACTGTTTCCTCCATGCACAATTTATAGCCCTTTCACTCACCAGTCATCTTCTTGTACAGTTTCCTCTTCAGACTTGGGTTGTGCAGTAGAATAGCAGCTAACGGGAGAATTCCTTGGAGTTCATACTTCTATTGTGCTTCGTTGAGCACTGAATTTTTAATAACCAACCAAACCTTTGCCTCAACCTTGTGAATTTATTTACTCGTCTCACAGGACAGCTCCTAGTCTCAACCTTTGATATAAATGTGTAGAGTTGGGCTTGGCTTATGTTTTAGAAGTACAACTTTGGTAGGCCTGAGAATGTTTAATTTAAGATTTTAGATTGTCCTCTTTCTAGAAAGAAGTGTTACTAGTGCAAGTGGAATTCATATTCTCGATATAACAAAACTTGTCCCAAGTTTTTAGGAGTTTGAGTATAATTTTCTGTTCTTGGTTGGAAAAAAGCTTTTTGGTACAGAGTCCCTGTAGGAGTTATCAAGCTACTATCATTATAATGATCCTATAAAATGATTTAATTTTGAAAATATTTTACCCATTTAAGAACTTCACAGAGAAAAGTTTTTGCCAGGATTTTCCCCCTCTCAACTATATCAGCATGCACCTTCATTTAGCAATTTCATTTATATTCCTTAAATAGGACAAAGTAACTTCTCCAGATCAACTTGATTCTAGCCTGAAAAAACTTATAGATTGACTGTTGTCAAAGTATTAGTTGGTGATCATTGCTCGTCCACTCTCTGCAATGTATTTCTGTGGAACACAAGTTATTTCTTTTCTCTTGAAGTCCTGAACTATTAGTTACATAATATTAGTCAGAAAACATATAAGCTTTCTAGAATAACTTGAAGGATGTTCTTTTCCAGAACTGTGATATTTCTGAGTATTTAGCATTTTCTAAGATAAAGCCTAGTGATATTTGTCTGCAGCTTTTTAGTACTTAAAGGGAAAAGAGAGATAAATACCTCAATCTCACCTTCAGAATCTGGGAGATTTGAGTTCAGGTTGTAGGGTGTAGGTATTTGATCTTCAGTGAACTTTTACCTCACATTGTTCTAGGTTAAAGTTGTACTTCCCAGTGGCAAAAAAAAAGATTATCTTTAATTGGCTTTGGCAACATCAAAAGAAAAATATTGTGCCCTCATTCCTACTGAGAAAAGCCAAGATGCATAAAATTTTTGTGCACACAAACACAAGATGGAGCTCTGAAAAGAAATTTTCAGTTCACATATGCTAAATTTGAGTCCAAATAGTATCTTTTACTGTGTATTGCCTAGCAGTGTGACACTACTTACAACTACTTGGTATTTGGCTGATAGATTCACTGGTCTCTTAAGCCTGAAATCAGCCCCACTTCTACAGAAAAGGAGGAAGAAGCCTCCACAGCTTCAGCTTTTCTTTTGCAGCAATTTGTTTTCATGAATTATACCTAATTAAATAAAATGTATCCAGGCATCTTATTTCCTGGGGTTTTTTTATATTCTTTATTATGAAATTTTACAGTAAATTATTTATATGCTGATATTAGATAAAGACTTTAAAAGTTACACAGGAAATTTTTTCAGACAAGACATGCTTTGTTTTCCATGTTGGTCTCCTGGGCTTTACATAGCAATGTAATGAAAATGAATAGCAAAATTACTGTTTACCATTAAATCATTCCTGGAAAGAATGTTCAATGGAGAGAACTGTTTCCATTTTGAATTCTGAATAAAAATTCTTATTTATCTGAATACATGTATGATTAAAATTCTACCCAACATTTGTATTCACACTAGCTTGATAATAACTGCAGGGACTCTAACCTTGTACACTAATTCAGCATCTCCATAAGACCAGAGCTCACAGTTTGGATGGGAACAGTTAAGTAAGCTAAATACTTTTAAGTATCTTAGCATTTAAAAACCGCTTTGGTTATTGGTTCCCCACTTAGACTACGTTTTTGATCCAGCAATAGAAAACGTGCTGGATATGCCGAGTTTTCAACTCTTTACTTTAGTCCAAATGCTTTTAACTGTAGGAAATTAGTCTTGAAAAAAATAAAATAATTAAATAGTGACACCCTGGGAATTGTTTGATGAGGTGACTAATTAAAATACTTGCCAATATTCAGTAGCTATAACTACCAAGGGAAATTAATCATTATATACAATTACACACAGCTGAATATATACTGTAAATTCTTTTTACTTGGGAATTTTTTTTAAAATACTCTTCTTATCCAGTTGTAATATTCCTGAAAGTTACTCATGTTATCATCTCTGACAAAGACCAGATTCTCTTTTTGTTGTGTAACCATCTATAGCAGTACAATGTCTGTAAAATTATATTTGTTTTGAATACAGAGGTGAAAAGCAACTGAATAATGTATAAGGAATATAACCCTTGGGACAAATAATTCTTTTATCATATTTGTAATATGATTTATGAAACATCACCTATGGAAGAAGAATAGAATACTTTTCAGTTAAAATTGAATATAAAATCACTTTAAAAACTGTCCTTTTTTTACTAATTTTTTTACTTCACTGTGCATTTGGACAGCTTCTGTTGCTAAGACATGAAGCTGGCTCATTGGTAGCAAAGACCAGCTCTGACTCTTTAACTCCCATGCATCTGAAGAGAATGTCATATATTCTCTATTACAGCATTTCAGAGTCTTAAGAGAGAAAGAAAATGAGAAGCACAAATCTCTGATAGTAGCAGACATGTTTGAGAGGGATTGTAATCATGCTTTAGAGCTTGCAACAAGTATGTTTAAACATAGCTTACACTTTACTTACCTTTCATTGCCTAAAAACAGACATCAAGATTGTTATGAAGATTCTTTCTGTACACATTGCAGAAAAATAGGGACCTCCAGGGCATGATTTATTCCACTCACTTTAAGATAAATATGTCTTCAGAACAGAATTCTTTCTTGTGCTAGATTTAAACTATAATGTAAAACAATCATTAAAAGAAAATAATGCTTACAAATATTCCTTACTTTTAAAGTAATGATATTGAAAAGCAAATATCAATTTTGTGACTGTTGATTATATATAGTACAGTGATGATTTTAACAGCATAAAGTGAGGAGAGGAGCTATATATATACATGCACACACACACTCTTGTTTTTCAGAAATATCTGTGATGTTTGTCTTTTTGTAAAGAGACAAGCCTCATTGGCTTGGGTGTATCTTTTTCATCTCTTTATAGTCTTATTGACGACAACCACCATCTCTTTTAACAGAGGGAAGATGAGCCAGAATGGACAAGAACCAGTAAAGCAGTCGGGAGTAGGATTAGCTGATTCAGAAGGTAAAAAGAAATACAAACAGCACTTCAGTGGTATTCCGTATTTGTAGACTTGATATGTCTGTTTCTTTTACTTGTTATGCTATGAAAAATTAGTCTATGCTGTCTTTGTATTGTAGACTAGGATCCTATCTTCATTTACTCTGAGGGCCCTTTCCATACAGCACCAACCTACTGAGTCTTCAGTTTAAATGAGAACAGTGTTTTACCTGTTTATTTAAAGTAATTAAGTAGATTGCAATGAATAATAACTGTCTTTCAATGTCCATTGCTTTTCATAGTGAAGAAATACAAAGTATGGAGCTGACTCAATGCTCATTGAATTCAAAGAAAATATCCAATGGCTGTCAGACTATTTGTATAACATTTCAGAATGTTCACTTCATAAAGCAATTGTTATTATTAGTGCTTACATAAAACACTAAGTTTAACTAAAAATATTAATGCACATTAGGCTTGACTGCTGCACTTAATGCAGTTACATTATAATGAAGCCTTTTTTGGACTGTGAAATCCTGAGGGTTTGTTTGTTTTTTTTGTATGAATGGGGTGCTGACAAAGGAGATATCAGAGCTGGAAAGAGCCTGACAATGACTTTCAAAACTTCATGGGCAATGTAATTATATCTTTCATGTGTGATAATGGACAACCACTTGAAACTTGTGTGTATTGTTCTGAAGGATATGTTAGGAAAATTCCGTTTCCCTGTACATATAAAGTATATTATTTCATGTGTATGTTTCTGTTGACCTCAAGTATAAAAAATAATTATTATGACCTTCATTTTATTATTAAAATAAGACTTTTATAATTTAGATGCATTTCAATGGAGCTTTGAGGTATTAAATCATAAATTATAAGTTCAGTCACAAAACAAATTTTTTTTCAGATTTCTACAATCTGTATACATGAGGAAATAATTACTGTTGCTCAATTAGAGGTAAAAGTGGTGTAATATTCCACAGAGTTGAAGAAATCAAATTAGAATTTAAAGGTAGAACTGTAAAACTGCCTTTTCCAAAGCAAAAATCCTTAACTGTGTATATGTATTCTACTAAATCTTTCCATACGTGATACTCTTCATACAAAAATCCAAATTAATCTGCTTCTCAAACTCCAATTTCTTATATTATTTTTAAGTATTTGAAAAACTGTATATTTTTAATGACAGAAATGGTGGGATGAAAATAGGATATCAGGAATTTTCCATTTTTACTTTGTCGTGATGTTTTTATACAGAATGATAATTGTAAAAAAAATACCTTGTCATCATTTGGTTTGTCATAAATTGACCCTTTGGTAAGGTCTTGAATCTTAAATTTCAGAGCCTACAATTACAAAATATTTTCCTTTCTTATTTGTATCATTAAATAACCCCAAAACCCAAACAAAAACAAACAAAGAAACCAATCCAAACTCCACCTTTTGAAACATTATGAAAGATGTGTATATAGCATTTGGTCACCAAAATTACTTTTCCAGTCAAAGTTATGTTTCTGCTTGTCTTCAAAATCTCCAAATAACTCAAGAGCTGCAATTCCCTAATTTTCACTTATGATACAATCCCCCCCTCCTACCTTGAGAACTCCATGCATTACAACTGATAAAATGGGTGGTTCTTACTAAGTGCTGTTTCTTGCCGGGTCAGCCAGCCTGGTTTTTGGCGTCCGATTTCTATCTGTCTAAGATGGGAAACATCAATCTCAAAGGATAAATTAAACTAAAGGCTGGAAAACAATGCAAGAGCATTTCAGTTTCAGCATGTAAACTTAATTATCTTGTGGGGAAGCTGTTCAGAATTTAGAGGAACTCGTCATTAACTGAATATTACTTCAGTATTACAGAATTATTGTGCTTTTCATAGATGAATGAAAAAACTTAGAGGTAAAATTATATCTTTTCTGTAGTTCACTTATCTGTGTTATGGACCAGACGAGCTCTACAATTAACTGGAAGCAAATATTCATCCCCATTTTTCATTAGACGCCTCCCATAGCTGACATTCTCATTTGCAAATAACAATTTAGTGTTATATTTAAAACCTTTTAATACTGGTACTATTTTTTACATTTTCAAATATTCTTAGTCTGTAACTTCTGTAAAAAGTAGCATGTGAGTTAGTCTCTTTAAAATGTAGTTACTTAAACATGAGGATCTGCTGCTACTTTAAATGTTTTAGTCATCCAAGCATTCACACAGGCCCGACAAGGATGGGAGGGGACTTACAAAATCTTTAAGACCATAGTTGGAGGTGCAGCAAGGTAGGACCCTCAAATGGCAATGAGAACTGGTTTCTAAGCAGCTCAGTTAAAATTGCAGCAACAGGGTTCAGGTTCATCTCACCAGGCATGACACCAAAATTTAGGCATGTACATAAGTGGAATCACCAGGGAAAAATATGTTCCTTTTGTAATTGTTTGCCTCCTTGAGAAATGTGTTAATGTTCTGTTGGGAATAGTTTCTGTGCTATTAAGATGTATTAGCATAGTTATAAGTAAATATTGGAAAATAGTATTATTTACTTTGCTGACACAACCAAATGGTCAATATAAACAACTGTGAGTATTGCTATGATAATCTTTGTTTCTCTGAACATACCATCTTGTCATATCCTGTATTTTTGTACTACTTAATAATATAAAAGTGATTCAGAGATTTGCTCTTGGACACTGTATTAGCTATTTTTATGATATGGATTGTTGCATGCTGTCTTACTCTGGGCATTCTGCTCTGAGCAGATGAAATACTTGATCTTCTTAAGCTTCAGTTAATCTTATTATTCATATTGTGATCTTCATTGAGGTATGCAAGCCAATTTCTGTATTTGTTTCAGAAAGTGCAATATACTTTGTTTAATGATTTCTTATGATGTGCTCTGGAGTATTACAGACATTACAGACAAAAAACCAAATTGCATCCATGTAAGGATTGAAACCAACAATTAAAAGCACATGATTAATATCTTGATTCAGTTGTAGATCATGACTGCTCTATTTCCCCTATGTAAGTGCTCAGTCAATAGATCCCAGATGATATTTTTCACCTGCCAACTATTTATACAATTAAAAAATATATGGGGAAAATTATTGTCATATGTTTCAAAAGTGTGAACTTGCTAGGTATTCCCAAGATGCCATTATTTCTAGTAGAAGAGAAATATATAGATGCAAATAGCACTGTAATTGAAATTTTGGGTCTTCTCCTTTTGAAGATTCTATATGCACGCAAAATGTCATTCCTCTAGAATTAAAAGGGTTAAGGCTCATCTAAAGAACAGATTCTTTCAGGAGTATTTTGGGGAGGACAGGGTTGAGTGAATGAGTACTCACAGTGTCGTTCTCTGTGTTTGGCCTCATTTCTTTAGTCAGAAAATTGAAACCTTTGTATAGGAATAGAATGATTCCCTGCCCACATCTTCTGAGAGAGTGGGGGAGTTTCACCTTTTTTTTTTTTTTTTTTATTTATTTTATTTTATTTTATTTTTTTTTTATGGAGTCCACTCTGTGTGCTGAATACCAAAAACTTCTCTACATGGTTCTGCCATGTCTCAGAGGTTCACTTTCTGACTTTTCCAGTGGTGCTTTGAGCATCACCGTTTGAGTGTGATAAAACAAAGTTCTGTAAGTAAGAGACCCTCTCCCTCCACAAATGACTGACCTGAAGAGAAAATTTCAGAATGTTCTAGTACACCTTCAGTAGATATATTTCCACACACAAATAGAAGGAATAGGTCTGTACTATTTCAAAATTCAAAGAAAGGTGCACATGTACTTACTGAACTTCTACAAGATAATACACACTCATTTAGTATAACCTTTAGTGAACTCTTCCAGGATTTTTCCAATTTTTTTGCATGCTATGTATTTGCCTAAATCACAGATTAAAAAAAAAAAAAAAACAAAACACCAAAACACCACCACAACAACGAAAAACCCCACAAAACTTGTGATTCAAGCATGATCAGCTCTGTGATCATGCTTTAACAGGCAAATTTTACAGTACTGTGATTTCTATTTATTCAGAGTAGTCTAAGATAAAACCCACCCATTTGTTTTTTCGTAATGTTTGATCTTCATGGTTCATCATCCAGGATTTAAACTAAGAAATTCAGTTTTGATAGTATCATCACTTATCTCTCTATTCATTAATTAAGGCAGTCTAATCTTTATTTATAAGAAAAATAGTTGAAAAACCACAGAAACCTTAAAACATGTTAGGAAGTCATTCTAATAACACTTTGGAGGAAAGGTGCATGACCTCTGTAGGTGACTAGCAATCACTTGACTTGCAGATTTTCCTTTATAGCTTTCTGAATAGTCTTGGTGAGATTTTCATCCATCAGGTCTGCACAAAATAGACCCTGGAGCAAATTGTCTTGCAAACTGTCTCACGGTTTCTCTTGAAGAGGAATACCCAGGAGAAATATGTGGATAACCTCTGTTGAGTAAAACAAAGCGTGAAACAAACTGGCTGCGCAGGCACAATTAAGCAGCACCACATTCTTCAAAGTAATTACAACTCAGACAAAAAAATCATTCTCCTTTTACTTGTTCTTTAGCTAGGCTAGAGTAACACTCTTTAAAAGACAGGACTTACTGTGGTATGACTGAGAACAGACTAAGGGCTTGAGATCTTCACTAGGTCAGCTTGCTCCATCTCCACTTCTTAAAAAATTAGCATTTTGATTTCTTCTAACTCTAAAGGTTGAAATATCAGAAGTCTAATATTAGTCCTTATGAGGATGTTCAGCAAAAAATGTATTAATTTTGGACCTTCAATCAGGAAATTATAAGAGGAGAAAAAAGATAGATGAAGGAATTTATTAATGGCTAATCATGATACAGTTACTGAAATTTGCAAATGATTTTGCCTATGCACAAATCTGTACTTTGATGTCTGGATTGTCCAGACTGAAAAGCGGGGGTTTACTGCAAATGAGAAACTTTTCTTGCATTTGACATAAATTATTTTCTGGATTAATATTAAGGTGAATTTTATTGACCTTGCACAAGCAATGGTGAAAATGCTGACTGGGAAAAATGTAGGACATAGATTAGGTTATATATTAAATTTATGTAACTTCAGGACTACCTGAGACTTTCCTTCTTTCCTAATTAAATCTAATTTATATCTTTGTATATATTAGAAGGTAACTCTTGTGTAACAACTTCATCTTAGGCCATCTAACAGGAGTATCAGAAAGACATATTTAGCTGGTTTTCCCTCACAAGCATTTTTCACTTAAACTAGTTATAAATATAAAAATAATTAGAAAGGAAGTGAGCATTACATTTATAGACACTTTCTTCCACAAAGGTACTTAAGAGAAACTATGTTATAAAATATCCAGTCACTCATTTTAAATATTGAAGTAAGTTCTTTGATAATTTAATGGAGGAGTGTAATTAATTTATGAATGAAAATGCAAATAAAAAGTGCAATAGACTCTAAGATGGATGTTCTGGGTTTAGACAAGGGTGGTTTGTATTAATTCATAGATTTTTTTTGGTGGTTTGGTGCCAAGATTAGTGGAAATCCCTGAAGTCCTGAGGAGGTCATGCTGGATGATATCCATCTTAAAGGGAGAGAGACAAAGGCCCTCTGCCACCTCAGCTGCCCTTGGAGACAGGGCAAAAGTCACCGTTCCTGTAAAATAGACAAACACCACATATCATCCTGATAATCCCATTGCAGGCAGTGAGTGGTTTCTGGTGTTTCTCCGGAGCCTGGCGGTATGGCACTTTGGGATTACATCCTCACTTTTGGTGGGTACTGATATACCACCACTATAGACCAGTGTTACACAGTGTATCAGCACCTACTTTATGTGCTATCATTTGCCTCTGCAGATATCTAAATCTCCTCATGGATTAGATAATGATTCTAAATAATATAGCTATTATTATTGTACCCCTAATTTCCTTTGGTATGAAGGAAATTTCTACTGATGATTAAGCCAACTGCCTTTGTTGTTTTCTTCAGTTAGCAGATTACTTCTTCCAGAGGGCTCAACAATAGAATAAAACACAGTCTGCAAAATTAGTAAAGTGGGAGGGAGTTTAGACAGAGTTTATATTTGTTAGCAATACTTAAAAATGGGTGATTAGCTAACTGAGATCATCCCTGAAGAGAAGGACTTGGGAATAATGGTAGGTGGGAAATTAGACCTGAGCTAGTGATGTGCATTTGCCCACTGCATTCTGGGCTCCATCACAAGAAGCACGGCCAGCAAGTCAAGAAGGGCAACTCTGCCCCTCTGCTCTGCTCTTGTGAGACCCACCTTGAATGCTGCATCCAGCTCTGGATTCCTCAAAACAAGAAAAACATGGAGCGGGTCCAGAGGAGGGCCACGAAAATGATCAGAGGGATGGAACACTTATCCTGTGGAGACAGGCTGAGACAGTTACTGTTGTCCTGCCTGGAAAAGAGAAGATGCTGGGGACATCTTTGTGTGGCCTTTCAATATATAAAAAAAGTGACATAAACAACCCAAAACCTGTTTACCAGGGCCTGTAGTGACAGGACAAGGGACAATGGTTTTGAACTGAGAGTAGATTTTGATTAGGTACAATAAAGAAATGTTGTATGATTAGGGTGGTGATGCAATGAAACAGATTTCCCAGAGAATTACAGATGCCCCAACACTGTAAGTGTTCAATGCCAGATTGGATGGGGCTTTGAGCATCCCGGTCTAGTGGAAAGTGTCACCACCCATAGTGTGGGCCTGGAACTAGATGATCTTTAATGATCCCTTCCAATGAAAACCATTCTTTGATTCTGTGATATGAAAGAGTTGACAATGATTATTGAAGAATTCAACACAAACTGCGAATACGCCTGTACTGTGTGAGTGGTGTTCTGGGAACAGTTGCCCATTCAGGCAAAGGTCTTTTACAGTTATAGAAATAGAAACATTTTTCTCCCTCAGCCATGGTTTCTTCTGTACCTTTGATTAGGAGCTTCAGGCATCCACATTTCACTTGCTTCACCCAGGCTTTTGTCTTGAACAGATACAGTCAGTAGGTCTCTGCCAGGAAAATTCCACTTCCTTTTCAGTTTCTTACCTTTGGGATGAGTTTCAATTACTGAAGCAACATCAGGATGTCACATATATAGTGTTGGGTAACACTCACTGGTGGTTAGAAGTGCTATTTTCAATGAATCATTACCTATCATACAACTTATTTCTGTGATTATGTCAGGAAGTGACTGAATAGACAAAGGAACTGGGAATCGACATTCTCAAGGTTACTAGCAAAAGTAGTCCTGAATTTACCTACAAATCATACACTAGCATGTAAAAATTTAGTTACATTGAACTGAAAATTCCTATCTTCTATAACATATTTCCTGACTCATAACAGTACAACTAACAGTATATAGATTAGCAATAACGAACAAGTCAGAACCAGTCACTTTCACCATGGTGGAGAATTTTGGAATAGTTTCGTGTTTCTGCACCAAGGATTGATCCAGCTTTTTTCAAGGCATTTTTAGACTGGTATCTCAAAACCACAAGCAGTACAATCTAGTTAATTCTTGCACACAGGTCAAATACTATCTTTGCTGTTTGATGCTTTCCCAATAACTCAGATAACTCAGGACTATTGCACATTTAATTCCAGCATATACTAAAACGTAAAAGAACCTGGAAAAAGTCTGGACTTTCAAGTATTTTTCTTGAATCAATAGACTCTTGTACTGATCAAGTATGAAACTATAGTATGAGACTATTGATCCATGGATTTAAAGAAAAATCCAGCCATTCTGAAATGTTGCCAACACTTATTTGAACAGCAGCTGAATTGCATTTTTTGGTTTTGAGTACATAGCAAAAGAACTTCCTGCATACTAACAGCGTCTTTCCTAAAGAGCAATATAAACCTGGTGATCTCTTGTTTAAAACACATTTTTAGTGGCTGCAATATCTACTTTTGTAGTCTTACTGCCATTCCAATTTATGTGTAGAAGAGGTCAGTTTGTGAAATAGAATATTACTGAGTAAAATGTGATCCTTTCCCAGGAAGAGATCTTATTCGAGAATAAAAATAATTGCCAAATGTCTTTACGGCCTCTATAAATAAAAAGGCTAAAATTCAACCTACATTGTTTAAACTCTCTTTAATATAAAAGCATAACCTTGCTTTCTGCCATTACCTTCTGCCGAGGGTCTGCCATCTACTACTCTCGACAGCATAAGTTTAATCAATGCCAACAAAATTTAAAGCAGAAAATGCCAGCAACGATAATTTCTCACATGAGCAGCTTCTACAATAGAGGCCAAAAAAAAAAAGACATAAGGGACTAGAAAATAATTACTGAAAGCACTTGCAGCTAGCCTGTTTATCCCTTCATACTGTACCTCCATTATTTTAGGAATGGAAATTTCAGTTTTAAGAACTGAAAAGATCAGATATACTTTCTGTCACAAGGGATCCTCAAGCAATGAATCAGGCCTATGCTCTCACAGTAGTCCTTATCCTCTCTATTGTTTTCTTGGTTTTTTTTTAAAAAAAGGCTGTCTATATTTTATACATGCTCCTTTAAGCTGGAAATAGCCTTACTACTAATGCCTAAAAACTACACTTTAAAGAAGTGAGTCAAGATAAACAGTAGCATTGTAAACCTAAGTATTATCAGCTTCCTCTCTAAACTTGGAGAAGTACTTTTTATCTATCCCCAATTGGCCTCACACTCTAATTTCCCACCTGGCTCTCCAGTAATAATTGGAGCAATTAGTTCTGCCTTCCTGAGGTATTTGTCACTGTAATCCAGCTGGTTTTCCTAAAAGGAAGCAGAAAGAATTTAAATGAGAATAAAGACTACAGCCAGAGATAGAAACATATAAGGAAAAAAGGACAAGCTAATATTCTGTGGTTTTGTATCCTCATCACACAAACAACATTGATTTACATTGTTATGAATTAGTCTGTTCCTGAATTGTCGCTATAAAGTGTCATCAAAAGAGATGTAAATAATCTAGGGAGACTGTCTGTGATTAACTAGTGGCTGGCCAACATCTTCTACCACTGTTGTATGAAGTGTGACTGAAAGGCTGGTAGCTCTTAAAATATGTGTCAAGAAAATTCTAAAACAAACAAAGAAAATTGATTTTTTTTTAAGTTCAATTAAAAAATTCCACTTTTCCCAAGGGATCTCTTGAAAACTAAAAAATACTAAGATAAAAAAAGAACCAACTAAAAAAGCAAAAAGCTAAAAAGCACATCTATTTCATCTTGAAACCAAAATATTACCCTTCAAAGTGATACTTCAATAATCACCTGCAAAGATAATTTGGTTGCCTAATGTTCTTAATAATTTTTATTGGCCTAGCTCTTAAATGCATTTCCATTAACATAAAGTTGCTTGTGACTTTCAAAAGGTTTCTTCTGGTGACTTCTTGGAGGTGTAATTGGCTCAGTGTGTTTGGTCTGGGAATTGGTATGCTGGAAATTCCATGAAAAATCTGAAAAAGACTTTTCATTTCTAGGGAATTTCTAGGTTTCATTTCTAGGGAATAATAAAAAAAAAAGTTTTGTTAGAATTCTGTAATATCTGTGTCTTTTAAAAAGATGTGGCTATGAAGCAAGACTGATTTAATACTAACTGGCACATTTAGTATAAATACCAGTTAATAATGAAGACCATCAACACTGGAAAGCAAACAGAGGGATCCCCCCACCAAAAACAGAGTGAAGGTGAAGATGCTGGAATGTGTGATTGACAGAACCTCAGCCTTGTCTGGTGTAAGTCTGAAGAAGGGCCGCTTCACCTAGTGAGTAATTTTAAACCCACCTTGAAATAGAGTCACTTTTCATGAACAATGTTCATTTAGGAACAGTTAAAGCCAGGCCAATGCGTTAATATGATAGCAGGTGAATTGTTAAATCCTAAATTATTTCCCTGAAATGATGAAAATTAAAGTAGGAGGTACCAAGTAGAGTTTTTAAATGTCAGCTTCCTGGATAATTCAAGTGATCTCCTCCATTTAGCCGTGTGACTAGGACCTGGAATTGTGTGCATACTCCAAGGAGAAAAGTAAGTAAAATGAATCTGTTTTAAAGTCAATAATGTTCACCACTCCAATATATGTATAAGCTATTCTCTAGAAGGAATGGCATTAAGGGGGCTTCAAGAGGTCATCCCAATGATTCAAAGCCCAATAATAAAAAAAAAAACCACAAACCTAAAAAGCTTTTGTTAACTTGCACCTAAAGATTCCTTGTGGTGATAGAGAATTTACCACTTCATTAGACTGTTCTAGTGCTTGATTGTCCTTAACAGCAACGTTTTCCTAAGTTCTAGCCTAGTTTCTTGCTGAAATTAATACTCAAGAACAGAAATAAGAAACCAAAATCCAAGATCTTCGGAAGTATAACATATTTTATCAAGCACTTCCTATCAACAGATTATTCTAACCTTGCCTACAAACAATAACACAGCCATTCCTACCAAACAGTTCTGTATTAGAGCTCCACTTTTGCTGTAGTTATTTGAAATGTCAAAAAACCCGAAAACCAAAAAAAAAAACCACACAAAAAAAACACCAAACCTCCCCCCCCGAAAAAGAAAATCAAACCAAGAATGTTTCTATACTTAACAGTCCTTTGTAACTCCTTAATGTCTTAAGTTTCTTAATGCCTTTTTTTTTTTTAAGGTAATTTATAATTTAGAAAGCAAACTATAATGTTAGGGATTCAGGAAAGGGTTTTTTATTTGCACTTATATGTCCTTGTATATAAGCCCCCTTTTTAAACTGATATTCAATCAGTTATCTTGGAATGCTGTTTACCTCCAGCTGACTCTAGAGCATTTCCAGGTGAGATCACATGGCAAGCTAAAATTAAACTTCAGCTGATCTTTATTTTAGCATGTGAGTCTGCTCAAAATTATCGTACTGCAAATTGTGTTTCAAGACAGAAGTTTTTGAAAATCAGTGCATTGGAATGAATATGTCTTTCCTATGATGAAAATGCATCCAAGTCTCATGGTAGAGAGTCTGCTTTCATATCTATAATTAGAACCTTGTGTTTTGTCCCCATTTTATGTTCAGATTAATATGCTTTCCATAATGCTCCATGTTCATTATTTCATCCTACGATAGTCTTACAGGCTTGCAGCTGTAATGAAATATGTTATCCACTGCAGCAGGATGGGAATAATATTTTGTCTGTTAAAGGAAACTTCAGTGTGTGTATCTCGCATCAAGAATTCCTAACAGTTTATCCTATGTAGACATTTGTAATTACTTTAGGCTATTATATGTTGCTCTTCCCTTCTCTGTATTATTTATTCTGACATTACTAGGCTATGACTGGGAGGGAATTAAATGGACAGAGGACTAGACAAATCTAGTGGCAGAAAGCGATGTACTGTGGATGTAGAAGATGATGCAATTTATTTATCCTTACTTGCAAAGCGATTCATGGTCTTTAAACATAGGTGTATCCTGCTGTTTTACATAATCTACTTTTCTGTCTCAGTCCAGTTGCTGCTCCAGAAAGTCATGAGTATCCCACAGATTCGTGGTCACATCTACCATTCCAGATCAGATACCTCAATTTCACTAACACATCTTAAATGAGCCCAGGTATACATATAAATAGGCATAAACCTGATTCCTCCTACAGCCAAGACTACTGAGATTTTCCTTCAACTACCTGCAGTGCCTGTCCTTCTCCACTATCTGTTAAGAACCAGAAGATCATAATGAAAATTTACAGCTTTTATTTTAGCTTTCTTATCTAAAGTTTAGATGGATGATATCAGATGGGATTAGTCCAATCAAGTAGTCCAGGGTTTGCATGTATGTTAATGTCATCCCTTGCAGAGATCTGTATTTTATGAAACACACTTTGGTATGCCTTCTTTCTGTTATATCTTCTTTTTAATATTTCTTTAGATTTTTTGTCTGCCACATTGGCTTTGCATTTTGACTTGTGATGTGATAAAAACTTAATGTGTCTGAATTTACATACCTTGGAAAATGCAGAAAGCTTCTGGAGATCAGAAGGGTCAAACATCTGATATATATATATATATATTTCTGCCTTCATGTTTCACACTGCTGTAGTACCTAGAAGTCCACATATTTTTCAGAAGCCTGGTAACACACCGCCTGTGATGATTAGTCAGTTTGTGTGATTTACTAGAAAAAGTCCCATATGTAGCTTGCTTCAATGCCTGCTGAGTATGCTATGGATTCTTACTGTGCCCTCCTGCTGCTCATCTAATATCTATAGTGTTTATTCACCGGCCTCCTGGTTGCCTGTGCCTTCCTGAATGTTTAGCATTTTAGAAACATATTCGTATTCCTGGAACACTCTGTCATACTCTTGAAGGAATTGGATTCTCACTGAGCTAAATGCAATTGTTTGCCTTTTATATATACTGTGCCCTTCTAACTAGTCTGATCATCTGAGGAGTTATTTCTTTTTTTGGCAAGTAAAGGAGAGAAAAGAGAGTCCATCTTGTCTCTGGACATTTGAGAGAGTAACAAAAAAACACATCTTAACTCACTATTTGTATGGTGTTTTTAAGACTGTTTGGTGTTTTGTTTATATTTTAAAGCAGTGTGCAAAGTCTCTGACTTTACAGAGACTTTTCTGCACTACTTTTATGCTTGAAAAAGTGAAGCCTACTCTGTATCTGAGTATTTTCCTTCCTACTCAGTGCATCATTTTCAAACACATCCACACAGCAAAATTATCTAAATTCCTGTAAAATTGTATTACAGATTGTTACAATTCAGAAACTATACAGTGTAACAGTAGGTTTTTTAAGGCCATGATAAATTTGTACATGAAGGCTGCCATTTTCAAATAAAGGAATCTGAGCAGAAAGAGAATGAAAGAAAATTAATATGAGACTTTTTTTTTCTTGGTGGTAAAAAGGGAAACAGAATTTGGGAAGTAGAGCACAGGAGCTGCTCTTCACCTCTCCTATCAACCACACCCTACCTAGGTGTTGTTCTATTAACTAAATTTGCTACTCTAGATTTACAAAACTATACAAAGAAAATGACACATTGAGGAGACTTAGCTTACCTTCAAAAAATGACATTTGGGGGTACTTGCCAAAATCCTACAATATGAGAAAAAAATTTTACAATTTATCTTCAGTAGTGGAGACAATGTAAAAGCATTCTGTTTTCCAACAGAGACCATAAAAGCACCAACATGGGTGAGCCAAAGCCAGTCTTCCTAACATTTCTCATTCTCTGGACAAAACTCAGTGACTAATGTGTCATTGTACACTGCTTTTTTCCCCAGTCTCTTGAAATTGTCTTGTTGAATCTACCTTGTTGTAAGCAAGTACAGGTCTATAAAGAAGGAAGAAAAGTAAGGAGGCTATAACTTCTTCATAAATGTCTTATCATTTTAGGGGTGTGCATTCTCACATTGTAAGGGAAAGACCACCGAAATGAAAACTGCATCCAAGTATAATATGACAAATCAGTTCCCTCTTTATTGGCAGCATCTCCTGCCCTCAGGTTACTTCCTCTGAATCAAATTCCAAAATTACATATTGCAGCTTTCTTGTTGAACAAAGCTGAGTAATTTGTTTCAAGTACGATTTTCTGCCAGTGGCTAAAGATTCTAAATTGAAGACAGCTTGAAAAATGGGTATAATAGGAAGTGATGCAAATCCTAGGAGAACAGACACACACGCAAAAACCACAAACACATCCTTTCTTCCTTGCCCCTCTCTGGGATCAACTGAGCATGTGGAGATATATATATATATAATTATTCTGATTTCTGCTATAATTTTGAGCAGGAAGTTCTTTCTCAGGGTTACTATGCCTGTTATGATCATAGATTAAATTAAAAAAAAAGAGATCAGATCTTTTTGGATGCATTTTGTGAATTTATCTACATGATTATTTTTATGTTAATAATCCAAATTATATAACAGCAGCTTTTTTCATCATAAAGGTCAATGTAAAAGAATTATCAGAATAGATTTCTTCAAAACATTGCAAGTTTTGATGAAGTTTTAAATGTTTAATGAAAACAATTCCAATGAAAATTAGTTTCTTAATGAATCATTTAAATGAATAACTTGATCTTTATACTGCATTTTCCCATCTCAAAATATGAGATTTCCAATACCTTCTCAATGACTGAAATGCTTTGAGCCTTGTGTGCCTTTTTGATGATTAGCAGAGGAACTTCAAGGTCTCTGCATTTTGACATTGGAATAAGTACAAAAGACAGAGATTCTGTATGGAAACTTTAGATAATGCAAACTGTGTGCATTCTGTCCTTTCAAATATCCAGATGGCTTTTAAATATCTCCAGTAAGGGAGATTCCACAATGTCTCTGGGCAATCTGTTCCAGTGTGCAATCACCTACACAGTAAAGTTCTTCATGTTCAGGTGGAGCTTCCTGTGCACCAGTTTTTATCTGTTGCCTCCTGTCCTATTGCTTATCACCACCAAGAAGAGCCTGGCTCCATCCTCTTGACATCTTCCCTTCAGATACTTACAGACATTGATGGCGTCCCCTCTCAGTCCTGTCTTCTTGAGGCTGAACAGGCCCAACTCTCTCAACCTTTCCTCACCTTTGTAGCCCTATTCTGGATTTGCTCCAGGATATCTATATTTATTTGTACTGGGGAGCCCAAGACTGGAAACAGCACTCCACATCCAGCCTCAGTAGGGCAGAGCAGAGGGGCAGGATCACCTCCTCAACCTGCTGGCAATGCTCTTCCCAATGTACCCCTGGATACCATTGTCCTCCTTGGCACAGTGTCACAAAGACAGTTCATGCAGAGCTTGTTGCCCAGGACCCCCAGGTCTTTCTCCAATAAATCTGCTTTCCAGCAGGTCAGCCCCCAACCTGTACTTGTTCCCCAGGTTATTCCACTCCAGAGGCAGAACTCTGCATTTGACTGTGTTGATTTTCAGGCAGTTCTTCTCTACCCACCTCTCCATCTGTCCAGGTCCTTCTGAAGGGTTGCACAGCACTCAGTTCATCAGCCACTCCTCCCAGCTTAGTGTTGTCAGCAGACTTGCTAATGAAGCAGTAGTTACAGGACTCCAAGCAGACTCTGTGCCCTTGATCAAAACCCTCTGAGCTCTGCTGTTCAGCCAGATCTGCATCCGCCTCAATGTCCACTTGCTCAGCCTGAACTTCCTGAGTTTGCCTGTGAGGTTACCATGGGAGATAGCACCAAAAGCCTTGCTGAAGTCCAGGTGAATAACATCCACTGCTCTCCCCTCACCGACAGGGCAGTTATCTCATCATGGAAGGCAAACAGTTTGCTTACACATGATTTCCCTTCAGTGAATCCATGCTAGCTACTCCTGATGGCCTTCTTGTCTACCACATGGCAAGTGATGGCCTCCAGGGTGAATCATTCCATCACTTTTCAAGGAATGGAGGTGTGTCTGACTGGCCTGTAGTTTCATAGGTCCTCCTTCTCCTTTTTGAAGGATGAGATGACATTTGCTTTCTTCCAGAAGTGCATCCCCTCAGGATCCATGGACTTCTGGGTGCCAGGTTTGACTAAATGGTCACTAACCCAATGCTCCTCAACCAAGGGAAAGTCATTCTTTCTCCAGACCTTTTTCCTGGTCTCCTGAGTCAGGTGTTTCTGAGCACTGGCCTTGGCAATTACTATTGATTAGGAGGAGAGGTTTGTTTGTTTTGGTCTTTGTTGTTTGGGGTTTTTTTTAAATACACCTGCATCTGGCATATCCGCTTTTGAGGGAAACTAAATTGGAAACTGTTTCAGATGAGTAGTAAACAGGCTCCTGATTTTTAAAATGTCATAGCCAACCATGAGTCCTCTGGAGAGAACTGGACCACATGCAGAAAAGGAGCATTTGTATCACAGACCAGAGTCATTTCAATTTCAAGCACATACTCTGAAGTTTATGAAAAATAGATATGGGTGCCTCAGAACCAATTGCTTTCATATACCGATTTGTTCCTATTGCACCAAATTACTGCTGTTTAGACACAGTAGCAGATAATAAAGAAATTATGTAAGTAGAAGCTTAAATCTCTTGAGAATCCAGTTTTCTACTGATATTTAAAATTGCTATATATGAAAAATTAAAAATTAAAATACACACACCTTTTTTTTTCATACTGTCATTCCGTAATCAGTATGGTGCCTGAGTTGCACAAAGTAAAGGAGATAAATGCATCAGCTGCCACATTCTACAAGAAATCAAAAATAAAAAGGTGAACAGTGATGAACAGTTCATCTCTTTCTACCACACTGCACTGAGGGAAAATCTCTGTTAAAAAGACTTTCAGGTCTATTTGAGGAGGAAGTAAAGGCACACAAAAAGGTCCCACAATGTTGTAATTTAATCTTTTCCCTATATTTATATATAGATAGCTTGTTTTATAATAACTGAATCTATCTATAAGGAGGTGCTGTCTAGTGTTTTTTATTTATTCATCTCAAAACATATATTTAAAGTTCTTAATGTAAAAGATATTGTTATGTTGCAGGTAATCAGAATTTATATATAGAGAGAGACATATATATATGTACATATTTTTTACTCACTGCATGAACTGAATTAGCTGAATTAACATTTCATAAAGCTTTTGGAATTCCAGTGATGATACAGGAAATGGTACAATGATGATGGCAGGAGAGACTGCCTCCAGTGGGAGTTTTGCCATTGGAACTCAGAATTCCCCCATAGTGTCCCTTGAGTTCTGCAATAAATTTTAAAATAAATTAATATATTTGATTGCATTGTCTGGGAAACATTGCTTCACTCCTATATGAATTATATAATATTTATACATGGCCATGACACACATAGATAACGTACACAACCAAATAGATGTAGCAGGTTAGATTAATGTTGTTTAACAGTGTAGATCAGGACGTACTCCATGAAAGTCACTGAAACTTCAGCAGCCTAAAAGAGGCGTGAGAGGAGAGGGATCACAAAATGAGAAAGTTTCAAGTACTGTGAAAAATACAGAAACAGTGCTGGAAAGTGCAGAAAAACTGCATTTGAAGCATTTAGCTGACTGAGCAACTAAAGTTCTGCAAATGATCCCTGAAGGTGGGAAGTCTGTCCTCTGAGCAACCCTGAGCTCAGACTCAGCAGCTTGTACTCTATTACTTAGAGTTACAGCATTTCTCTCCTATTTTAGGTATGATCTTTAACTCCCCAGGTTTTCACTGGTCTGACTCACTGTACTGTATTTACCTTAAATAAGCAGAACTATATTTCAGAAAATTGCTTATACAAATGTAAGGAATCTTTTGCAACACAAACTTGTTGGAATTCAGATCACCTGTCTTGTTTTCAGAGAAATATCCAAAATGTGTAATTTCCCCCCCCCCCCACCTGTTTTATGTGCTAATGTCAATGGTTTGGGGTTTTTTGTTGTTTGGGTGTGTTTTGGTTTTTGTTGTTGTTGTTTGTTTTGTGTTTCTTTGCTTTTATATTGCACTTAGATTGAAAAATGGAAGGATCAATGAACTATTTCAAGTGGAAAATTTGTATAATGCTACATGCTAAGAGCTAAAGTGAAGTCAGCAATTTGAAATTAATTTAGGCAGCTATAACATTGTAAACCTAAATTTGAGCCCAAGGATTTTAGTGTTGATTAGTTCAACAGGCAAATACTTTATGCTGAGACAAGGTGGGTTTAATATACATAGAGCTCTAGGATTAGATCTACTTCAACAATATATGTGCTTATATTTGGACAAATGCACATATATGCATAAATATGTGTGCATGTATATATGCATATTTGTGCATGTATGTAAATTATTGTATCACACACACACACATATACTTATGTACACACACACACATATATATATTATAACCTAATAATATTTTGACATACATCTTTGTAAATAAAATCCAAACCTGAGTGCTGAACGAAATGCTTCATCTGTGTCTGTGGGATTCTCCATTATTCAAAATACCACATTTGTTTCATGAGCTTTTATAGTCTGAGCAATGAACATCACTGTTTGTGACTGCAATGGAGAGCAAAAAATGATAAAACCTGTGTTTCATAGTGGCTCTGATATAGAAAGGCAATGAATCCTATTAATATTCAGTTTTACAGTTGACTTTCTCATGTTCTTCTAGTTTAATGGTCTTCTTTATTAAATGCATTTACAATAATTTAATGATTAGTGATTTCACTGGAAATTTCTTTTGAATCTTAAATAGAAGATAAGGAGAATTATGGTCTGATCTTTTAGATTTTGCAAACAGGACTTGCTTAAGTAATCTAGGCATTTTTCTGAATAGTAAAGGTTTTATTTCAGTCTCATACTCATTCTGCCTCTATGTTAATTATCTAATTAAAATCTTAGAGTTTTGTCTACTAGATAATAAAATCTAATTCAATATTCTTTTACAGCTGGGACCTCTGAAATAGATAATCCAGTGAGAAATTTTATCATGGGAGTTAGTTATGGGAGGATCAGACACTTAGGTAAAAATTTTGTAATCAGTGTAAAGAAATAACCATTCTGAACATACAATTTATCTGACCTATTTTAGAGATCTATTTGCAAATAAGACAAGCCACATTCTAGAAGAGCAATTCCTCACATAACGTCACTGATGTGCAGGCAGATGTATCCTAGCAGCAGGGTCTATCTCCAACAGACGTTAGGTGACAGCCACTGTAAAATGTTACTCTGTGTGCATCAAGAATTAACTTTTAAGCACATTTAACTTTATTTAACAAAAATGCTAATTTGATTTGGTCTGCAGTTCTAAAGCGGCTGCTATGCTCAACAGTAAGTGTAATTACCATTTGGAGTGTTAAGATCCACAATTATCTTGAAATAACAAGAAGCACAAATGGTGTCAATTTGGATTTTTTGTGCTTTGATTGTTAGAAAAGGCTCTAATTAGGACATGAAAGTTAGAATAGGGGAGAAGTTTTGGGTTAACTGTTTACTCAGATACAACATAACCAACTCGAAGTCATAGACATGTAACAGTTACAGAGAACCAGGTTTCTTTCATTGGAGATGGACACTAAAGCAGGTCAAAAAACTACATTAAGGACCAATTTGTGCATCTTTATTTTGAACATGTTAATCCCATTTAATTTGCATTTATTTAATATATTATTTCCAGTTCTCCAAATTCAGTGTTGCTAACCAGTCTGACAGTTGGGGTTTTTGTGTGATTTTGCAGGTTTTGTTGGTTTTGGGGTTGTTTTTGGGTGGTTTTGTTTGTTTGTTTGTTTGGGGTTTTTTGATGGGTGGAGGTTCATTGATTGGTTTGGTTCTGGGGGTCTTTTTAGCAAGCCAAAAAAGGAATTTTGTCAGGATTACTGATTAATTCAGCAATAAAATAGATTTCTGGTTTGGTTTTCTTGAGGAAATCCCTACACTAATCCTCTCTTTTCTCCACCTTTCAAATCTCACTGGAAAGAGTTAAAAAAAAAACCAAACAAACAAAAACCCAACACTTTTGAGATGATAGACAGCCTGCAGAATTCTTCCACAGATTCAGTGATTGACACAAAACTCATTAGGAGAGAAATAGGAACATTCCTGATTTACTGTATCTGGAGTTACTGATTGCCTCTTAATTGTTTCTGTCTCTCAGAAGAGTTGCTGCCTTGTATTTCCTGAAAGAATTTCAGCCTCAAAAGTTGCTAGCAGATAGCAGTTTCTCCTGTTGATCTTCAGCGAGCCTGGAAAGAAGCTCTGGGTTGCCTAAAGAGGTCATAAATATTCTCAGAATCCTCTACCTCTGTGGAGATAGTGGGTATATATCCCTGTTTACTTCACTGTAGCTAAACAAAAAAAGTCTTAACATACATAGTCATAATCTCAGTTATAATGTTGAGGGGAGAAAATACAACAGGAAACATGTAGATCAAATTAAAACATAACATATACAATTGGTAACTTTTTTTTTTTTTAGACAGTGTCCTAATATTTATCATTATTAGGTAACAAGATATATAACAAGAGAGTACTGTCTATCTCAGATTTAAACTGCAGTCTCATATAATTTTAGAATTGGGCTTTAAGGCAGGTGTGGAAATAAACTCAACAATTCAGGAAAATTCACTGTCTCATACTTCAGTGATTTTTTCTGGGCTCAAAACTCATCAGTATTTAGACCTTTTGTTTGCTCTTGGTTAATGGAGGGAAGACAAGGATCCTTCACCAGCTGGTAAGGTGGAAGATAAAGAATTTTGGGATCCCTTAGAGGAACTAAGATGAAACTGTGGAGAACAACAGACAAAGCTGATGTGAGAACTAGTCAGAGGGTATAAAATAATTCTCATAATCCACACCATGGGCTGTTTGAATGCACAGGCCTTGAAAGTTTGGGGAGTGGGCCCAAGGAAATACAGAAGAAAACGAGGCATATGTCTGTCAAAACAAGAGTGAGGAAAAACATAAATTTCATTGTTTAGATTTTCCTAGCAAAGAATAACAAGGAATTGAAGCATCCTTGAGCTTTGAGGAGCTCCCAATGGACTGTAGCTGGCAGAAATGATCAGAGCTGTTACTTTTACTCTTTGATTTCAGCCTAACAATTGAGCCAAAGAGACAGAAGCAAACCTGCTCACTTCTTAGAACTGCCAAGCTGACTTTAGACAAACTCTACATTCACTGAGTCCAGCTCGTTTCGTGAACACCCATTCCCAGTATTAGAAGTGCTTGGGAATCGCCACCAAAGCTCCATTTATATAAAGAGAAAACCCAGCCTTACATGGCCAGTCAGAAAGATGTATCTGATGCAACTGAGCTCTGCAGCTGCCTGCAGCAAAACTCAGCAATGAAGAACCGAGGTTGCATTCATGCTACAGCACTACTGATTTCTGTCTCCTGCAGCAAAACTCTGGAATAAACCAGGCGTCCTTTCATGTAGAAGTGCTAACTTGTTGATAGCACCACAGCTATATTTAAAGCTCTTTTCCTGAGGCAGCTCTTCTTTATTGCTGACAGTAAAATGGATGGTCTATGAAAAGAGATTTTTGTGCCACTATTTGTTTTCAAACAGTTGGGGAATAATGCAAGGGCCACAAAAGAGATTCAATATTCTTTAGACTCTTTAAAATGAGCAAAACTATATATATGTGATTCATGCCCAAAGCAATTTAAAAAATACTGAAAGTCCTGGCATTGGAGACGAAATCTTTTTCCCACAAAGTAATATACTTTTTTCATGCTCTTATCTTAAAATGTGTGGTATCCACTCAGTTGTGCTCAATAGAACTTGGATAAAGCACTGTTTGAATCAGAATTTTTTTCTGATGGTGGCGTAAAGATTGTGCTGATTCAAGCTGGGTGACTAATCCCAACTCAATACCCTGGGGTGGGGTGAAGTGAGGAGGTTGAGATGGCAGTTAGCAGGGTCATTTCTGCCAATGGGTTCATTAGACAGCTGTACAAACATCTATGGCTACAGCAGGTAAAGTCAGGGACACCGTGTGGGAAGCAATAAGCAGCAGAGTGAAGCTCTTTCAGCACCAGTGCCTGTTTATGCCTTTGTAAGATGAGTAAGACTCAGTGATTAGTTACAGGTAACGATCTTCTCAGCTAGACTGGTGCCAAGGATGGTATAATTTTCTTTAATGGAACATCTCATCAGGAAGAGCTTAAAGCAGCAATCTGTTGCAACTGTTTATAAAACACTCCATAGTATTTTTAGTAACGACTGTGTTGGCCAAATTTGTCCCAGGCAATTAGGTTCTATTGCTCGAAGTTTTCTGCAACTACCTACAGTTAATGTGTTCTTTTCCCTCCCTACCTTACTTGCGACAGCAAGACCTGGAATGTCTCATCACAGGCTTAGTAAATAAGTGATTATTTTTTAAAAAATCATCTTTCTTAAATTGAAGGAAAAAAAAAGCCAAAACATGTTTCATTTGCACAGTCTTAGTCTGAGAAGTGGGATGGTGGTTTTACGGTAAATCATTGAGGAAAACAGCAACATTTTTTTTGTTGTTGTCATCAGTGGCACCAGTTTTGTCTTTGACAGCAGAGGAGTTAATTCTGCCTTTACCAGTGCCTCTTTTCAAAGCATAACAAACAGCTTTCAGAATCAGAAAGTACACTGCTCAGTGGGCTAGCAGACTTGCCTTATGTTTCTTGAAGCATTCTTGATAACATAATGCTCCTTTGCTGCAGCTTATGTCACAGGGAGAAAGGAAGGAAATTCAGCATGAAGCTTAACAGCTCCTTGTTTTGTTGTCTCCATGTGCTTCTCTGAGATAATTTAGAAAAGTAATGAAGATTACCAATATACATTTAGTTTCTATTACTGCCTTTAACTGCAATAGTCTGACCCTTCTGATTAGAAGACCTGCTTATAATTGCTTATATTTTTGTGCAAATAATGATTGTAAACATGTAATACAGACCCTAAAAAAAAAAAAAACAAACAGCAAAACAGACAGGTGCACAAAAATTACTGAATCCTATTCCAGACTATTCAGACTATTCAGAATTTAAAAAGAAAACTGGATACATGATGATTTTTGTTGCTGTCTTGGGTAATATTAGCTTTTTATGCTCTTTAAGCCTCAGTTCCTTCTAAATTGAAAATAATTATATTATTCTTTTTAAATTTTAGGAGTTTTCTAAGTGCCACTAGTATTACTATTATTAAGGGAAACAAACCAAACTTTTACCCAGAACAATTAGTGCAAGCTGTTGAAAGTATTTATCACAAAAGGTCTGAGACAGAAATTTTACTTATTTTGATGGAAACTGTGAACAGACACCTCAGGCTAAGTTCTGTTTAATATATAGGGCTGTATATATTGCTCTACTAAATTGTACTGCATGAATTTTATATCAAATTTCGAAGCTGAGTGCCCTGCACAGGATTATTGAGTGTCTTTTGAGCCATTTCAGTACCAAGTTTGCAGTCTCCCACATCTGTATGATGGCTTTGGTCAGAGCCCTAAACTTAACTGTCTGCATTCTTTCCTGCAGCCAAACTGCAGGAAGGAGGAAGGAAAATGTGCAGAGAAGTTAAAAATGGTGCTGACCTGAGTTATGATATATACATATCCACAAGTTTCAGATCTGAAGATAATAAAATACATATATTTCACTGGCAAATAAAACTTCTGTCTCTTTCAAAGAGCCACCAATAGGCAGATCTCGTGGCTTCAGTTCTGAGAGGAATGTGAATATAACAGCACTCACAGACTTGTGGCTCACCAGTGGTTCCCCAAAACTTGTGAGACCCAATGCAAGGGAGACTTCTGGTACATGTGGTCAGAAGGGAGGGAAATTGTTCTGAAATAACTTCAAAGATAAAACATGATCTTCAGGTTCTTTGGCCATGCAATCCTGTATTTCACAATGATAATAACTTTACAGAATTAATTAGCACCACCACCACTCAATAAGCTCATTAAGATTCATTTGAGTATGAATATGTCATATTTTTTTAAACCAGATGGGCAACTTGATCCTGCTGTCAGGGAAGAAAACAGGTCAATTTGACATGACAGATACTGTGCCTTGAATTTGAGAATGTTGACTCACATATTTTTGGAAAACAATTTGTCTTTTCAGGATTAGATCATAATCTGAAATGATCTTTAATAACTTTTCTAATGTTACTGAGCTAATCTATATCTCTGCCTTAATACCTGCATATTTAAATATTATTTCTATCTTTTTTTTTATGCTTATGTACTCAGTGATTAATTACTTCTGTTGGAAACTCTGTGAAAAACTGTAAATAATGTCAAATTCTAATGAGAATTACTGACTAGTCTTGAAATCCTGTTTTTCTTTCTCAGTCCTCAATCATTTAATGTTTGGCGATCACATAAAGCAGTTGAACTTGTCTCTAAGATTTTCTACAGCTGTTAATATTTTTTTCTGATCTCGAATGAAGAGACTTGTATTCTGTAAGAAAATATAAAAATCACAGACTGTTTTTTCTAATGGAGGCAGAAACAATTTGTTGTACATGAGGTTGCTCAAAAATGTCATTTAAGTTGCATCCTCATGTTAGTTCTTCTGTATGACAAGGAAACAGGAGTTTGAGGTGGTGCTTTAATGTTCTTCACGAGGTTATCTTTAGTGGTGCTGAGTGTCTCAGCTGGCATGGTAACTAACTATGGCCTGACATGAGCTCAGCAAGCCATTCTTCATGAACATAACCTTAAGGGACAGTGTATTTTCTGACTTTTGAGCCAATTCCAAGCAGATATTGAGTAGGTATTATCATGTTTCTTTAGGGTTTCCAGAAAGGCAGTGGTGTAGAGTTTTTAAGTATTCTTTACATCACTCAAGACTTGTTTTGTGGTGACTGTTCAGGGGAACAGTCTTCAGCTCATGTAAACCTGAATTGAAGGTTTAATAAATCTGTATATCAAATTTTTATTCAATCTGCTCTTCTACAGTATGAAAATCTTTATGAGTAAGTTCCAAGTCCAGAAGAATGTATGCTATGTTTTCCTAAAATCTGTCTTCATTTTTAGTTTAGAAAAATAATAAAAAAAAAAAAACAACTTCTTTCTGTTCTAAATTGATTGACACTGTAAAGAAAGCCTGTGTAACTCCTGCAGACAGTGAAATGATTCATGGATGATGCTCACAAATACAGTGTTCAGTGTACAACATAGTTGTTTTTTTTCCCATGTCCCAGGTATTTTACACTTCAAAAACCACCAGACAAATTTTAAATCATATTATGCAAAGAATCTATGTTGTATTTCCAGTTTGTGAGCTCTTGCAAAACCCTACTTCAATTCCCATATGCACAGACTTAATTTTTAAATGTAAATTATGAGCAAGACTTCAACAGTCATCTTCAAAAGAGTGGTACTAAACCTCAGAGATTCTTGAAAAAATCATGAGTGTTGGCCTCAGTGCATGAAGTCTAGGAGGCATTAAATCTCAAAGAAAGAGTGTAAACTTCTTCAGTTGCCAGAAAGTAAACGTACAGGAGCTGTCAGACCACTAGTTCACTGTGAGATATCCCTTTGTATCCATTACGGAAAAAGTTCAGTTAATTATATAAGTTCTACAGCATGCACACTGCCCAGGAGCAGAAAAAGATTTCCAGTGGGTTACAAAATAGTTGGGGCTTTTTTGTATCTACAGATAGATGGTGCATGCTTCAGTGACTTCAGAAAATCTGAGGGGACTTTCTAAGCCAGACAGGTTTAAACACCAACATATGGGTGTTTGTCTTATTCACCTTTTCTGGTGCATATCATTTTGAGAAAATTGTCATCAGGAAAGTTTCCCAGTTGCAATTGATGTGAAATCTAGGTGCAAGCCAATGGATTGTAGCCTCAGAACCCCTTACTTGGGACAGACTGTCAGGCCTCAAAACAGTGGATTGAGTACCTCTTTTCTGTAATGCACCGGGAGGGGGTCTCGGCATCTGAGATATGGCATTTCCAGCAATCAGCCTCTGACTTTTTTTTGGCTTAAAAGTCCTGAATAAATTTTTTAGATCATGATACTGAAATTTTTCAGTCTTGCACTGTAAAACTTTTCCCCTTGCATCTTTGCTATCAACCTATCTCATTCTTCTATTAGTGAACATTAGGCCATGCTGTTTTTATAAAATCCATTCTTTGTGAGAGGACTTCTACCATCTCTCCCAATTCCCTTGAAAGTTCAGAAGCATTTTTGGCATTTTTGACTTCTTCTGTATTGTCATTCTGTTCATTTGGAGCATGGACTTATAATTTTGAGTTTTTTCACTGTTTGGGTTTTTTTTCTTATGACATATATAATTCCATTTACTTCCTTCGTTTCTTACCAGTTCATGAACACTGTAAATAGGAACACATTTTCCCTTTTTCTTTTTCTTTCCATCATTTCACTCTTCATCACAAGGCTCTGTGAGAACATTGTCTGTTCTGTCCTTGCACTTTTTCTTCTGTTCTAGGTTTTTATGTAATTTTTATTTTTATTCAAACATATCTCTGTGAATTTTAGTCATACACATCAGTTCAACAGTGCACTGAAAACCAACTTTCGGATATGTCTGTTAAAGCAGTTTAAGGAAATCAGCACCGCATGAAATGAAGAGCAATGGCACTGCTGAGTGCTGAATGAGAGGGAAAAATAATATTATACATTTCAATGAAAAGCAGGTATGTTAGTCTATAAAGGCTCCTGGTGGAAGGTTACAAACTTAAAAAAAAAAAAAAAAAAGGCATTTAGCAGAAGACTCTGGGCAGGAACTCAAAGGTCAATTGATATTTCTCCAGACTGGTAACTTTAGGAACCTGGTCCACATTACTGAGAATGCCTGCTTCCAAGCATCAGTCCTCCAGGAACTGGAGAAGTCTGAATTCTGCATAATACTGTGGAATACTCTGCAGAACATTTCTGTTCATCTCTCCTGAGCAAAATTTGCATTAACACATTTTTCTAGTTTCGACTGAGCTTATTCCATGTTTATCCTGATTAATGGAAAGGATCATCCCCCACTGCTCTGTTGGACAGATTATGCAGGTAGTTGAATCCCAGTAGTGATTACAAGTATTCATTTTTGTTCTAAAATTTCCTAGGTTCTCTACAGCCAGACATAAAACACTTTGATGGTCCTGGAAGACAGATTCGGTTTTCTTTCGTATATTAGTCACAATGAGCTTTGTTAGAATTATCACAGATTTTACTGTCACACTGAATAGGCAATGTTTCATACTATTATACTTAGTAGTCTTATTAGCAACAATTATTTCACTAATCATTCTTATTTAAGGAGAAATAGCATCTCAACAGTGGGCTGCTACCACTGCACCAGGTAACGCATGTAAAAGAAAATCTATTAATATAATAGCATACCTGTCTTCCACATGAACAGTCAGTGCAGAAGCATCTGCTCTGGTACCCAAGCTGTGCAGCACACACGGCTCTGCTCTCCAGTGTGTAGCTCCAGGGAGGTATGAGCAAGACTTTAAGCATATTTCACTGAAGAGCCTCAGAGCTGCAGTATAAATCTGAGGGGGAATCTGGAAATCATGATGTGAGGAGTGAATAGGCATGTTCTTACCAAAAATTTTCATCTCCAGTTATCATGATAGTGTGCCTACTAGGTTTACAGCACAAAAGAGTGCTAACATATTGTGTTAGCTTGCGTATGTGTATGGATGTATTTGTGTATACAAATGCCATCTTCCACCTCCTTCTCAAAGAAAGCCTTATAGAGTTACATATGCCACCATGTGTTAAGCAATTTTTTTTTATGGGCTATAAATGACTTGGCCAAGCTGTGAAATGAAACAGCTTGTTCCACTGCACTAACAGTGCAGGCTCAGTTCTTATTGTCTGTGAAGTAAATGTGGGATGAGTCACTTTCCAAACGAAACCACATCATATGTGGTGGTTCTTATATCAAGTCCTGTTCACTGTGTATACATCCTTGTGATAGGACAGCTTTATTACAAAGGGAAAGTATCAAAATACAATATTATTTGCAGTGCTAAGCCAGAAAATATCGGGGGTTTTTCAGTTTGATTACCACTTTTAAAAACTTTACCATGTATAGTAAAAATAAGCCTGTGTTACATGTGTGGGTAGCATCTACTCCTGATGTTAGCATTTTATCTTTGAACTCTTTCTCTATTTATCTTTCTAATTATATAAATTCTCTAAAGACCTGCACCTAATTTTGTCCATCTACCTTTGAGACTTAATTTTTTGCATTCATTAGACCATATGTCCAAAACACTACAAGGTATGAAAAATCACTACCTACACAGCCCTCTGGCAAAGCAAGTAGGGAAGTTCCTTGGTGTTGCTGTTATGCAACACATTCTTGGGTTTACATTTAAATGAAATATGACTGGCTTTGTTTCTGCCTGACCCACAAGTTTGACAAGACATCATATAAATAAACTTTGTTCTCATGGCACTCTGCTCCCAGTGTGGTCAGCAGGTTTCCTGGCAGAAACCTACTTTTCCAAAATGCAACCTGCAGCTACTGTGGTTTTGTTGCTTTCATTTTTAGCTTTTTGTCTTAGGAAATGTATTCTTCTTAGAACATTTTCTAAGTACTCTGTGTATTTTAATTTAGGTTGGTGGATGTTTCCTTTCATCCCAAGTAAAAAATATTCCATCCAAATTATTTGTTTCTCTTTAGATTTCCACAAGTAAATAATAGTCAAAACCTAGTTGGCAGTCTAGTTTTTTCCCTTCTGATACTGTGTTGCATAAGATTTCTGAATTATGTTTATAACTATTTGATCCACTTTATTAGATCTTTAAGGCCATTTTCTATTATGTCTTACTACCAATCAGGAGAATTATTTCACTCCCCTTAAAGTGCTCATAATATTTCCACTATACTTTCATAAAATTTTAACATAAGCCAAATGGACTTTAATTTGTTTCCTAGGATTTCTAGTGATTCAAGCCTAAACATCTAATTTCTCAAAAATCAAGTGGATACAAAGAATAAATAAATAAATCTGCTGTGATATTCACTTCTTCATGTATATATTCAGAGTAAGAAAGTGTAAAGTTTTTCAATATTTTTACACAGAAAGTTAAGGTTGGCTCAGAAAGGATTTTGTCATTTCAGACTATATTGTCAAACTCTCAAAAACTTGCATATCAAAACTAAAAAAAGTTAAAAGATGTTTTTACCACAGGAGAGGGAAAGTAGCTTAAAAATCTGTCATCATTTAAATGAGAACCTAAGCAAATCTAGCAAAATCCTCCCTGTTTTTGTATAGGTGAGACCCATTTTGTGTTCTCTGACATGAGAAAGGAGGTTGCAGACTCAGTTGTCCTACTTTAATAGAAGATTCATGCTATATTACACAAAGATTATTGTAGTATTGTGCAAATACTTTGCTGAACTGTGGTTATGTCAAATCCAGACTTTTACAGGCAGTTTGCAAATTTTTTCTTCCTTTAACAACAGATTTCCTTCTTGGTAAAGCTGCACTAGAATAAGCTTAAAATAATCAATGTTCAGGTGGCTCTGTATCTATAACACTAAATAGTTTTATTCTTTTGCCTGTATGAACTTCTGTTCATACAGAAAGCCAGGGCAAAATGTGCCTTTCATCATCAAAATTTCAGATGTGCTGTGGCAAGCCATCTTTCGTGCAGCTGAATCTGCAGCGTCTGATATGTCTCATTATGTAAGATGCTAAAATTGTGATGACTGTGAATATATATATAGACTTGGGCAGTGATTTATGGTGAGGATGAAAGGGAACAAAGGTGGCTGAAGAGACTTTTGCCTTCTGAGACTGTATAGTTCCTCCTTTCATATCCAGGCTGCACCTATCTTTGAAGTGCAACTAAAACCACAATAACTTCAACTATAATTTTAGCTTTCTCTCACTAAAGTTATAGAAAATTATAGAACTTTAGATTTTAATCTTAATACTTCTATCCTAATTTCATTGTTCAAAATTCAGTTTTCTAAATTAAATCCATTAACTTCCTCTCAACTGCCACTAAAAGTAATAGGCAGGCACTTCCAGAAGGCATTTATCAATCCTAAAAAAAATAAATGTTTGAGAAGCTGTTATCCTTATTGACTACAGAATCTAGGGAGTTTGCCTTAGACACATAAACTTCCTTATAACTAACCCTGTCATTCATCTGTAATTCTAAATGAGAGCTAAAATTTGGGGAAATCTGGTATTTGAATGAATTGCAGAGAGGATGTTGATAGAATAACCAGTTTAGAACTTAAGGATTCCCTTCCACAGAAGTATATATAGATACAAATGAGAGATATCTAGTAGGATGTACTATGAATTAGTTTTGTAACTCTCTTGAATTCCATCACCTCATTTTTATTCTCCCTTTACCTTCTCCCTGTCAAGTGCACACAGGTATTCTGTGCTTGTCTTTGTCATTAAAAGGAACCTTTGTAGTCACCTTTGATCACCTAAATTTGAAATGTACAGGTCTCATAATTTTCCTTCAATTTATTCCAAATGTTTCTATGGTACAGGGACAAGTCTTGGTAGAATATTGAAAAAAACCTTTCTGTAGAAACCTCTGATCCCCTGTACTACTCTTAGGTCACTGGATTGGGCAACTTCTGACACCAGTGAAAATTTTCCCTCTAATTCACCACCTTTAAACTTATTTCTTCATTAACCTCTTTCCACTGCCCCACGAACATTTTCCTACAACATTTTAGAAAGCTATCCAACAGAAATAAAGCAGGTTGAAACTGTATTGATACAAGTATAGGATTCTTATTTTTCATATTTGAGCATGTGTGAAGTATCAGTATTATTTTCCCACAAATCATATTATTTCAGACCAAGGTTTTTATGCATGGTATTAATGAACAGGCTGAATGGAGTTTTGGGTTTGGTTTGGATTTTTTGGTTGGCTGGTTTGTTTGTGTTTTTGTTTCTTTAACCTTTGGGTTTTTTCCCCTTTTCCAAAAATACGAATAAAATCTCTGAAAGGGAGGCACACACAGAATAACCAATAAATGGAAGACAGTTTATATTTTTTCTGGGAAATATTCCACACTTCAATATCTCAACAGGAAAAAGGTCTTCTCTGTTTTCAAAATGTATTTTGTTCAACAGTTTTGTTTCCTCTGAAAGACTGAACAGATTTTCCTTCAAATATTCTTTGGTTAATCTTACTAAGAATTTTGGGAATTCAGGCTAAATTTCTGCGCTAGTATATTTAAAATTTTGTAGGCAGTGAGCCTGCTAGCTCTGAGAATCACAACATAAAGCTGTCAGCTTGCTCATATGCTGGAGCCCCAAAGTCAGCCGCCCTCACTGCCCACAAAATTGTAAATTGTGTTTGCTGTGAGCAAAGTTCCTGAGCTCTGCTCCTCTCCCCCATTACATGATTGCATGCATGTTGCATCAGGGGACACAGGGGGATATTAAGGAAAGACCTTCTTTGCTCATCTCATGATATAGCCTGTTGACAGCGGGCCACATTTCAAGGTAAGGAGGTGGGAGGGAAAAAAGAGAGCAGCTCCTTCTCTTCCTGCCTGCTCCCCCTGCAGAGCAACCCGGTGTGGGTCAGGAGTGGAACTGAGGGTGTTTACCACCCCGGAGGAGTGTTGGCTGCCTGCACCTATCCTATGTCAGAATATATCCCTATATCCCTACCTATGTCAGAAGGGACAGAATAAATCACAATAACACCGGAGCCCTTCTTTTGTAACACCACCTAGCCTACCCTTAGGCAGATTAGGGAAGACTCTGAACATGTGCTAGGGACCCTCAGCAGCTGGAACGCCTCTTCAGAGAAGGAATAAATAAATAAATACAACCTTTCTCCGAGCTCTACTTTGTCCATGAGTGGTTGATTGTACCGTACAGAGCAGAATAGGTAACCAGTTGCAAGGGGAGCAACAGATTTTCGAACATGCATATATTCAACCTCATCTGTGGAGCCAGAGAACGTATTTATTCAGACATCCATGCTAGTAATCCCAACATCTAAAGAACTGTGAGACAGGAGGAAGCAGTAGTTAAGACTGCATTAGATGTCTGATCTTTCTTACAGAAGAGAAAACGAATATAGAACTAGCCTACAGAGAAACTCTTGGCAATTTTCATGGAGAAAGAAATATGTGTGAGAAAGGTGAAAAGACTAAAAGAAGGTAATGAAAAAACCCTCAAAAAGACAGAAAAGGTTGGAGCCTGTAAACATTGGGCAGCATTGTTTATATCCATCAGTATTTTACAGCAGTTTTGCAGGTAGCTTCTGTCCCACCAAGAGGATAAAAGGCATTATGAATGCAAAGAGCTGGTACTGCAAGTAGCTGGTGTGATGGTAACAAAAAAATAAATAATAATAAAAAGATATACTTGAGAGATTTGCAGATTTGCTTTTAAAATGATTGGAAGGTTTTGGCCAGTATTTTGACTTCCTGATATATTTACTTTTAAAATGATACTAAATACCCTTTTGCTTTAAGTTGGAGCCATTGGAGTTGTTTAGCTCAATACTGAAATGTAAATATCAAATGGCTAGTATTTGCAGTAATACTGAATTATTTATTGCAATAAGATGATATCTTCTTTTTCTGAAGCATAGCTGTCTGCTGGAGGATGAGCTTCTGGTTCTCAAAACAGTGTTAAAGGAATCCAGCAGAAATATATTTCTTGCTACAACAGCACTCTGTTAGACAGAAAATTATGTCTGTATGAGCTTCATGGGCTACAGCACAGGAATAAATGACAATCAGCTTTTTAAGTCTTTGTGTTTTCTTATAGGATTGCACACCAAAGTCCTGTCTGTGTTTACATGATCAGTTTCTCTGTACAGTAAACCCAATCCCACTTACTAAATCAAAACAATTCTAAGAAAAGTAGATATTATTGTCTTCATCTCTGAGATTAGGCGTAGAGATGCAGTCTAAGAACTCAGGAAGTTGCTAAGGGACATGGATCTTGTGACAGAACCCATGTTTCTGGATTGTCTTTAAGCATGCCTGATATTTTAAAACTTTATTTTTTCCTTTTTTGAATCAAGTTACCAAGAATCAGATTGGAATCTCAGTTTCCTTAGATTTTATGACATGCTTCTACAGATTCTAATGCTTTAAATCTTACAAACATACACTAATATAGCTGAATATAGGATTTTGCTTATTTAAGAAATGCAGCTGCATATAATCATTTGAGTCTGGGAAGCATTTGAGTCTGGGTTCTGGAAGATGTTTCTCATCATACCATGTTAGAGATAGCTAGCCAAGTCCAAGTCATTAGATACCTATGCAATAAAGAGTAGTAGAATTCATCAAAGAAATACCTGTATTCTATCTATAAACACTGTACAGAGCTCTCAGAGGTACATTAGTTTAATCTCTTAGTTTATCAAATCAGAGAAAGACCTAAGGAAATCATATATCTCTTTATCCTAAAGATTATGGAAATTCTGAGGATTGTACTTACTCTTTCATAAATCTAAATAGATTCAGAAGAAAAAAGTACTTCATTTTCTACTCAGAATTGCTTTTCAGACTAGTTGAGAGACAGATCTCTGTTTGTGGGGAACACTCATGCAAAGTGTGACAAGTAGCCAATACCAGAAGTCAGTAATGCAAAAATCTTTGGAGATTTCAGAGAATCATAGAATATTCTGAGTTGGAAGGAACCCAAAAGTATCACCGAGTCCAACACTTAGCCCTGCATTGAACCCTACCCAAGAGTCACACCATGTGCCTGAGGGTGTCATCCAAACACTTCTTGAACTCTGTCAGGCTTGGTGCTGTGACCACTTCCCTGGGGACCCTGTTCAGTGCCCAACCACCCTCTAAGTGAAGAACCTTTTTCTAATATCCAGCCTAAACCTCCCCTGACACAACTTCAGGCCATTCCCTCAGTTCCTGTCACTGTCACCACAGAGAAGAGATCAATGTGTGCCCCTGTTCTTCCCCTCATGAGGAAGTTGTAACTGCAATGAGGTCTCCCCTCAGTCTCCTCCAAGATGAACAAAACAAGGGAAACTTTCTATTCCTGCAACAAGACAAAAGATGAGAGTCAGAAGACATTAGGCTAATGGCAGCATGAATGCGTCAGGTCTCCGTAGAATGGGGGGCTTGTCGGTAGCAGTAGAGCAAGCTGTTCTTCTGCATCAACATTTGGAAACCTGGGATTGCTCCCTGGGATGGAGCTTCATGGAGCTTCCACTTCAAAAAAGTGGAAGGAGTGTATTCATAATCAGAAAGTGTAGAAATAAATTTTCAAAGCGTGTGTTCTGTCTTGGAAATGTAGTTAGCTCTCTTAATGAACACAAAATCCTGCTAAAACAAACCATAGCATCATGTACCTTCCTCTTCTACATACATGAGGCATGCTAGTCCTATAGATTGTAGCCACCCAGTGTGGAAAAGTAAAATTGTTTTTAGCTGTTGCTGCTTTTTGTTTGTTTGGTGGGGTGTTTTTTTTTTGTTTTGCCCTGCTTATTTTTGCCAGCATCTGAATTCATTCATACTAAGAGGATGATCTGGGATGTAACTAATTAATAAAAGAAGCAAAACAGAAAAAAACCTAACCAAACAAAAAAAACCCACCCAAAATTAACATCGTGATACTCAGTAGGCCAATATCATTAGAAGTTGTTCAGAAGAACCTTTCCCTGATTTAAAATCTTTGATCATAAAGTGACTGATTGTTGAAGCTCCAGAAGAGTATTTCTTACCTATTTTGTAAAGAATAACTCTGTTAACTTCACATGGAAAGAAAAATGCTGGGAAATAATTGTTAATATTTTTTACCCTTGTATTTTTTTTTTATATCCACTGCTCTAGTACCCTCCCAGTCACTGTTCTGGAACAGAAAGAGTCCATACCAACTTATACACAATCATGAAACAAAATGCCAATTTATGTATTTTCCTAATTCTCTTTTCTGGCCATCTGGCATCCATTCAGAAAATTACTCAAGTATGATGCTCATCAAGTAGCAGCATTTAGGCACCTCATATTTAAATCTCCAAGTTTAACCTACTCATATATGATCCATCTATGGGAATAAACATAGTCAATCTCAGAAGGCAATTCAACTTATTCTAAGATAAATGTGCAAATTAGCTCAGAACTTCACATTTAGACAATTGAACTGAATGAACTTCCTGCCATTCTCCAGTGAGATTGATTTGCTCATTTAATACGTTGTTGAATTAGCCTTGATAACATAGAGTGATGGGACGCAACTGTTTACTACTGTCTTGGGTAATTCTGTTTGACAGCAGGCATTTGATCAAATAGGAGTGGGAGCTCAGTCCATAGTTATCAATCCCTGGAACTGACAACAACAGTGCAGATGACACATCCTGTGATTTACAGCAGTAGTCACTTAAAATTAATAGCAAAACTAATTAACCTTTCACAGTGCAGAGTGTGACAGTTCTGCAAGAGCAACAGCTTATGTTGCCACCACCATAGCAAATTTAAGCTCCTTGACTTCTCAAATAACCATCATCTTTAAATTGTTAATAAATTGGTAATAAATATAGTCCCCCCAAAAGAGGTGTGCTGTCATGTAAAAAAAAAACCTATGTATTTGATCATATATATAGACTATTCAAGAATTGGCTGCCTACAGTTAGCATGTTCCAAAAGTGAACACAATGCTGCTGTGCATGTGTCTGGTCCCTTTGCAGTACATCAGTAAGTGCGTATTTGATATATATGTAACAGGTAAAACATCACACTAATTCAGCTTGAATATATCTTATTCTTTTCAATTTTTGCTCTAATATGTTTGTAGAATGCCTTTTTTCACTCCTTGTTTCCTAGGCTTAATTAGACAGTAATTTTTTTAGTGTTTTCTATATAGTTCTTTGCCACAGTGATAATCCTGCTTTGAACATGTTTTATCTAAAATTCATCTTTATTAAGGAAAAAGTTAATATTCAAGTTAAAATTATTTTTCAGTGCCTTGGAAAGCCATATTAGTATTTTCCTCAAAAGATACACAGTATTGCTTTCACTGTATTTACTTTTTTCAGAGTTGAATTGTAGTATTTATCATCATCCAGCATCCCAAAATGCCTGCCATCCGTTCCATTCTTACATCACTTATGACTGATGTTTTCTAAACTTACATAAGAATGTAAAGGGCTGTGACTGGGTGCTGTATTTTGATTTATTCCTACCAATGCAATCCTTGGGGGTCATCAAATTCGATGACACCCTGAGGAAATTTATTTCTGTCACAGTGAAGAGCATTCATGTTCTTCTCAGCCCACTGTGAACTCTCTCATCAGCTCTTAGACAGTTCACTGTCAACACTTCTCGTCACCACTGTATCTCTCATTTCCATTTAAAGAATCAACTCCACAAACCAATGCACATGTGCTCTATTCTTACACACCTACCAAAGGGAAGATGTTATAAGAATATATGAGAAAGTGAGAAAAGCTAAGCAATTGGAGGAATAGGAATCTCATCTGAGTCTACAAAATTCTGTTAAGCTTTGAACTGGTCATTTATTTTAATGCCATGTTTCATAATGCTGATATTAAGGCTCATTCACTGCATGCTGTGGGTGAAATGAAAATCAGTGTGGAAGTACAAGAAAACAACCATGCTTCATGTGCTTGCAGCTGGAGATCATTGTTTTCCCCATGAGGCTTAGACAGTGAAGCAGGTTTGTTTGTCCTTAAGAGTATCTGGGGATAGAGCATAGTCCACAGAAAAATTCCAGATGCTGAGAAACGGTGCTGGAATTTTCAAGCATAGTTTAGTGGAAGCATTTATCCTTTTTTCTGGCCCACAGCACCACAAGTAGCATTCAATCCACCTCATCTCATCTTAAGTTGAATGCACAGCTAAGTGAAAGAAGAGGTACAAAGGCAATCAAGAGAAAGTCCTACCAACCATAGCAAATAGAGCTTAAATGACAGAGAGGGAATAAAAGAAATAAACAAAGTATATTTCCAGAAAAAGGCTGTGATTAACTAAAGATTACTTGAAACTGTTTGTCCTACAACTGTCCAGCTGGGCATTTTTCATTGTCAAGGATTGGAGTGAGTGCAAGAACAAATATTGGTTGCAAATCCAGATTTAAACAACACCTTTCAGGTGTGTTATTTTTCCTTGGTGGTTTGAGGATTTTATCAACAGAGAAAAGGAGGCATTATTTTTTTTCTTGTATCTCTTTCCAGTCATTCAAAATCCACAGTTTAATCATTATAGACCCCATAGATACTCAACGGTTTCCACAAAAAGGGCACAAATTAATGGAAAACAACAAGGACATTCCTTCTTTGATCCCAACTACAAATGATCTTTTCTATCACAAGGCTTCATTCTCTTCGCACAACCATATAGCAGAGAGAGAAGATCCTATTATTGCAACAAGCCTACAGAAATGGTTTTTGCCATGATTAAATATTGTGAAATAATCACTTGCCTCATAACAAGTTCTCTCCCACCTTACAGACAATAGGTGAGATGCTGATCCAGCTGAAGCCAAATTACAAATTTATTAATGACTAAATTAAGTTCCACTCTGTGAGGAGAGTTGGGGGTTCAGGTTGTAGCTGTGATTATTTGTCCTAAATTTTTTATTCATGATCCTCAAAAATATTTTCATTAGTAAAACAAATAATGGAATTGACATCTGTGAAACAACTGCTGTCATTCTTATTGGGAATTTTTCAAATTTCATTTTACATTTCTGATACAAGAAGTAATCTCTACATGCCACTTGGCAACTTTATACTCTTTAGTCGAGAACCTTCTCCAGATGTATCATAATTGTTTACTTTCTGCAGAATTGCTTTGCACCATACACCACCTTGGCACAAACTTCCAGAATTTCCAGTAATGTGTTAAAGCTCCAGCCTGCTGGTGTCAGAAACTAGGTAATAAAGAATCCCCGGGGCTTTATGGTTTGCTTTCTTTTGAACTAATGCCTAAAGAGAAGAGGGAAGTGAGACAATATTTTCAGTACCAGAACAATAGATATAGAAGCACAAGCCCCACTCTAACACGATGCTATTACAGAGAGATTTGAGCTGAGGGCATGGGCTCTGCTTCTACCACCAAGCACATTTAGAAGATGTAGTCCTGCTCCACTCTGCCCAGCTTCTGTAAAGGTTTGTGGGACGACAAGCAAAGGAAAGGCAAAATAAGTTTGCCTACATTTCCTTCTGTGCCTTCTCTCCATCTCTGGACTGATTTAGAGAGAAATTCAAAAAATGCAGGAATAATGGGACTATATTTCTGCCCAAATAAGGAGGGAAATCACCTTTACTTTTAAAGGTCACTGTGAGCACTTCCCTTTAAATATTGGTATTTAAATATTGGTATTGCTCCATGGATGTAAGAAGGTGAAATGAAATGCTGACTTCACCAGTCTTAATTCATTGCCTTTTGATATCTTACTTTTAACACTCTATTGAAGGTTCTCTTTTTTTTTCTTTTCTTGCCTTTTTTTTTTTTTTAAATGAAGTAACTTCAGAATCTTGTAGTAAATGTTTCTGAAAAGGTCAATTGCAGTGACCATTATGTGGCTTGCAATGACTCCTAGAGAAGTTTCTATTCTTGGGAAAAAAGCTCTGCTGAGGCAACTACATTCTGAAGCATATAATCTCGTTATACAAGTGTACTGTGTGTATCTACCACTTGGTCATCCACGTTATACATTATCCTTACACTTCTGACTAAAAACTGTAAGCTCTAACTTTAGCCATAAAAACTGTAAGTAAAAAAAACCACAACCCAGTAAACCCCAAACTAATTAAAAAAAAAAAAAAAAAAAAGTCAGAGAACTGTACTTCTCTCCAGGCTAGAAAGATACATTCATTTTCCTTTTACATTAATGAGGGTTGCTTTTTCTGCTTTTCCAGGTAAAACACAGGTTATGGGTGAAATCAAGATTGCACTAAAGAAGGAAATGAAGACAGATGGAGAACAGCTGATAGTAGAAATCCTTCAGTGCAGAAATATCACATACAAATTTAAATCTCCAGATCATCTACCAGGTATCACACAGAAAACAGCTTCATGATACTTTGAAAACATTAAGTAGGTTGTATCTTAAGTCAGTAAACATTAGCCAATAAATGGGAAACAAAATTGCTTCTTAGTTAGGATGACATATTCTATAAGGTTCTTTTTTATGGTTTTTTTTTCTCCTATGAACAACTTCAATGAAAGTAAAAACATTTTGTAGAAGCAAATTAACTCTCAGAAGCTAATCCTCTTTTTAATTTACTTTTGATTGTTAAAAATTAATCCATTTTTAACTTTAGAAAAAAATAAAAATTCCTTGGTTTTTAAAGAACAATTATATCTAGTAGAAAATTGTATTTTGCTGAAAAAGCTTTTCAAAAACTAAAATCTCATGTTCATAATAATATTTTCATACTTAGATAAAGACATCAAGGTATTTTTTTCCTTTAATGACAGCACTATAAACACAAAGTAACTCCCTTGGATTTAGGGGGAGTGATTTAATTTCTGCACCACATGTATGAGAACAGAATATAGTTCTGTAAAGTACCATTTCTTACACAAAAATTCCTCTCTGTTGAAATTATAAACAAAAATGTTTATTTAAAAGCTTCTGTATTTAACTCATTGAATTGTTCTTCCCCAGACCTGTATGTGAAGCTGTATGTTGTCAATATCTCTACTCAAAAGAGAGTAATTAAGAAGAAAACCAGGGTATGCAGGCATGACCGAGAGCCTTCATTCAATGAAACATTTAGATTTAGCTTGAGTCCTGCTGGGCATTCTCTTCAGGTAATTCTGCATTTTATTAAAACCTAATTTTGTATGTTGTCCATGCTGTGCTATGGGCATTTGAGATCAATCTTCTACCCCAGTTGTTTGCAGAAAAGAGAAAGCTACAAAGGAAATAACAGAGTTATATAATAATGGAGATATTGGGCTAGAGGAGACATTAAAAAAGGGATTCCTCCATCACACCACACTGGGAAAGGGTATTTATAGATCAGGCCTGACAACTTTAGGCTTGATCTATTCTTGAAATTGCCTAAAGAAGGGAGTTATGCGTGACTTCCAAGAATAATTTCCTATGTATTTAGAAAGTTTGGTGCAATATCAAACTTAAATACATCATAGTTTTTTTTTTTACATTCAGCTCATTTATCCTTAAGTATCCTCACAAAGCACAGAGGAAAACTGATCCACTTTCTTTTCAATTAAAAGTTTTAACATTGAAAGGTTGTTATCTGTCCTCTCTATTTTTTCAGGCTAAGTCATCCAAGTTTCTTTGATATGTCCTTTTGCCTACATGCCTAATCAATTTATCATTCTCTCCAGTTCTTCAACTTCTTTAAAAGTTGTGGCACCTAGAATTAGGCAAGATAGTAATATTCTTAGACTTTGAGAATTAGTGATAATGCCAAGTCGAATATTCTCTGTTACATTTGCAAAGTTGACTTTTTTTCATCTATGACACATCATATGATATGTGGAACTTCTTCAGGAACAGTCCCTCTCCCACGTCTTAGCTGCTTAGACAGATTTGATCATATGCTCAGGCTTGCTTTTTTAGACAGGTAGGATTCAATTTGCCTATGTTCATTTGTTTATTTAACAATAAAAATTGTTTATTTTCACATGAGCAGATTGTTGAAAATTGTTGGGCATATCAGCATCCACTTACTGTACCTTTAAATCTGGCAGACCAACCTTAATAAGCCAGCTACATTCTATGACTAAAATTAATCTGGATTATCTAAGTGCCTACCTTAGGTTTATTGGTTGTATCATTAAAATTAAAGCCAAAATGGATTTTGCTTAGAAAACAAGGCCAACAAAAATACTGTTTTTCCCGTGTGAAGGTGTCCAAACATCTTACTTTTTCAATAGACTAGATAAAAGGCTATTTAAGAGTTTATATTATCTGGGAAAATCCAAAGTGATCAATAAAGTCTTGCCAAAGTTTAAGACCTAAAATTCCTGTAAAAACTTTGCTTTCAGTGGTGGTTCAAAGAGGAAACCATATGGGGTAGACCAGTAAAGGAGAATTCACAGAGTACTAGGGAAAAATAATCCATCAAGTTGTTAAGGAGGGAGATAGTGAGGGTGGTATCCATAGGAACACTCTGCCTGAGACTTGACAACACTTCCTCAGAAACTCCTCTGGAAAGAGGAGTCCGAGGGGAGATCTCATTGCAGTCTTCAACCTCTTCACAAGGTGGTTGAGCACTGGAACAGGCTCCCCAGGGAAGTAGTGACAGCACCAAGCCCTACAGAGTTCAAGAAGCATTTGGACAACATTCTCAGGAGTTGGTGTGGTTCTTGGAGTGTCCTGCAAAGGGCCAGGAATTGAACTCGATGATCCTGATTGATTCCTTCCACCTCAGTATCTTCTGATTCTATGATATGTACTAGGGCTACTCACCAGAGCTGAGAGAACAAAGGCTGTAAAAGTATCAAGGAACAAGTTTAAAATAAACAAAAAGTGTTTCTACTTCATGAAACTTGGAGTTTGAGCTGTAACATTTATTGCCATTATTTATTGTGGATGTGAAATATTTTCATAGAAAAAGTAACTGGAGAAAATGATTGAAGAAATTTATGGGCAAAAGACCTCATATTCTGTTAAATGCAAACTTACTACCTGTGAGTCAGGAAATCAATGGTCCACAGATCATAGCAGGTATTTTGAGAGAATGTCACTACTTGATTGAATTGTTCTTATATTCTGCCTTATACACTGCCCTCTGCACTTTTGGAAGCAGAATTTTTGCCTGGAGACATCTGTGATCTGACTCAGTGCATCTGTTATATGCTCTTCAAATTTATCAGTTGATTTGTTCCCATAGCAAAGCATGAAGCTGGGTGATTTCAATGCTGAATTTGAATGGTGAACATTTAGGGCCAAAGAGATGGACATTGTCAAAAGAGATTTGGAGGAGAGGGAAACAGAACAAAACCAGAATATATAAAACAAAAATGAAACTGGAAGATTAAGGAAGAAAATAAGATCAGAGAGAGGGAGTCAGATGAGATCAAATATGGTAATCATAGATGGTACATTGTAAAGAGATAAAAGATGCAGCTAGAGGCAGAAATAAAGACAAGAGACTGCACTCCAAAAATCCACATCAAGAGCTGTTTTTATAGGCATAAAAATGGGACCATGGACTATTAAGGAAAAAAATGGGAGGGGGGCAAAGGGGGCAAACAAAAGAAAATTTAATTATTGGGTACAGAGTATTGGGAATAAGAAAAAAAGAACCCTGGAGATTAGCAATTAAGACTAGCTGATTCAGGATAACAAGACTGGAAATTAAAGCCTGGAGCAGGGAAGAAACAAGGATGAGAGACAGACAAGCTAGAGTAGACAGATCCTAGGGTTCCAGCTGGGAGGAGTGGAGGGAAAGATCAAGGACAGAAACTATGAAAAATTTGATAAATACTTTTCTGTCCCCAAAACTGTTGATGTGTTAGAATGATAACATTTTTACAGGCTTTAGAAGAGCATTTTCCTCAGGCTCTGGTAGCTTATTCCTTGCTTCACTGATTTCCCTATTTCTTGGCAACTCACCTGGGATCCTCTTGGAGAGCACTAAGCTGTCCAGATACATACCTTACTTGCCAGTTGATACCAAAACTGGACAAGGAACTGGGAAGACCACTCAGAAAAATCATTGCAAATTCCCTCCCTTTTTAATTTTATTTCTAATGTAAAGTTTGCATTTTTTATTTTTTTTTTCCAAAATCAGAATGGAAAATTTTCAAAAATATTGAAGTTCTTGATTAAAGGGAGTTCTAGTTCTTCTCCAATTCTTTTATGTGTCTACTGCCATACGGTCTCTTCCAGCATTTTAGCAGAGTATGAAATCCCTGAGGTTTTTCATTCTTCTTTTAGCCTAGATCTTTGAAACCAAACAACAAAAATGTACCATTTTCTCTCCTGCTGATTCACACAGAGGATGGCAGCTTCCTCCTGTTATCAGTTACCTCCCTTGCTTGTTGCTTGCTGAGGTCTGCTCAGTGAATGTGAATATTACAAAACTGCTGCTAATCCTGTCACAGAAATGCAAATTTTCATTTCTTCTTTTTCTTTTAGATAAGAAGTTGATTAACTACAAAGCAAACCAAACCCAAAAAACACACACACACACACACAAAGGATTGTGCATGTTAGTTCAGTTACTCAATAAGACATTAATTAAGATATTTTTCTGAATGTGTATCTATAGCTCATGCCCTGAAGTATATATATTATCAAATACATTTCTCATAAAAACATATATAATGAACCAATAGATTCCCAGAATTAGCCAAGTCCTTAAGAGAAGTGCATGGCACAAACCTCTGTAGACAGAAAACATGTGGCTGGATGACATATCAGGGAGATGCTGGAACAGCTAGTCTGCATAGCTCATAGTTCTGGGGTGATTCCTTACCCTTCCCACTCTCCATGGCTGGGCAAGCAAGAGCCACAAGAGCAGATCCAATACTGTGTTTCTCTTCAGAGAAATATCAGGAGTGAGATTTCAGACCAACTCTACATTTTAGGTTAGACTACCCCTTGCTGAGGTTACAAACCAGACCTCTGGACTTTTCCATACACTAGCTGTGAGTTACAGCCTGTATGCAGAGCACCTTCTGACTTCCACAAACTTAATAAGACCTGGTACTTCCCCGCACAAAGCTTTGCCTCATAACTTAAAATTTGACCTTCTGTTCATCTTTGGTAACCAGCAGGTGAACAAATTGCTCCCTAACATTCAAGATTGTCTTCTAGTTGCTACATCCCATGATAAAGGTATAGAAGAGGGCGAAGATTCAATTTTCACAGGGCTTTCTTTCTATTGGGAAGGTGACTCTAAATAAAATGTTATGGACACTGTTTCTTGTCTCTGTGATAAATCAGAGCTCAACATTTCTGAATCTTTCATGTTTGCTCATAAATGTGGTATGTTAATGTGCGCATTGATAATTATTTGTTATTATTATTTTCCCAGATTCTGCTTGTCTGCAATGGAGGGAAGTTTATGAAAAAGATACTGATTGGGGAAGCTTATATCTGGCTTGACAAAGTGGATCTAAGGAAAAGAATAGTAAACTGGCACAAACTGTTGGTCAGCTCCACACAAACACACTGAACAGAGCTGTCTGCTTAGGGCACAAAACCTGCAGAGTCTGCTCTAAACAGCATCACTCCAAGACTATAGTTTGATATCATTGTGTTTAGCTAGTCTTTCAGAAAACAAAGTAGAAAAGAGCAGTCTCTGGGCTACATAGCACACTTAAATGAGGGCTAGTACACTTGTTTTTGCTGCAAAAGACAGCAAAAGGAAAAGAAAACCTGGGCCCAGAAGTTAAAGTGAGGCTGTTTGAAATGAAGACTGATATGAGGGCTCCATGTTGTTGGACTCTTTGTGAAGAGAGTAACTCTGAAGGAAATGACGAAGGCTGGAGGCAGGTGTTAACGCAGAGCTCGGCTGCAGCTGGAGGCAGTGTGATGGAAAGTGCAGTCTGGTGTTCTGTGCAACCAGGAGGAGATCATTTTATGCAACAGCACCTAGGGTGACTGGCTTTCCAAATCTCACTTATCAAAAGTGCAAAACTTGCTCCTCTGCACCTTAGGATCTCTGATAATTTGCTGTAGTGAGATTATGCCACTTGACACAAACTGCAAGGCATTTGCAAGAGTGGTAATGTTATTTTACATTAATTTTTTCCTTCTTTTTTTCCTCAAAAACTATGCTGTGGAGAATCAGATCTGATTGTTTCATTTGTTTCTGTGTGTTAACAATGGATATAAACCACTCTCCTAGAATGTTATGAATAAAACTCTATTAATGGTCTATAATTTGGGATGTGATTTTAAAGAGAAAGGACAGGATATAAACCACACTACATGAGAAAGAAAAAATGTTGTGTCAATGTCAGTGACACTGTACTTCACACCACCCTTTGAATCAGGAGGTCTAAAACAGTTCGGAATTTAAGAGACCTAAGCACTGGGACTACCACAATTATTTCAACTAGTCCATCCATTTTTCAGCAATCAGTCTTGTTCTGAAACTGCCTGCAGACAATGAATTCTAGGCTATTTAGTGGGGACTTTGGAGCAGTAGACCCAGTGTGGCAACACCAACCAGCTCAGTGCAGGGCTCAGTATCAACACTAGTGACACACTTGAAAGGGAATGGACAGCAGGGCAGTTCCTGACTGGATGCTGTTGCATTAGAGCAAATGAAGAATATCCTCTTGCTATCTCAGGTGAATGTCTGAGTATAATCCGCTCAAAAGCATGGCTTCTCAGGAAAGAAGCAGATGGGAAGGTGACTGGCAACGTTTAAGGCTGTGTGAGCACTTTGATGCCTGAAGTCCCACATTCACGAGTTTGAAGCTGAGCAGTTAGCTTGCTTGGGAGGAAACTACTGCCTACTATGGCTTAGACTGGTTGTTGTATTTTCCCTTGGACCATTTTTGAAGAAGGGAGAGCTTTTTCTCCCATTCCTAAAAGTACAGTAATTTCATTAAAAACTGTGAATCAATATAATGCTAACTCCCCTGTTACTCAGAAGTCATTTAATATCTCATAGCTTCATTAAAAAGTAATTTCACTGGAAATATATCACATGACCTTTGCATACTTGAAAAGAAAATGACCAAATTTCTGCATGTCAGAGTTTTTTTTTCTTACCCAATAGCAACTTCTTACAAATTATTTAATGTACATTGTGTTATTTTTTTCTGAATATATGCAGTATGTTTCCATACGTTGTGCAAGACCAGCTGAAAACATTCTTCTGGAAAATATTATATGCTTAAAAAAAAAAAAAAAAGGAAAAATAAGATTTAGATTATTCAGTAATTGGATTGACCAGGAAAAAGCCACACCATTTAATTTGGTGACACTTCCTACATTCAGTTTTTGGTTTATTTTATCAAATTAAAATAATAGCATGGAACAAGACATGAGAAGAAACATGCAGGAGATATTAAAGCTACACACATCAAGGAAACTCCTCTTATTGGTAACCTGCTGGTCACCTGCTTAACTTGCAAGCAGAGTAATCTTACCAAAATTTTATTAGCTGTCTTAAAAACACATCACTGACAGTGGAAGTAGAATGTGTGCTTTAATGTTGAATTTTATGCTTTCACCAGTATATGTACACCCTACCTCTCACATATTTTAAAAACAGTCTGCTGGAGTTATTGTAAAAATTCTATATGTTTTGGTGTTGTGTATGTTTTGATAAGAAAACACTTCAATAACAAAATCCCTGATCAAACCAAAAAATCCTATATATTACATATGTGTTGAGCTTTTGATGGGTTATCTTGCATTCCTGATGGCTATACCGTGCTTTTCTTTTGAAAAAAGTCCCCCTCCCTCATAAAAAAGAAAAATCCTGTGTGAAGTGCAAGCTATGAGGTGTGCGATTGTGTGCAAACTGCTGGTAATTTTGGTTTTGCTAAGATTTGTTACAAAGGCAGCAAGTCACAGCGGTAGTTGCTATGGAGATTTCCAACAGGAACGAGCAGGATCTGGCTGCCTTACTGGAAGCCTGTAATCATCACTTTCATTGGGAAAGTGGGCAGGCGTGCTTTGCTCCCACACATGTACAGATGCGGCCAATGTTTGTAGGGAACAGCCTTGTCGGGTGGTACAGCTGCAGTTGTAAGGAACAGCTACCTCTGAGGGTAATCAGCTGTTAACTGGCTTAATACAAGCATCTTTGGTTCTCTGAACAACACACAAAATGTTTCTGCATGTTGAAATAGCAGTTTTGGACTCCTGTCACGAAACACAATGAGTAGGGTTTGTGAGGAACGCGGCACTGCCTTGGCCAGCTGCAGGGCTCCTTTGGTGTCACCCAGGGTGGCTTTGTGTCAGACCTGGACCCCCGCACTCACTCTTTCCGAGGCAGCATCATCCAGAGGTCAGAGAATGCTACCAAAGTGTGCCAAGTTCCTCTTTTTGACCAAATTTCTAGGTTGTACTGAAATCACTCTATGCAACACAGATTCATGTTTGAATGCATAGTTCCTTTTTTGGTTGTTTGTTTGTTTTATGAATGAAGTCAGGAAAAACTCTCTTGTAACAATGTTTTTTAAAAAATAATCAAACAAGGACTATTAGTATTTTTTTACTTTTTTTGTATATATCTCAGTATAATTTTTTTGCTTCTTTCTCATTGATTTTTTGTTTGTTTTATTTGGCCAAAAGTGCTTAGATGTGGTAACAGCTTTTATAATTTCTGATTAATTTTTAATTATTTCACACATTTCTATGATTGCTTTGAAGATACATATTGCAGGGAGGTAACAGCAGAGGCATTTTAACTTTTTTAATTCATAAATCTGCTGACACAACAGAAATTGAAGCTGCTTCTTTGTTCAAGGCCTTGTATAGTGGAAACAAGCTGAAAAATGAGCAAAAGCACAGTGTGTGTGTTTACAAATGACAGGGATTTACAATGTTATCATTGTTATTAGTATGCATACAACGAGCAGCAAACAGCCACTTTTTTTTTTCTCCCAGGTTAAAACTAGGCATGAGGGTTTCTATGATGAATGTTGAGCTAGTTCTTTATCACTACACTTTAAAGGGATAGTATCCAGGAGCAATGAATGCTGCTTCTTTATTATATACCCGTGATTTTACATTACATGGATCCTGTGTGAAAGAAACAAAAGCAAGTTGAAGTCAATAACAGCCAATCTATTGACTTGAACTGGCTTTAAATGAAGACCTAGGAAATATTTGAGTTATTTTTCTGGCTGCTGGGTGTTTGCGTGGTTAGGTTATGGGATATGGTAGCTGGTAACCAGCTGATATTCTTACTTTGAGGATGATGATAAAGAAAAAGAAGACATCTATTATATTGTAAGCTAGTGTGTGCCCAATAGAGATTATTTAATCAGGATTTAGTTTCATGGAGATATCATAAAGATGTTAATAGTATTTTTTTAAATTATTATTTGAATCATAACTGACACTATTTTTAACTACTTTATTTTCATTGCTACAATGCTGAATGTCCCAGATTCATTATTTGAGTATATATCTAGATATGTACATAGCTATGTGAATAGCAGAGAAAATTTGTGTGAGTGTAACTTATAAAAGTAATGAAAAAGAAAGGAAATTTAGCATAAGTATCCACCTACATTTTATTTAAACTTTAGTCCTACATGCCTTGTGAATTTTTGGTACACCTGGCATGTAGGATGAATTGCTCTTTATGAATACATGTTGCCTTTAGAAGGAAAATAGAAAGAATAAGTGAGACCGGATACTCTCTCTTTAAATCACAAGAAGCATTTTAATGTTTTCTATATGTTCTGTTTTATTAATTTGAAAAAAATTAATAAGCAAATATATTGATGAGCTCAAAAGTTATGATATATATAGATAGATATCCATAACTCAAAATAGATTATTTGAGTGAGAGCTGTTTTCTTAATTTGCTACCCTGTAAATAGGTATACATTTTTGTAAACCAGACTGAGTTTAAGTTATTAACTCCATCTGACATCCAAGCATGTGAGTGTGTCCTTATTTGATTGTATCTTATAGATGTTCAGTGACGTGCTCAGGTGCTCAATGATGGCTGACTAGCGTGTGTGCTGTCATGCTACAAACAATGTGTACAGCATACGCAGTGTTAAAAAAAAATACACAAAACACCAAAAAATAAAAACCTGCAAAAGCAATGAAAAAAAAAGAAAAAAAAAAAAAAGAGTAGTCCTTGGAGAAGTGTAATGTTTCCACAGTGAATGTTGCATGCATAGATGGTGGTTTGTTGATATTCATTTTGGTTTGAATTTCTTTTAATTTTCATTTTGCTTCCAGAATCATCAGGAAAAAAAAAAATACAGACTTGTTCTAAAAGTTGTAAAAACTCAAACATAAGCAGGATGAGAATTGTATAAAAATGCTTGTAAATCTGTCCCAGTTTTCACTTTATGTATAAATCCATGCCATGGTTTTGTGATTGTATACAGGATGTACCTTGAGAACTTATGCAAATTGTGCTCTATAAAGGCTGTTATCCCAGTCTGACAAATAAATATTTAAAATATCTGGTTTGGTTTCTTTTTTCTAATTAACATGAAAAACTATTTCCCACTTGTTGACCACAGTGGTTTTATGGTAATGCTGTACAAACTCCTGTACTCATCTGTCCTATTTCAGCATTAACACACCTCCCAGGGTATCACTCATGTCCCACATTTCATTTTGAAATAAGGAACGGTTCGTTCATGAAAACTTTTTTCCAAACAAGTCAGAAACAGAATCACTTGCAGCTTGTTGATACCTTCATACAGACTCATCTCTGGTATCTTATATAGGCAACAAATATATGTGCATACATCAGCACAGTTTAGGAATGTCCAGGGGTTTGTCTCCTCACTGTGAAAAAAAATTGAATTACAAACATAGCCTAACTCCATATCCTTGTAAGTTCCTGATGAAGACAAGAATAAGAAAGAATCTGATAAACCCTAAAGGGATTTTCTCTGGCCTCTTCCTCCAGCAGAAAGAAGGTTTCCAGGAACAATATATTTTAGATCTTTCTATAAACAAGAAATAATTTTTTTTTCAACAATCATTTTTATATTACTGAATTTTAGCTGACTTGTAGCACATCTGTGAGGTTTTCCCATTGAGCCTGTACTTCTGAGCCATGTTTAGATCTATATTATATTTCCATAGTTTACATATTTGATCCAAATAACAAAATAAAAAAATAAAACCAAATCATGCTCCCCAAATAAAATAAACTGTTGTTTGACTCTGGCACCCAGAACACAAAGCCTGGAATTGTTTTTCTGTTGGTACAATTTTCTCAAAAAATAATGTAATGGGAAAGAGGCAACACCTCAAGAAGAGGTTTTTTTTCACATTAGCCTTTTTTCACACTTACTACAGCACTGACACAGTCTGACTTCTATTAAAGCCCATGAGGAGCCAAACTCGTCTTCCCAGCACCTGCCTTAGTCACTGAGGTTTGCCTTCAGGGTACTCTGGGCACCCCTCTCTGAGAAAGTGGTCATGGCTTCAATAAGTTCTTTGCCCCACACCCAGCCTCAGTTTTCTACATCCTCTTTTGTTTTGATAAGGAAATTCCTGCCCAGAATGCTGGGCCTCTGCAAACTGTTAGAAAGCATTTCTGAAGTGTTAAGGGAGAAGGAGGTGACTGGAATTAGCTGCTGTGGAAGCTGCAGGTTTATCTCAATCTAGCTCCAGGAAACTACTTTACAGAGAGAAAATCTCAGTGCCCCTTCACAGAAACAATGATTAAATAACATGCTTCTTTTTAAATAATTAACAATATTTAAAGAAAATGTGTGTTTACTCTGTTAGAGCACTTAGCAAAGTGCAGAGTATGCATCAATTATTTCCTCACAGTGCTATTGTGGGGTTTAACCTAGAGCCTACATGGGGTGTACAATGTGAAAGTGGGAACTTGGCAGTTCACAGAATATTTTTAAAATAGTCTGGACTTAAAATTCATATAGAGAGAAGACGTTGAAAAATATAGAGAGAGATTTAGCTTAACATTCTGGCTCTGAGAACAAGTCTCTCTGGGACTCTAGCAAGAATATTGCAGCAAATATCTTCATTATTGTTTGCAAAGAAGTATAATGAGAGGCTTGAGAGCATTGGAGGTATTTGGGTTGGAGAAGGTAAGGTTAACAGAAGCTTTCTATAGATGCCTTACAGAAGGCTACAAAAAAGACAGAACTAGACTCTTGGAGGTGTGCAGTAATAGGACAAGAGCCAACAGGCAGAGTTTTCAACATGAGAAATTCTGCTTACATATTTGGAAAAAAGAATCACATTTGGGGTCTGTCCACAGAGGTTGAGGAATTCCTATCCTTGGAAGTATTTAGAATATCTGGACAAATCTCTGAGCAACCTCATACATCTGGACTTTCTTTGAGCAAGTGTAGGGAATTTGACTAGATGACCTGCCACAGTCCCTTTCAAACTAAATGACTGTCTGTGCCTCCAGACTTAATGTAACAGTCCAAAATTATTACATCTTTGTATTATCACTTCATTTTTAAAAAATGCTCAAAGAGAATACTCTGGCTTAACAGATGTCAGATTCATTAATATACTTTACATTTTAAATTGATAATCAAGGTTAATTTGTGCTTGTGATATGAAGTGTTTCTATACAAAGAAGGAAGTGAGCAATATCCCTTTTTTGGCAGCAGTATAATCCCAGTGGTCCTGAGTGAAATTCACTGCTGGCCAATATAAATCTTTCACATCAAAGAGCTTCAAATCTTATTTGTTAAATTGCCTCTATCAGCTGCAATATTCCAGTCTATTCCAGTTTTGAAGTTACTAATCTACCAATGGCCTTTCTGTTTCTGGTCAAAAAGGCAAAAAATAGAAAACAATGAAGTGAATATGATCAAAAGGACTATATGCTGCCTGATTCATGAAGGCCAAAATAATATATGGTCTGTGATGTGTGACCCCGTAGCCACCTACATGTGAAATCACTAAAAGAAGCAGTGACATGGTTTATCCTTTTCCTGGAGTGGACTCATCTATGCTTGAGTGTTCCAAAACAAGTAATTCATCTCTATTGAGAGCAGTCTCTGGCGTTAGACTGGCGTGTATTGCTTGACATATCACAACTGGGTCAAGGGATGTGCTAATAACAAAATGGTAAGGACAGGTGCAAATCAGCTCTGCAGCCTGTATCCTATGTGGAAATGATTCTCACTGAATATATCATTATATTCAGAAAAATAATCAATAGTCCTTAGAAGACATCACAAGTAGGAGCCACGCAAATGTTTCAGGTGTCATTAAAAAAAACCCAAAACAAACAAACAAACAAAAACTTGGAGGTTGTGTTATCTAAAACCATAAAAATATTCAAGAGAACTCCGGTTATTGTAAATCCCCTCCTACCCATTTAGCCTAGCATGGATTCAAAGAAGAGAAATAGAAGAAAATCACACACTCAAAGGGCTGAATACTGACAGGTTGAGTAGTGGATTCACTATCCTACATATTCCTATTCCTACTGGGAACTTTGCTGTTTTGATGTCTGGCTGCTAAGTGACCCAGCTTCAACAGGATTATTAATGCAAAAATGTTTGAACAAGAGGGACACTAGGATGATGATTAGGTGGGCCCACTATGAACTACTGTACAGTGGAATGAGTTCTTAAACGCTGCTGCCCTATTTCCTTGGGCATCTACTCCATTGCTTTTTTGATATCAGTCAAAACAAAAGTCAAACCAAAACCTCTCCTTAGACTTGTCTGTTCACTGTATTCTTGGTGCTAGGAGTAGCTATGGTACACACAAGACTTCTCCTACTCATTAGAGAACAGTAGAATTTCAGAAATTATGTTTCTTCCCAGAGATATTTTACTTGGTGAAATGTTTGACCTTCATTATTGAAAGGGTCATTTTTTTCTTTTTCTTTTTTTTTTTTTCTTTTCCCAAACTAGGTCCCTTTCCTGTGTGCTAAAACAGGGGCAGGATGCAGTGCAGAACTTTAGCGGGGGAAAGGCCCAGAGATCCAAATTGCTGCAGCGCCCTACATCATCCCTCCTGCCTCAGGAGCCTTTAAGCCAACTAGAAACAGTCAGTGGAAGAGTCAGCTACAAGTGGGATACAAAAGTCAAGTACATAAAGAAGAGCTGTAACATTGTGCTGAAAGTGGAATGGAACTAAAACCCCTACAGTTTTATGGGAGAAGGTACAATCCACACAATGGTGCACCTACTGGAAGTTCTGCAGATCATTTTAAAAGTGGTCAGTTCACTGGGCTGTGACTCTAACTGCACTTATACATAGAAAGTCCTTGAATAATTATTTACTTATTATTAATTAGAAATATTACAATTAATTATTAATTTTTGAGTTTATTGCATGTGCATATGCTTAAGAATAAAAACAAGTAATGGTTTTGTTTAATAATTTAGATTCTAATTCATCATAGAAACATAAAAATTATATCAAATGGAGGATTTAAGGGATTCACAGAGGATTTTAGACAACACTCCATACTAATGTTACAAGGAGGAACTATAATGTCTTTGACATCTCCCACTCAGCATAAGAAAATGGCAGAGTACTGGTAACTAACAGACAAAGATTTAAAGTCCTACTCCAATTATTAATTAAACACAAATTATTATTATCTATGAAGAATAGATGAAGAGAATGCAATACATACAAAACACGAAAGAAGAAGACATCTTCCATTCATTGCATTGAAAACTTCTCCAGAAAAAGAAACATTGTGGGAATAAAAGGTGCTAAAGATGGGGATTGGTCTTGCATATACACTCACTCCTTCCGTATCTAACCCAAATTAATTAGCCTTGACTGGAGTTTTCAAATATAAAGGAATAAAAATTGTATACTTTTTGGCTCTTTTTATGATGATGAAACAGGCCATTTGACGGGAAGTCCTGATTATGCCAAGAAATTTCTGCATCCTTGTGATAATATAAGGGAATTTCTGATTTTGAAGCCAGTTACATTTCAAGAATTACCAAGAACAATAAAGATGATTATAAAAGTTAAGCACCTACTTCATCCATGGGATCTACAAAAAGTAGGAAATGCTGTTCCTTTTCTTTTACAAGAAAGGTGCTGAAACACAAGCAAGGCACAAGTCTTTTTCAAAGCTCTTCAAGTTACCACATCTTCTTCATCTCTACTTTGCTCATCTTTCCTTACTCAGTCTCTTTCTCTAAGAGGAAATGAAAGAAAATCTCATTTCAACTCTGTGTTCTGAAAATCAAATTAAAAAAACCTGAAATAATTTTTTGCATCTAAAGAGAGGAGCTACAACTAAAGGGCAATGAACAGTCATTTTGACAGCAAGTGTCTGGAGCTTGCATGTTGTCTTTGAAGTAGATTTGAATTGAACACATTCGGGCAACTTCTCAGAGCTGCTTGTAGTCTCTGCTCCAATTCACTGTGTTAATACCAAGCTCATTTTCATCAATGGCTTTGAGAATTCTGGGGAGATTTTGCAACCTGGGGGCACTTCATTCTTGCTTCATTCTAGACATTCAGAAGATGTTATACAAAATAAAAATAAAAATTGGCTACTTGAAAGCTGAGACTGACTTTCTTAGACTACATTCTGTTCTCAGTCTCATCTACTGAGACTTCAGGGGGGAGTGGAATTTAGTATTTTGTTCCTCATTTCATTATTGTATTATAGATAAAAGGATGCAACTATGCAAACTTTTAGGCAGCTCTCCTACCAGAGTTGACCCGATGTCATCTTTATTCAGTTATTACTGGTGGTTATTACTCTGTTGCTTATTACTCTGTTGCTACATATAAGGTTTTTAATTTCTAGTTGTAATGGATACTACACATTTAGTTCACTCCTTGTTTCCCACAAGCATATGACAATGGTTCAACTCCTTGGCTTGGATTAACTGTATATTCAAGCATAGAAGAGCAGAACAGCCTTAGAGGCCTGCATTGGAGGCATTTAAATTTAGGCAAAATAAATTCCACTTAGTAAGTCTTAGCTATCATCACAAAATTGCAAGCCATGGAGCTTACAATTTCAGGAGCAATAGCAATGCCTGGTAAGCACATAAGAGTGATGTGGTTTAATGAAAGTAGATCCTGTACATAGTTTGAAATCCTTTTTTCATGACAGACAGAGTAACTGATACTGTAAGATGTTACTTTAGGAAAAAAATCCCAGAGCTCCAAGCAGCCTTTGTTTAATACAACTCACAAAAAAAAAAAAAAAAAAAGTATTAATCTGAGCTATTCAGGACATTGAGGTGACACCTAAAGCTATTTGAAATAATCTCTTTTTGTGTGTTTGGCTGGAAGGCCAGACTTTCTTTGACAAACAATTGTATGTGTTTTCAATCGCTTTTAGCATATTTCAAATTACCTACTTTATTAAAGAGGCATAAAACATGTAAAACACACGCTCTAAAAGCTCAGAAACACACACAAAAAACTAAAGAGGCAATTTCTTCAAACATTTTTTCAGCTACAGTTAAAAAAATATTTTTAAATGACTGAATACTGACAATCCTGGAATCAGTGTTCCCAGGAAGAATTCTATTGCTGAATTACCTAGCCGTAATGAGTAGGTAGTGCATGCATGCTAAGAAAATGTGGAAATCTGGAAGTCCCTGAAAGAGCAGTGCCTGGTGATGTGGATCGCAGCAACATTTACATACAGATTTACGGAACAATAAAAAGCAAGTCTGTGCTTAATGGTGTGTTTGGAGGGGGAAATAGCCTGAATGTGTTAAAAGCTTATTGAAATCAATAAACAGGTTTTAAAATTACATATGACAAGATTTTCTTAAGTAAAAGCTTGTGTTTGGAGCAAGAGTTTTTTTTCCCATTAATACTGTGATGTTTATTAAGATCCTTAAGCTCAGTGTGATTTTACAGACCATGTAGTTCTACTGCCATGAGGCTCCTCAAAAGTATCAGTGAGGGTGAAATTAGGTTTATCATTTTCATTAAGCTTATTTTATACATCTTGGTATGATCAACGCAATGAGTAAATGTTTGAGGGCATAATAAATCAATGTGCCTACACAGAAACTCCAAAGGGCAATATTAATCATTATAATAAGCTCTCAAAGACAAGGCTTAATCACATAATATCATCAGTTTAATAATGAAGTAGTTGCTAGTATATAGGTCAACATAAGAGTCAAGGGAAACAGAAAAAATCTTTGATTGTAGTGTTAATGAAGGAGTAACGTAACAATATTATATAGTCTGATGCCCACGGGAAAAATGATCCTTTTTATCCCTGTGTTACCTTGAAAAATTTTTATGGGCACATCTTTATGCATGTTCCAGATCAAAGAAACAGAGGGTCTCTTTAGAACACGTTCCATACATTTTTTTTTAAAAAAGAAAGCACTTAGCATTTGGGAGAAGAATGTCAAGAGTTGAAAGGTTCATACTGATGCTTTCAGTTCTGTTTTTAATATCAGTGACGAATGCTAATGCAGCAAGTGAAAATAATTCAGTAGTATTTTCTATTTTTCTGAAGCTCTTAAAAATGCTCCTGCTACAGCAACACCAAATAACAACATCAAGAAGCAGCATTTTTGCCAGTGCTGTCTGACTTAGTTTAAGATCTGATGCATTAGAGTTTGCTCTGATTCAGCACTGTGCTATCAGTCACCTTACTGCGTGGGGAGCTTGAAGTGGAAAACACACGTACACACATGCCCACACACCTGCTTAAAATTCTGATATACTTAACCTAGTTACATAGCAAAAGATTAGAGATGGCTGCTGACTTACAGCAGCAAACTAAAGGGAATGACAAAGAAAAGAGAAGTGCTTTTTCTCTACCAGAGGAGGAGCAGGACCAAGTGCACATACCCAAGAACTCTGCCCGGGTGCAGCATCCTTAACCAGAGAAACAGGGCTGGAGGGATCCTGCTCTCCCTTCTCTGCCTCTTCTTTCTGCCACTGCAGGAGCTGTGACTGCATTTTATGCCTTCTCGTTACCTCCTTTGTGCTTTCTTGCTTTATGGGGTGTTTTCCATGTAATGAGTAAGTTTGTTGTTGTGTCTGCTGTGCCCGAGCCAGGTTCTGCCAGGCACTCAGAGCTGCACCACTTCAGTGAGCAGATGGGATTTGTATTCATGCCCTTAGGACCCCTTGTGTCATACTATGCTTGTACTCTTGAGGCTTCTGCTTCTAGGCAGGAAAAAAGGCAGTACTAGTGACTTGTTTGCCTTTGAAATAAATCTAGTCAGTAATTACAAGTCTCTAGTGGATTCAGGCCATTTTCTAATTGCACAAAAATTCAATCCCTACTTTAATAACTGTGATGCACTTTATGTCTACAAGCATTCAAGAAAGAATCCTAGAACCCAGTGAAATTCTGTGTGGACTTAACCCAGTGGAGAGGTGCCCACAGGGCAACTCCTCAGAACCACCAGGACCAGCCACGTAGCTGCAGCACCTATTTAAGCCTCACAGGACAGCAGAGCCTATGGCATTCACTACATTGCCCAAAATCCAGAGTAGCAGTGGAACTAATCTTCTTAGAAATTTAATATTGCAAATTTAGTTTGTCAGAATTGAATGTTACAGCAGACTAAAAAATGTCATTGTAGATTAATTAAACATTAACAAAAAAAAATGAGTGGAATCTTGCTTTTTAAGAGAAAAAAATGTCCTTTAAATTCATCTTTCTCAGTCCAGTCCAGCAGCTCTCATGTGTTTTTAACAACCCAGGAAGGTATCTGTAAAAATTATATGCTGGAGTCTCTATTGACATCCCTGATTTATTTGTTGTATTCACACTGTTAAGCATTCACCCTTGCAAGGAATCAAACACAGATAGAGTATGGTCTTTTAAAAAAATAATAGTTGTAAGCACAGATTTTTGAAGAATATGCTTTTTCATATCTTTATAGATGGTAGTAAAAGTAAGCAAGTATATGGAAACTCCAGGTTGTGTGCAGAAGTTGCTGATTTAGTTTTGTGCTAACCAGAACAGCAACGATAATAATTTTGAACAGTTATTTTTATTTGCAGAAAATATATTAGTTGTTACCAAGATTACCTGGTGTTCTGAATTTTAATATTACTTTTTAATCATAGTCTTGGGTCTGTGATCCTTTCCCAGTATCACATACAGGTCACCCAGTCTTTGAAAATCTTGATTCAAACTTCAAAAGAATATGAAGAATGCTGACTAGGCAAGAGCTCAGACATATGAGCATAAGGAGTAAATGAGTGAGCAAACTCTCTGAGGAAGAGAACCCAGGGGCTGGAGCGCTCCCTGTAAATATGTGCTATATTTTTTATTTAGAACAGAGTTGAAGATGAGGACAATGTGATTACCTCTTATGGTTATATAAATATGGTGATAAAATTAGGAAAAAAGAACACATCAATTATTAATTAAAATCAAACATTATTAACCTTTTTATGCAAAATTTCTTCTATTAATTTCCATACATTTTCAATATTAATAACAATTAGGTGACTGCCTAGAAGAACAGGATTAAATAATTTTTATATGTTCTTATTTGTTCTTTCAGTTGTAAGCTGTAGTTCTAACATCTTTTATTATGTAGTTCTAATATCTTTTATTTTTTCTGCTGGCTTTTAGAGGTTGTGGATTTCAAAGTCAGCAGCAGATGGCAGCAGTACCAGCAGCGGGGCCCTCGGGTTTCCGCATCAGGCAACCAGGACACAGAGAGCAAGTCTTGTAACTTGCAGTAGGTGCCAAGGGGAGAAGCTGCCTTGTCCGATGAGTCTGTACCTTAATTCTAAGGCAAAAATTACACAGAAGTGTAAAAGTGGGGGTCTTTTCCTCTGAAAATATTATTTGGAAACATATTTTTGCAAAAGTTCTCTTAGCCATATCCGGGCTGAGGAAGTCTTGGCTTTATAACGTAGCAAGGGCTGTGAGTGGCTCTAATCCTCTAAAACTTTTTTTTTTTTTTATTAAAATCTTTGTCATTAAAATGAGCAAGCAATTAATTAGACCAAGAATTTTGAGGCAAGAACTTAACATAAATAAGATGTAATCAGTATACGAATTTCTTGACGTACTTCTGAGGTCCTGTGCTAGCCCATAATGTCAATTTTTACAAGCTTGAGGTGTTGCAGACAGGCCAAGTTGTTCAGCAGTGATAATAAAAATTCGAGAGCTATGGAATGTTCAAGGCTCTCCTTTTGAAGTCCCAGACTGTGCAGTTGAAAGTAATGAAAAAACTAACTAAGAATCCTGCTGAACTGCAACTGATACATGGGTTTTTTGGATTTTTTTTTTTTTTTAAATGAAGCATTTGCACACAAAGGGTCATTTTTATTTTTTTTTTAAGAAGAGCAAAAGGCTTTAAAGATAACAGGGAAAGGTACCTTTTAAAATAACCATTGCAACATTATCTGCTTGCTAATGCTCTCATAGTAATGTACACTTTGCAAGTCAAACAGAAAAGCATTTTTAATAGTTTTCGTGATGATGCTTGTCCCTACTTTGAACAAGAAATAATGTCTTATTGCACACACCAGCCATTTACTCTCTTCTGGCAAAACCCCAGATAAAGGAGCATCCTGTTCTCACAGAGAAGTCCTCAGACAATTTTTCACCATACGTGTATTCAAATATCATCATGATACAATAATAGACTATTGGTGTCTGTGGAGGTGTGATAGAAAATTGCCAGCAACCTCTAGGTCCAAAAAATTATTAATCCAAGATCAAGCACTCCTCAGTTTCTTCACAGGATCAAAAGATAATTTCTGCCAAAAGGGACCTTAGAAGGTTGTGCCTTGTGCATTTTGACCACTCTGTTGAGCCTGAAGCATGAACCAGAACAGTAAGGATTATTGAAAACTTCACCACATCCTGGTAACACACACTTTCTAAGCTCAAAACTGACTTCAAAACTGACTGTCAGATGTGGATTTGACTATTCCATGCTGTAAGAGAGGGAGAATAGAAGGGTTGGCTATGAAACCAAAGAGGAGAGAAGTCTGTCTCTTTTCACTGAGTGATTTCACAATAACACTGAACACACTGCAAGTAAGACTGTGCACACATTCCAAAGTGTGACTGCTCCTGAGTTGCTTCACAAATTCATCAATATTTCTGCTTCTCTTTTAATTTTTCTTTTGTTCAAAAGCTGCAAATAGTATAGATGCACTCCTCCAGCCCCAATTAATGTACCCTAAGCAACTGGGTATTCTGGTAACCAAAATGAGCTGGAGATGGGAACTTCAGGGGAAGAACACAGCAATCCTTTTTGACTGGATTTAGTTATCAGTTATGAGCAAATACTCCTTCTTACCAGGAGATGGTGCCACAACTCCAGAAAACGTGGATATGTGTTCATTTTCAACAGGAAAGCAGAAGTATAAATTTTAACACCGCTATGCAGAATTTTTAAACCTTAAATAACTAAAATGAGAAGAAAATGTACCCATATAATATTGATCCCCAATATTGTTTCTGTTTTCAATGTTTCTTAAATTTCTCTGGTTTGGGGAGTTTGCTTGTTGCTGTTCTGTTTTCTGTATAGGAAACAACTCACACAAATAATTAAGTTCAGTACATAATCTAACGTTTGTTTTCCTTGTTTGGGTTTGTTCTTTACCTTAATTTAAACCGGAAAATATGGGGCTTTTAAATTTTTTAATTAATTTTTTGGAAGTACAGATAGAGAGATGATGCAAATACAGATAGCTCTTAGGACTTGATAGTGAAAGAACCAGACATGTTTTGAATTGATAGACAAAGTAGCACTCTTGATTGCAGAATTAATTTGAAAACACCCAGAGAAAACAGAACTAATTTGAGAATCTTAGGATCATTCCAGAACCTCCTGTTCTGCAAATCTAATAATTCTTCAATCCAGCATTTTGCACCAAATCAGAATGGCCCACATGAATACACACAAGCTCTGCACTTTTCCTTGTGCCTTTCATTGTATTGTTCATTTGTGAATATTTTAATCTTAAAAAAAACAAACACCCTGCTTACATGTATTCCACAATACTTGAAAAAAGAAGAAAAAGCAAAAACTAGTGCCATTTAGCAGTTTCTTATGCAAAGACCTGACATAAAAAAAAGAAAAAGAAAAGCAGTGGGCCGGGGTAGAGGGGGAGGTGGTGGGACAAATTTAGTTGACATCAGTTCTGCTTGTTCCATAATTTAACTGAGTTGTAAATATTTACCAGGCAATTAACATCTGAACTTTTTTTTATTTACTTCAGATCTGCTGATTAGAACTGAGAGTTTTCTAGGATAGGCTATTTGGTCATGAAAGGATCTTACTAATGGATCAAGGTGCACTGCTGAACCAGACCTAGATTAAGCAAGCCTGTTTAAGCTCAGGCATGGGAACAGGCTGAGGTGCTGGAACACTCCAAGGATACATTCCTGAATGTCCATATGGGTAACCTCAGTCTCATCTGAGGTCAGGTAATTCATAGTCTGGCTGCCTTTTTAGCAGATGCGAAAGGGACCCTTTTAAAGCAAATCCAGGTTGCCTAGAACATGCTTGATGATACACAGAAAAACCCAAACTGGGTACAGTATGGTCTATCTCTACTCACAAATTCATAGATTAACAGAGAACCTCCTTTCCCTACCAAAAATCTAGTGGCTGACTCAACTGAAATCTTACACACAGCATATTCCAGCTTTTATATGTCCTTCTGTCATGCTGCCCATTGCTAGGAGCTACTGTCCAGTGTAAGCCATAATCTCGTAGTGGCAGCAGCCTAAAGTTATTTATTCATCTTTGTTAAATTTATTATGCATTTTATGCTGTTTCCTACAATTACCTTGACTCCTTCCTTCAGAATTTTTAGCCAGTGACCCACATCAGAAACCCAAGGTATTGACACACTTGAGGTAACAAATTCCAGATTTCTTGAATATCATGTCACCTTAAATGATAATAACATTCATGATTATATTCTCAAAACTGACAAAAACATATTTATGTTAAATAAGCCTTACTGTTCAAAAAAAATGTTCAATAATACAAGAGTAATAATTCTTCATATTTTTAATGAAAAATTGTTAGAAATACTTAAAGGCAGTATTAAGGCTTCTTTATGCTTTTTACTGAGATTACAAGGCCTCAGGTTTAAGTTTGGAGCTGCTCAGAGATACTCTTAGGGGTAACAAGAAGAACAGACAAATTTGGTATTTTGTGTCTAATGTGCACGAGGATCATGGCATAGAGTTAAATTGGGTGTATTGTGGAAGTACAGAACAATGAAGACAGAAAGGTGCAAATTGGTGTTAGCAAACATTTTAGAAACGGCTCTGTGTTCTGTACCTGATGGGTGATGTGAGAGCACGCCAGTACAGGATCTCAATAAGGCCTGACAACAGATGGCTTAATAAGCTAACTGCTTTCATGAAACAGAATAAGGAGAGGAGTACAAACAGGGACTAAATCCTTTCAGATTTCAGATGCTTCATGCTGGGATGGATTTTTCCACAGAGTACTGCACAAAGTGAAGCAAATCCCATCCATGGAGAGATGTTTTCCCTTGTGGTCATCTGAGATGTTATATAATTTCCTTGTGAGAAAATAACTCTGTCCCTAAAGGATGTTCTCATGAGAACTTCCTCACTGTACTGTCAGATATAGGCGAGGCCAAGCAGGTGCCAGTGCCAGATATGGGCTGCTTTACATCATTATCTCATCCAATACAAAGTCTGCCATCAGGCTCCCAATATGCCTTACATAGACCCAAGCATGAGGAAGAAGAAACCATTGTCATAAACATCATATTCCTCCTCACAAAGGACTCCAGATGCTGCCAACTCACTACCCACTGCTACCAGAAGGAAGCTACCAGCCTCAGGAGCCAGAAGAGAAGGAATAGGATGAGCATCACACCTGGATAGGAGTAAAAACAAAGTGTATGTATAGCGATTTTAACTGTTTTATAGCTATTTTTGAGGCTTTATTCTGTGTCCTAACTTTATTCTTCTTTACCATTATATTTGAGCTATGAAGGAGTCACTGCCACAGTCAACAAGGGAAGACCAACAGATGTCATCTATGTAGAGTTCTGTAAAGCTTTGACATGGTCCCACATGCATCCTTATCTTCAAATTGGAGAGACATGGATTTGAAGGGTGGCCTGTTCAGTGAATAATGGCTCCATATCTAGGAGGAGGCTGGTGATGAGTTGTGTACCTCAGTGCTCTGTAGTATCTTTATCCATGGCTTACACAGTTAAATTGAGTGCACTCTCAGCAAGTCTGCAGATGATATGAAACTGAGTGATGCAGCTGGCACAAAAGAAAGAAAAGATGCTATCCAAGGGAACCCAGACAAACTTGAGAAGTGGACCCATGAACACATAATGAAGTTCAATAAATCCAAGTGCAAGGTGCTGCAACTGGGTTGGAACAACATCAGGCAGGAGTATAGACTGGGAGAAGAACTCCCAGAGAGCAGCCCTGTGAGGAAGGACTTAGGGTTTCTCATGAATGAAAACCTGGACATGATCCAACAATGTGTGCTTGCAGTCCAGAAAGCCAAGAGTATCCTGAGCTGCATCAGAAGAAATGCAGTCAGCAGATTAAGGGAGGTGATTCTGGTTCTCTACTCTGCCCTCCTGAGACCAAACATGTAGTGCAGCATTCAGTTCTGGGATCCTCAGCACAAGGATGACCTGGATCTGTTAGAGTGAGCCTAGAGGAAGCCATGAAGTGCTCAAGGCCAGGCTGGATGGGGCACTGAGCAATCTGTTCTAGTGGAAGATGTCCCTGCCCATGGCAGGGGAGTGGTAACCAGATGATCTTTAAGGTCCCTTCTAACCCAA
>JAWWMO010000043.1:8673081-8705946 GCA_035047845.1 Dendrocincla fuliginosa
CATGAATGAAAACCTGGACATGATCCAACAATGTGTGCTTGCAGTCCAGAAAGCCAAGAGTATCCTGAGCTGCATCACAAGAAATGCAGTCAGCAGATTAAGGGAGGTGATTCTGGTTCTCTACTCTGCCCTTCTGAGACCAAACATGTAGTGCAGCATTCAGTTCTGGGATCTTCAGCACAAGGATGACCTGGATCTGTTAGAGTGAGCCTAAAGGAAGCCATGAAGTGTTCAAGGCCAGGCTGGATGGGGCATTGAGCAACCTGTTCTAGTGGAAGATGTCCCTGCCCATGGCAGGGGAGTGGTAACCAGATGATCTTTAAGGTCCCTTCTAACCCAAACCATTCTAGTACTCTATGATAATAATCTTCAGATTTTGATTGCACTAGAAAAAAATTCCTGGCTTTATATAAATATAAGGTGTGCTTCCTCATTTCCAATAAGCAATGTTTTGAGTGTAACATGGTCTTTATCTGAATGAATCATGGATGGACACTCCTGAAACTTGATTCTTGTGTAACTGAGTAAGAATCTGAATTTGTTTTCTTTGCTCCAGACATTGCAGCTCTCTCACCTCCCCACAGCTGTAGTGGTGAAGATCCAGCTTCTTTCTAAACCTTGCAGACTGCGAGAGGCAACACTATGATGCTCGTTGTTCTCTATGTATTATTTCAAATTTTCAAGTCTGGTGGTAAAAGTTTGAATAGGACTTTTCTTTCCATGATATAGTGTTTCTGTACTTCTCTCAATGTCTATGAGTGGTAGCCTATGCAATTCTGTGTGTACTGGAGAGTGGGTGTCTAGCAGTAATTTCTGGAGACAAAGCACTGTGTCAGTCATATTCAGTTATCAAATAAAGTATACAACAACACAGTCCATTTTGAATTTGGATGGACACTTCATCTGTAAGAGGCTACATAACAAAGATCAATAATTCTAAAAAAGCTAAATCACTTGATTTCTGATCTCTAAGACTTTATAATAAGAGCAAACAGACAAATAATATTTGGGAGCTAAGGGTCATAATTCTACTGAATACACAAAAGGCAAACCCATAGCGGTATTGTTTCTAGGACATATTGTTATTTTTTTCTCCTCTACTAAATTGAAATTATTATTATTAAGAAATTATACCTCTCTCTTCCATCCAGAACATAACTACCTTGTCATATATATTTCTTTACCATTCTTTCCCTGCCCTTTTCCTATGAGAATATATAACCTGCTCCACCATAATCAAACACCTTTTCTCTCAGAGATGACCTTACCAACACCTGTCTACCTAAACAAATGTTTTCAATTTCTGCTTGATTTTAAAATGTGCCAAGCCTATTTAAACCCAAAGAAGGACTTTGACACTCAAAGGTTTGCCTAATTTTTTCCAGCTAAACCAACTACTCTGATGAAACACATACCCACTTTTTCTTGGAAATAAATATCAGCAAAGGTATCTCGATGAGTTACTTCACCTCTCTGTGGGAACTAAGGTTTCATCAAAGGAATTCATGAATTCTTCTGCTCTGGCTCATAAGCTGAAGGATTCTTAGTGTTTTGTTTGTGTGAAGAAGGCACATGGTATTTACTGAGTCATGATTCAGTCCTGTGATTTGAGGAGTTCATGACTCATTCACACCTAGTATTTTGATGCCTAAATGGTAAATCTCTCAGTTACATTCTGATTTTGATCTGGTTGCTAAGCCTGTAGAACTACACCACTTCTAGTAAGTTGTCCCTCAAATACATAAATATATAACAAATTGCCTGTTATGAAAATGTCTCATATGTTATTAATGTGAAGTGTTTTTTTTTTATTTCTGACAGTCGTATTTCCTAGTTCATTCTTGCATCTTTTTCATGGATGAAAATAATCTCTCTGCAAATCTGGATATTTTTTTCCCATCTCAAGGGCAAAAAAATCAAAAATTATACCTACAATGAACACAAATATGTCTGTTACTGTAAAACAGTAACTTTTTATTAGTTTTCACTCCTTCATGTTGTCTGTACCAAGACCCAAAACTACATAGATAGCAGAGGAACTAACAGTACAAGTATAGGGTAATACCATTTGTTCCTGGGCAATGTCAGAAATCACAGCTCCATACTATTGTTCACTAAAGCAATGCAGCCCCAAGAGCTGGGCAGAACCTTACTCAGTCACAGCAGCGACAATATGAATCATGTGCTAACTACTTGTAAAACACCCCATAAAGCATGAAAGCACAATGGTAATAACAGTAAGGTATAAAGGACAACCACAGTCCCTGCAGGAACAGGGGCATAAACAGAAGAGGGAGAGCTGGATCCCTCCAGCTCCTCTTCCTTGGGTAAGGACGCTGCACCTGAGTGATGCCATTGCGTATCTGAGCAGGTCCTCCTCCTCTGGTAGAGAAAGAGAGCTCATCTTTGATTTGCCATTCATCATATTTTGTTGCTACAGATCAGCAGTTCTCCCTAACATGTTATCTTTTAGTGTGTAACTAGGTTAAGCATATTCAGAATTTTAAGTAGGTTTGTGGGGATGTGGGGGGGTGTTTGTGTTTTCTCCTCTCACCTCTCTGTGTAGCAAGGTGGTTGACACTGCAACCCAGAGTCAATAAACCTTGAGGCATTAGTTCATTGAATCATAGAATATACTGATCTGGAAGGGGTCCACAAGGACCATTGAAGTCCAACTCTTGGCCCTGCACAGGACAGCCCCAGGAGTTACATAATGTGCCCAAGAGCATTGTCCAAACACTTCTTGAACTCTGTCAGGCTTGGTGCTGTGACCACCTCCCTGGGGAGCCTGTTCAGTGCCCAACCATTCTCTGGGTGAAGAAACATTTTCTAATATCCAACTTAAACCTCCCCTGACACAACTTCAGGCCATTCCATAGGGTTCTCTCACTGGTCACCACAGAGAAGAGACCAGTGCCTGCCCCTCCTCTTCGCCCCTCAAAGAAGCTGTGGATCATGATGAGGTCTCCCCTCAGTCTCTTCTTGTCCATGCAGAACAAAACAAGTGACTTCAACTGTTCCTGTATGGCACCAGCACAGAGCAGAGTGGGATAAACACCTCCTCTGGCTGTCTGGCGATGCTGGGCTTGATACATACCCAGACGCTTCTATTTGGCCTTTTCAGTACAGACATACAAACAGCAACATCTTCATGGATAATTGGTTTCTTTACTGGTAGCAGCAGATTGCCTGGTTTTATTCTCTCTCTCCCTTTGCACCTATACAGCTGCATGCTATATATGCTGTATGCAGTATACAGCATTACCAAGCACTTCATGAGCCATTCATCCTTTCAAGCTGTTATTTTTCTTCTAAAAGAACAAGTTTCATATTTTGCTAATAGGTATTTGGAGACCTTCTCAGTGACTTCATGGAAGTTTTCCTTTAAACTATAACTTTCTTCTTTAAACACAATGACACTCAAAAGTGGTTTTTTCATCAAAAAAACCTAATAACATTCAATTTCATATGGGCTTTTGAGGCATTTGGGGACACAGACCTTAGCAACTTTCTGGAGAAAATTGAGATAAATATTAAATGAAGTTTGGAAATGCATCTACTGATGGTACAGATGCATCTACAGATGGTCATTAACCAGCTCCATAGATAAGATTTTTACATCTGTAACATGAAATGAAAAATCATATATACTGAATCAAATAAACAAACCCAGAAATAATGTAAGTAAATGTGGGCATTGTAAACATCCCAGCTTCCACTGGGAAAAAAAAAAGAACTTATAAGACCAGACTGTTAAGTTCCATGATTGCCATTTCAGACCATATCTGCTACCAATTCCCATAGATATTTATCACCTTAGAAAGTTTGATAAAAGGTTAAGCCCTTTATACATTTGAATTCTTCAGGCTGTACCATCCAAAGTGAAGCAAGGACTTAATTTACACTAGTGGCATTTTTCTGCAAGAGCTCTGTTTGCTGGGCCACAAGTTCAATCATATTTACAGAAAATAGTTCTCTGATTTCCTTGAAAACTGGAGATTGAAATGTGGGACCAACAGAGCTATGGCAATTGATAAGTCAATTTGTCACCTAATGGGATTATAATTGCCTATAGATCAAAGAGCTGGAGCAATATCCTAGCTTTTAACCCTGCCAAACATCTCAGTTAAGATTTACTTTTCTCCCAGAAGGAAAGAAGAGAAGTAATTTAGCAACTTACAAGTTGTAAATGGCTTAACTGTTCTAAGACATAAAGTGGCATGAGAAGGTGGTACACTGGGAAATTATGTAGGGAATGAATGGATGCAAGGAACTCCTGGTGTGTTTATTGAGCTCAGCCTACTGGAGCAATAATATACATGACTCTCTAGTAGTTTTGTGTCCACACATATCTCTTTTTAGTTTGAAAAGTATTCTTATTTTTTTAATAAGACAATGTAATTTAATGATTCATATTTCAGATATAGCAACCTTTTCCACACACTTTTTTTTTTCCTAGAAACTGTAATCATGAGATTCTTTACCTTCTCAGACTGCTTTTATCCATGCATTGCCATGTGTGCACTAGATGGCACTTGATGCTTAATCCTCAATTCTATGCTCTGTCCAGAAAAGGGTTTAAAGGGGCCTGTGAAATAATTGTTGAGCTTCCTGTTACTTGAATTCCTAAAAACAGAAACAGAAATTTATAAATTTGCAATTTTATCTGTGGCAGAATGAAATGTTGAAAAGGTCTTGTGTATTCCCAGTCAACATGCAATGAAATATCAATTAGAAAAATTTAGAATCTCCTCATATTGTATTGAAATACATGGAGCCCAGAACTCTCAGTGAAAAAATCATAATTAGAGCCTCTACCAGATGGGAAAAAATGGGAAAACAAAGAAAATATGATGAAAATATTTTCGTGGAATGTTTGATTTTTAATATTTTAACAGGAAAGTGAAAGGCTGAATTCCAAAGCAGACCTCAGTCCCAGAAGTCCCCAGACTGATGTTCTTTGATAGCAATATTATTTATGATCAGGGAAAGTATTACTAACTTTCTAGATCACAGTTTTCTCAAATACAGACCTACAACAAAGATGGTTTTTCTTTTTTTATCTTTAGGGTTTTAAGATCTCTGAAAAAATAGGTTAGTTTTAAAATGTATTTATTTCACTATAAAATTCTACCTTAGTTTGATTACACTCAGTCTGATAAGGACATAATTTACAACAAAGTAGGAATTGACAGAGTCAATGGAAGCATTTCTTAAGCTCCTTTTTGGCATTTCTGCTTAGATTATGTGTTTCTCCTTTCATACATAATCATGTTCTTTTCCAAGCAGAGTAAGCCTGGGGACGTAGCCAAGTCCAGTTCCTATTATCTCCTAAACTATGATAGTTACACAAGGAGCAAATCTCTATGATATTTTTCAAGAATAATGAAAAGTCACATAAGAGCACAAAATTATCCACCTAAAATACCAAGCAGCTGTGGCACTGGCAGGGTTTTCTAAGCTAGTATCACATCAGAGCACTGCTCTTGGCTCTTCTGCCTGTCCTTCAGAAAACCACTGTGTCTCTGGCACCCAGAGTTTCTAGTGCTCTCTTCAATCACCATCAGTCATCAAAATCATTACATTCCATGTGCCTGCTAAGGCTCCAATTAGTCAAGTCAGAGACAACTTTTATAACTAAGAACAGACACAATGAAGTTTGAACCTTTTCACAGTAAACTCTGAGCTGGGGTCAGACACCATCTAGACTGGGCAGCAAAGGTCTGAGAATACTGAAAAACATTCTGAAAAGAAATGGCAAAACTGTAATCCAAGCTATCAATTCCTTTTTAAAACTCTCTTTTATTGGACCAAGATTCCCACTATTTGGATTTTGATTACTTGCTGGAATGATGAATGACTCTCATCAGACTTTCATGAAATATTTCTGAAAATTTGGTCTGGTGCCTTTTTGAATATAAGAGTTTTTGCAAGTATAACCATATAACCCAGGGGGAATGCTGTGGGGAATCTTCATCTGACATCTCATTGGGTAGCAATTCCACGATTGGAGTCACATTTTTTGCTTGATTGTTTTATTTTTTTTTTCTCTATTAGTAATAGCCCACAGAGATACTAGAGGACACTTTTAGCATTTTTATAATGAGGAGACCTTTTCTGGTAGGATGTGTTCTGTATCTAAGCTGAATATAAAACAGCAAATTTTTTTGGGGGGTATTTTACAACAAAGGGTCAAATTTTTCACTGTTAGTGAGTAAACCTAAATTCAGGGCTCTGTCCCTATATGTAGAGTGTTTCCAGACAGACTTACTGATGTCAGTTCTAGCCTTACTGTATTTTACTACTGCTGGCCTCTTTTAGCAATTTTATTTACTCTGTCTTGTAGAGTGAAAGCTCTTTACCCCACTATTATTTTGTGATGTGCTTTCTGTAAGCATTAGGAGAGATTCATTTTTGTACTTTGTCAACTTGTACTACATGTACATATGATGTGAGGTCTCAGTAAATCATCTATACAGACAGCAATAACATACCATATTTGAAGAAATGGAAATATAACCTTTACATTATTTTTGTTCCTTGTCAACACGCAACGCTAATTATGTTCCAATGAGTGAAATCAGACTTTTGCCATGAAGCTTTCATAATCTCACAAGAACAATTTGCACTGCATACCATACTAACTCTCTAGTTTTCATTCTACAAACAGTAAAAATTAATTCAAGAGAGTGCAAATTTGGTTTAGCATGCTAATACTTGTTACTAGGAAAGAACAGAGATTCCAAACAACTTTCATTGTAACTAAAGGACCTATAATTTAATACATTCTGTTTTATTGTAGTCTATAATGGCCACTCCATTAGTTGCTTTAGATTATCTCCTGGCTTTTAGTGCTGACTTCCAGTTATAATGGGCACTTGTGTACTAACGGAATGTCATTAATTTCTTGCCCAGAGTACATACAGAATTAATCAACAGACTTTGAGGTGACCACCAATTGCAAATCCTGCAGATACAGCCACCTCAAAGTGTGATAAACGACGCAAAATGTTACAGGAATAGTACTTCAGAAGCAATCAATAAAGGAGAACTTCTCTTTTTTTTTTTTTTTTCACGAAGATCATGGCTTCTCCTTATCCTAGTGTATGTCATAGCTACATAGATACCTAGTTGTCGATGACAATCTTTTCATTATGAAGTTATTCTTATGCTTAACTACATATAATATTATTTTTATTCTGGATTTTTATTATTCCATCATCTTCCCTCTGAGTCATCTGCATATCTGAAATGAAAAATATCTTTTCTTAGCTACCTGCTTCACAAAAATTAGCTTCCTGGTACCCCATATAATTCACATGAAAGTTGTGGAGAGAAATAGGTGCCTGTAAAAAATCTATGGGGGGAGTTCAAATTCATTCAATTCAGGCATTCTACTCAATTAATGGAGTAGAGTGGCGGTTAAATGTCTACCTGTTTTCCTAAATCAACAGGACAAGGCAGACTATGGAGAAACCACCGGCAAAACCTGAGAAGACCTGCTCTCGGAAGGAGAAAAAGACTAAATGGACCATAGCCTGACGTTTTCAAAAAGTTTTTACTGTTCTAATAGAGTAGATAGATATTTGTTGTACTAGAATAGTCATAATTACATTTCTACTGTTCAATTGTTCCTATTGGTTGTTTCGTCCCAGTTTCCCTAGTGGTTGAGCTTTGGTGCACTGCACCACTCCCTTATAAGGTTTACCCCGCCTGTTTTATTCCTTGTTTGGCACAGTTGCCACCCCCTTTCACCTTACTAGTCGCACTCCGCCTTAACTCCACCCCAAACTGCTCCCTAGTTCCAGAACCCTATATAAGTCTGATGCTCCCATAATAAATTGGCCATTCCTGCTTCACTCTCTACCGGAGTGGCTAGCCCCGTTTTTCCACTGCAGAACACAGCAGCAGACACTTTGATCAACCTGGAGTCTGGTTTCCTAAATTTTCTTGCTGAAGGAATGTGACATTATGGTGGGGGATTTTAGCATACAAGGGTTATGGAGACACAAGAAGAGCAAGAAAATGAGATCCTGGGCTTAAGACTGACATTGGCATGTCTAGGTGAATGAATGAGGTGTTTGGCTTCTGCTCGAGGATGCGTGTTGACTTTTTTAAACTAATGAAGATATGAAAACCCATTTCAGGGAGGCAGGTTCAAAGCATTTTGCCTTCTCTTAGAGGAGACTTGTGGCACCAAACCACAAGTACCTGAATTGGGCTCTCAGTTCTCCAACTGGTCTTGTACTTCCGTAATGCCTGCATGCAGAGTCGCTCCATTTCACAGGTCTGAAGACTTTTCTGAACAGGCAAGTGGAATAATGTGGATCTTATCTTCTGTGTCCTGAATTCAGACACATCTGATCTAATGTAGGCAACTACAGTTCACTTTCCAGATCACTTGGCTGATATAGAAAACCCCCTGAAGGTTAGAAACCCTGGAGAGAGGCCTCCAGGGTCTGTGATGAATATGTCAGGAGGTAACAGTCTCAGAAATACCACAATTTATCTGGCAACTGAGGAGAATAAGGGTTTATTTATCTAATACTGTTTGTTTATAAATTTAGTAATTTAAGAGAGAAATGAAGATGAGAAGAAGTAGATGTCAAGCACCAGTGGGGGCCAGCAGCTTCCTGAGTGAGTTCTGGGAGCAGTGTGTGCTCATTGGGGCAGTGGCCGCTGCTGGGGAGGATTAACAAATATTCAAGGCAATCATAAACACTAGATGAGCAAGAAACAGTCACCAAAGTCTGTGCAGATACACAGGGGGTGAAGTTGCACTCTATCAGAAAATAACAAAAAGTTCCTGTGACTCAGAATGATTTGGTTTGGAATAGACCTTAGAGATCATTTAGTTCCAGCACCCCTGCCACAGAGAGGGACACCTTCCACTAGACCAGATTGTTCAGAGCCCCATCCAACCTGGCCATGAACACTTCCAGGGGTGGAGACTCCACACCTTCTCCAAGTAGCCTGTTCTAGTGCCTTGCCATCCTTAGAATATCAAATCTAAACGTTTCCTCTTTCAGTTTAAAGCCATTTCTCCTTGTCCTGTCATTACGTGCCCCTGTATAAAGTCCCTCTCCATCTCTCTTGTGATCCCCTTTTAGGTAGGAGAAGGTGCCATAAGGTCACCTCAAAGCCTTCTCTGCTTCTAAGATGTTCAAATAAGAGGGGTTTCCTAAAGTCAGTGACTGGTGTGTGGGAAGAGGCTTACAACACAGATAAGCCTTTAAAAAGATGCCTTCATTAAGTCAAATCCTGAAGTTCACAATTAACCCCCATTGGTACAGAGGTGTGATAATTTTACAGAAATTAATTTATCTGAGTTAGAGTGTGATTTTCATCTAACATCCCTCTCTATGACTGTGCCATTCATTATTGTGAAAACCCCCAAGCTCTTGTAATCTTATTTGTTCCAGGAAAATATTTCTCAGGGTTTGGAGTACTTTACCTATATTAACATTCTTTCTTGATGGATTTTCTTTGCAGGTGAAGAGGTCTTTACTCATTTCCTTGTTTTTGCAAACACTGAATGCCTGCTAGTTTCTAATGAAATCCATGAGATATTGGCTGTTTACCACCTTTAGAAAATGAGGCTAGTTTTACTTAATTTGCTTAATTTTGTATTTCAAAGTCAGGTTACATATCTGTGTAAAAAAGATTTATACCTTTCAGCACAGTTCTAGGCCTCTTTTTAATTAGAGTCATTATTTAATTTTAAACAATTCCTCACTTCCTAAAAACCTTGCAATTTTACAAATATTCCTAGTCAGCACAAGTCCAATACAAATGGTAAGACACTAAAATATTACCTTTCACAAAACAAAACAGTTGCTGCAGGTCCCTTAAAGTTATTATTGTATTCCATCATATTTATGAAGATACAGTACATTTATGAAATGTAATACAAACAAAGAGGCAGTTAGCAACAAAGCAAAATAGCTCATTATATACTTGCATGGCAGTTTCATTACTGCCCTACACAAATTTCACAGTTGTAATAAGAGAAGTAGTAAATGTAAGTTATTTTGAGACTAAAAGCACAGCATGCCTGAGTTCTGTGTTGCTCTGAAAGTTTTGATTTTATGAATCATAATATCTTAACTTGAAATTTACATTAGAAGAATGCTAAAATGATAGAAACGAATTGTGAGACTCAAGTTCATCTCATTTAGGCATCCTAAATGCCTCATTCTGAAGATTAGAATGAGTCCTCTGAAATAAGGTGTGAAGAGAGAGAGAGACAGAGATATTTTTGAACACTTTAGAGGCATTTGGTCTGTTTAGGCATTTAGGTGAGGTAAGGTGGCTCCTATTCCAACCAGTAAGGCAATATAACTGGGGGCATTAATGCTGTGCAGCTGGCAATGGCTCGTTTTATGTAATTGTCATGTTTTTAGAAAACAGGCAGAGTCCATTTAAGGCAAACCACACTTACCTGAATAATTTGAAATGTATATTAGACTTTTGTATGGGATCTTTGTCTGAAGTAGGCTCTTAGGAGTCTCAGCAAATGGAGTATCCATAATTGTTCCATGAAAACCTTTCCAGCTCTTGTTTGTCTGACTGCTAATATATGTTGTCTTCTACATAAGGATATATATAAGGGTATAAAACTCTACAAAAATTAACTGTTCCATTATTCTTTATCCATAATATGTGTGTGTGTGTGTGTGTGTGTGTGTGTGTGTATATATTCTGTGTTGGGACTGAGCAGAAAGTGTATGCTTCTGACTATAAAGATTATAGATATTATTTATCAATTTCAAGTTGTGGCTACTACATGAAGATGAGAACCATCATTTCTTTCTTTCTCCTGGGAACTGTGGTGACTGGGTCTTTTTCAGAAATACTTCCATTGTGCTTAGCTACAAGGCTGGTGGATTCAAAACTCCAATCCTACATTTATAAATTAAACAAGATATAAATGTTTCCTGCTATGCACTGGAGAAGTTTTAGATTAGTCAATGATGTGATTTTGGCCCATGCCCTGTAAAACTCTCTGGAATACCTGCTGGCATACTCCAGGAGTGAGTCTGGCCAAAGGACACGTGCCAAGATGAGACAGCTTCAGTGTGGCCACCTTTTTGGAAATGAAGTCATGGAAATGCCAGATGGGTTATGTGTCAGAGCAGTACCCTGTGCAATTTCAGCTTTTTGCCTGCTATCTGTTAATTTTTGCTTTCCGTGGGGAGCTGAGAGTATATTAAAGGCCTAACCCAGATGTCAGCACCCTGGATTTGGACTGCTAGAAGATATAATCCTACTCTCACCAGTTTCCTTTTTTTTTTAAGTAAAGTTGATTAAAATCACATACTTTTGTTGTGCCATAGGCCTTTCATTATAAAATGGGGTATTGTTCCCTTATTTGACGTCTCTCTATCTCTCAAGATGGATATCCATTCCTGACTGAAATGAGGAGGCCCTATGAGTATCCAGATGTATAATAAGACAGATTAGTTTTCAAGGTACAAATTTATCAAAAAGGCTGTAATGGTGGGAATTTCATTCTCTTCTCTGAGGCAATTTTAGTAGCTGTTGCTTGTATTAAAATTAGAGTAAAAAAATTACCAATGCTTCATTAGGGATTATTAACCTGTCGTAAATTATATAAAATAAATAAATAAATGAAAAGGCAGACAAGACTTCCCACTGAAATAATTGATATTCAAAGTGGAGAACCTTGTAAAGGAAAACTTGCAGCTTTGGGAGAAAACTTTTGTTCCCATTACACTGCCATACCCCTTAAGACTTCTAAATATAAAACCAGTGGGACCCTCTGTACTGAATCATTCTTCTTTTCTCATTAAGTTTGAATTTTAATAGTGTTATTTTCCCCTGTTCTTTCATTGGGGGAATTATTTTTAGTTGTACATTGCTTGCAGATTCATTTGCCTTAGCAGTACAAACCCACCAAACCAGAAAAGTATATACAATTTTCACTAGCACTTGTGGACAGAAGTCACCAAACTTTTGACTACACGATGCTCATTGTGACTGCAGCATAACATAGGATGATGATAAGCTTTAAACCTCTCAAACCCACCAACGACCAGAGAATCATATTTAAGGTCTATCTCAGAGAATTCATCCAGAGATTTGCAGCACATCCTGAGTTGCCATAGCAGACTGCTTCTAGGACCACCGTCACCTGCTTTTAAGCTGGGTAAACTGAAGACCTATTCTCAGTTTTTCACAGCAATACTAATTATTTTCAGATGCTTTGGGGGCAAGAAACACAATGAATACTTGTATATTAAAAAACAAACCACTTCTGAATGACAAGTGTAACTAATCACTTGCGCATTGTAATGAATATCCGATCAGGCACATTGTATTTTTTACTGTATATGCCTTTAAAGTGAAGAACAGAACTGTCCTTTAGAGACCTAAAAAGGAAGTTTCCATCAGCAGTTCAGTATAAACTATATACTTATTATGACTAAATACAGAACCCTTCTGAAAGTGTTCACAGCTTCAAACACACCTACAACATAACTCCATTGACTGCAGGGAACTCAGAATACATTTGGGATGAATTTGGTCCTAGGAGTTTAAAGCTTGAAGGAAAATCTAAAGGAACCAAGGGAAATCAAGAATATTGAATGAATTCCTGATGCATATGTATTCTTTTATTGAATTGTTTCCTCCAGTGTTTATTATGCATAAATTTCTGTTAGAAAAAGGTGTTCAAGATTTATTTTTTTAAAGACAAAGAAAGAACCATACCATGAAGGATTATAAAATTATCATATATATTAATCTGCCATTGAGACAGAAATTTCAGCCAAGTTTATAAGATAGTTAAGTAGTAGTCATCTCTACACAGCGAATTTGAAATGTTTTAGGCTTCAGTGATTATGAGTGCCTCAGGCTGTAACATGTTCTGCCACATTCACATACATCTCACATCTCTCCTTGCAGGCTTGTATTCTTGGAGGATGTTAGGAGATAGCAGCAACCCATCAACAAGTCCTACCAGTGGCAGCCAAAAATCTGCTGCTGACAGTTGCCATGATCAACTAATCAATCTCAAATTTAGCTCAGCTGTTTTTTTACCAGGTAAACCAGATACAATTACATCACTGAGAGGACAAAAGAGAAAATCACCAAGCTGTGGTCCTTTTATGAAAATTCATTACAGGAGAACTGTTTGAAATTTTTGTTTTCTCTTCTGAATAAATGACTGGTGCCCCTGTGCAGGCACTTAAATGCATATGTGTGGAAACAAAACAACAATGAAAGAAAATATCTGACTCACAAATCTCGCTTGCTGAATGGATTTTAAAGCTCTAACTATTAAAAATTTGTCTTTAAGGCAGAGTGTAATTAGCATCCAGTGCTGAGAATGCTGCTAACACCAGATGTTGTTCTGTTCAACATGGTTCATCATACCTAAGCTTTTTCCACTAACTTGCAAAGACCCTGTCTAATTAATAACCCCATCTAAGCAGACTGAGCTTTTAATTAAGGCCAAAGCAGTGCTGGCAAGGCATTGATCCAATAAGTTATTCAATCAAACACACATTACTGTTTTGGTGGCCTTTAGGGAGTATTGTCTCCCAGTTGGAGTTACTTAGAACAGAGCCAGTATTTGGCTGTGACCAGTAGATGCTGCAATAATATAAATAAAATAATCACCAACTACATTCAAAATCATCAATAAAGATAAAATAGCCTAGTAATTTTACTGTGGCTTACATCCACTTACATCTTACATCCACTACAAGGTAGAAATTGGCTGCTCGTGGCTTGGATAGGTACACTCTTTCTGGGTGAAAAACTCGCTGGAATGACAGGCCCAGAGAGTGGTGGTGAATGGAGTTGCACCCAATTGACCACTAATGGTGTTCCCATTCAGCCCACTGAAGGGCTCAGTATTGGGGCCAATCCTGTTTAACATCTTTATCAATGATTTGGGTGAGAGGATTGAGTGCACCCTCAGTAAGTTCACAACCAACACCAAACTAAGCGGGAGTGTTGATCTGCTGGGAGGGCAGGAAGATTCTGTAGAAGAATTTGGACAGGCCGAATCGATGTGCTGAGGACAGCTGCCTGAGGTTCAGTAAGAGGAAGTGCCAGGTCCAGCACTTGGATTACAACAACCCCACATGGTGTTACAGGCTGGGGTCAGAGGGGCTGGAAAGCTGCTCTGCAGAAAGGGACCTGGGAGTGCTTGTTGACCGTGGGCTGAACATGAGCCAGCAGTGCCCAGGTGGCCAAGAAAGCCAATGGCATCCTGGCTTGCATCAAGAATAACACTGTCAGCAGGACCAGGGCAGTGACTGTCCCCCTGTCCTTGGCATTGGTGAGGTCACGCTTCGAATCCTGGGTTCAGTTCTGGGGCTCTCACTTCAAAATAGACATTGAGGTGCTGGAGTGTGTCCAGAGAAGGGCAACGGAACTGGTGAAGGGTTTAGAACACAAGTCTTATGAACAGTGGCTGAGGGAACTGGGCTTGTTTAGCCTGGACACAAGGAGGTTCAGTGGGGATATTATCTTTCAAAAGAAGAAATGGGAATATTTATCATCACGATCTTGGCTTGTCCATACTATTGAATAAGCTATGTAATAAATGTAGAAATTAAACATCTCCTTTCTGTGCCAATACTTCATTAGTTATCACAAATTAACAGATGCTATAAATCCTTTGTAGACTTCTAGGATATCTTTGTCATCAACCGGTCTCAGTCCCTTCACAGACAGCACATACTCATCCCTGTATCCACATAAATGTGTGCACTGGACTAGTATCTCTGCTAATAATGAGGGAAAAAAATATTAGCCATTTAGAGAATAAAAGTTTAGGCGGAAAACATTAGGGAAAACAACCATTTTGATTGAGGTTAAATTGTGAATATTATAGTATTTATTCTATGTCTCAAGGTAAAGCATCCTGTATAACATGAATATGGGCTTGAAATAAAGGAAATTGAGCCAGATGAAATAAACAAAGCTCCTGCAGGAAAGACAACTTAAAAACAGTTGCAAATTACAGATGAATGGTGTACTTCTTGTATTCCTGTGAATGTTTATGTTGCTTACAGAGTCTAGGTCAGTTATTTTCAGTCTGCCTTTAATTTTATTGAGCAGTCATGTTTTTGCCTTACTGCTCACACTCCTCAAACGTCGTACAAGAATTTTAGATCATTCCCAATCCTAATATAACCAAAGCTAACACTACAGGCTCTACCACGCTAAACCTGATGTACCTGATTAACATTTCCCCTTAAATGGGAACTCTTCCTGCCACAGAAATTTAACTAAGTCTGTGTAGCATGTACATTATTCTAACAAATATAGGAAAAAAAGATGAGAGATGGAAGAGACATGGTAATGCAAGATAAGAGACAGAGATTTTTATGTTCATCTTGGAGATTCAATACAAGTACTACTTGGCTGACAAGGCCATTTCCATATTAGGAATAAAAGAAACAGAAATGTCCCTCACTTGTAGACTGGAAAATGTAGTATAGTAATTACTAAGCAATTATACCACAAATCTGTGCATTCCTCTTTAGAACAGTTCCTGAAATTTAAAGTTTTTCCACCTTTGCCTACCCTAATAATTTTCAGTCCTCTCTAGGAAGAATATGAATTCTAATGAAACACTTAGAAAAAACAATGAATAAATCATTGAGTTAATCCCCCTTGACAATGCATGTGCTGAAAAACCTAATTCCTAATTTCCATTCACACACACACAAAAATGAAATTTTCTTTTCATTAAAACTAAAATAACAGATGTGAGCTGTTTTTATTAATATTGATAGCAAGCAATAAGTATTTAAAAGCTTTTAATGCTATATATGTTATGCAAGGTATGAGCAAATCATCCCCATGGGACTGAGTGGTGATGATAGTTTACCAGTGATTTTTGGTGATTAAGGTTTTATTTTCTCCATTATATTAAAAAGTCAGAAAGAAAATAGCAGTACTAACACACAGTGCAGGCCTCATTATCTGTTCTTTGTTCATAAAACCTACTGAATGTCATTGACAGTCATAAATATCCAGCGGCAAGTGTAAAACTAGAAAGGGGAAAATTTTAACTTTCAAATTATCTAAAGAATACAGCAGAAGAAACAGTTCATTTTATTTTTCTTTGTTGTGCTCATGTTGAATATTAAGACTTCCTATTTGACAGACACCAAATCCCCTCATCCAAAGAAAAACTTATATACATATTTGCACTGAAGTTTATGAATAAATCCATATAAAAATCAATCATAGAATCAATCATGGAATCATAGAGTTCCAAATTGGAAGGGACCAAAAGGAAATGAATGGAGCTCCACAAAAAAATCAGTTTTGCCAACATTATGCAGGGACTTGAAAATCTAATTTGAATTTCAGCATGTTTGTATACAGGTCATATATGCATAAATGGAAAGACTGGTGCTACAGAAATTTTAGGGCTATACTAAAAAGGATTCAAGTGGTGAAACAGCCCCAAAAATCTTCACTGGACCTGTCATATTTGTGTTTTTACCAAAATATTCAGTACTACCCAAATTTCAATGTTCTCCCATTTTAACATACAGAAAACCAACTTTGCCTGCTTTGAACCTTGAAAAACCATCAGGGTATTGTCTGTTCTGGATATGTTACATAAGCTGAAGGCTATGGGTATACTTAAGCAGTACCATATTGCTCTGAAAAAGCTAAGACATGGAACATAAGGATCTCAATTCTACTTCATTGTTATGTAAAGTTTTTATTTCAGAGTAATATGATCAAGATGACAGAGTTGGCTAGTTGAAGGGTTATGAAAGAACTCCAGATTCTTGATTTCCACTCGATTTCCTCTGTGTTGAAACACATCATCTCTTCTTCAGAAGAGTAATTGTATCACGGGGAAGCAAAACTTCCAGAGACAGAACTTTCTGTCACTTCAGCAAGATGCTTCACACCTCACACTTTGATGAGCAGATCAGCACAAAGAGATATAAATTGAACACAAAATACATGCCAGCTCATTTTTTCCTACATAGAAATATGTCCTAATAAATTTCTCATATTTGAAATGAGGCTTTAATGAAATGAAGAGTAAAGTACAAACAGATCTCCATGTCTTTGGAAATTAAATCCTTTCTGCTCTGTTCCATAATGGTCATAAAAATACTTTCAAGAATCTTTAGAAGCATATTTTAAATTATTCCTTTAAGCCTACTCAGATCTGCCTTATGATGAATGTGGGAGGTTGAGTGAGAGCAGCTTATATGCAAACCAGCGGGGGGGGGGGGGAATGACAAAAGACCGATTTAATAATAAGGAGGGTGTTTGATACATATTCTGATAGTTTCTTTTCCTTAAGTATGTATCGTGGCCCCATTCTTACTTACTTATACTATATCTAAGCAGCAATTATTTCAATGAAAGGACCTACTGGTTATAATTTATATTCTCTTCTTGTATCTTTTCCGGTGTTTTTATCTCTTTAAATTTCAGTTACAGAATCAGCCAAAGCATTCTACCAATCACAGTATTTCTAAGATGTTTCTTTTATCTGAGCTCCACAACTGAACAAATGTAATAACTTTAGTGTAAAACATCATTATCTAGCTTAATTTTGCTACCTACATCTTCAAATTACTTTAAACTTACAAGGAAAATATTTCCTTGGTCAATACAATGTTGAAGACTTCTTGTCTTCATTGAATTGTATTCAAAGACAGCATGATTTCAAATTAAAATTAAATACAGATTTTCACAGACTGTCACAATTCTTCAAAAAGTGCTTAAAAGGCAACTGTAATTATTTCAAACAAGTAACAAACCATTGACTGAGCAAGTGTGCTCAAGTGTTTATATTAGCATGGCTTGATTTGTTCCAACTCATCTGTCTCAAAGCACAACAGCTGTCCATCAAGACAGCTATGATCAAGGAAAAGATCAGACCTTCTGAAAAGCAGGATGTTGTATTAGTCAGCTTAGAATCCAGCTTCATTGACTGCTGTCCAACAGGGATAACACACAGACCTTTTCATACCACTGAACATTAATTAGGCTGCTACTGGTCTTCTCTTGCTACCAGTTATAAATATTAATATTGTGTTATGTTTTATTCATTTCTCTAAGTGGCAACTTTAGGATTCTTCCCACTTAGCATGGACCTCTACAACATGGCACACAAAAATGTGCTAAATGAAACAAAAAAGTCAAAGTAAAAATGATTTCTACATTTATCATGGAGGCAAAAGAGTGGTCACACGTTACTGTCTCTGCACTGGTAAGTGCCCTCTGTTTTCTCAGAGATAAGATTCCTGCTGTGTAACTGCTACAGTCTCTTTATGTCCCTTTATTCATCACATACAGACCAGGTTACACTTTTGATTCTCAATGCAATTACTCTCCAGACCATCCTGAGTTTCCCAATATTGTCCCAATTCTGTGTAGTTCTTTTTAATTGAGGGGCACAGATTGCATACAGATTGCATGTACCTTCTTTACCATGAGACAGTCTCATGGGCCACTGCATGTCTCACAGTTTATAACTGGGAACCAGCTAATTATGCTCCCTCACATTTCTTTAATATGATAATTCCTACTCAAAAAAAAAAAAAAAAAAAGTCTGTAGTCTGCTTTGTAATTCTGGGATTGAATTCTTCTGATAACAGAGCATTGACCTGCTTAACATGTTTTCTTTGGATGGCACCAGACATCCACTCTAGAGGGTATTCTCTTCAGTGATTGTTAAAGTTTCAAGTAGCAAGCTGAACTCTTGGATGCTTGAAATGGAAGAAATGGATTCCATTCAAGTTTTCAAAACGTACATTTAGGTAACAGAAGGTGGCACTAGAGAACTGAGATTTAATTTCTACTTCTGCTGTGATCATGAGTCACAGCTGCCTTTGAGCAAATCCATCCCTCTTATTTTGCCTCATGATTTCTTTTGAAGACGAATCTGTTTAAAGATTTCAGCTTAACAACACAGAAATCTGCAGCTCCTTCTATAGGAGAGTGGAACTGCAGAAGAACAGCACTTCCAAAAAGACAAGAGGGACATATTTCCATAGCTAGGTAGAACAGCATTCAAGGATTGGAAAAGCATACAATTTCTGGTAGAAAAAATCTGTTTGTAGCTGTTAGAATAGGCTGCTCTCCATAAGCATCTAGTAAAAGGACATTAATCAACAGGCAGGTAGCTGTGGCCACTGATACAAGAGCAAGTCAGAAGCAGGATTAAGAAGCATGTTATAACACGCTAAGGATGTAAGCAAAAGCCAGAAGTCAGTCTAAAGAATGACATTTGATTAGTCCTTCTTTGATGAGTCTTTGCTAGAGTTTATGCTTAAACCAAATAGCAACAAGCAAAGCCAGGAATGCATTACACTAAGCATCCATGTATGAAACACAGTAGGGAATCTGCAGTCAACTACATGTGATCTCAAATGTCTTGTTTGAGAAAGAAATCCTTACTAGGCAATTTGAAGTTCTTTTAATCTGGATTTAGTTGAACATCTGGAATCAAAGGAAACCAGTCTCAACCGAGATGCCAGATGTAGACTTTTGCTACATATTCTTTGTTCTATGGTGTTGGCCAACATGGCAATGATCATGTTACTATAAATACTCTTGAACTACTTATAGCATGTTCTCTGTTGATAAGCCAAAGGCATCCTCCATGGTTTCAAGAAGTGCTACACTCCTAGAAAGAAGAGTAGCAAACATAGTAGTTTAGATGTGCTTAGATAAGGTAAAAAGGCAATAAAGAATGGTAAGAAACATTTCAGGATTCTCCAAGTTAGACCCTTTATTTTTCTGTGATGAGAAGGCTATTCCCAAGATGGCAACTCAGGGGAAGGTCTCTCAGAGGTGTTTCTAACAAAACATAAAATATTTCATACGGCTTAAACTACAGGAAATATCCCCAGACAAGATAGCTATATTTCAGTTAAATCTCTAATGGAAAGATTTAAACTTTAAAATCTCATAAATACTAAACAAGAGAATGAAAAATTACTCCAGCAAAACAGGTCTTAAGACTTTGTGCTGAAGGAGAGAAAGAAAGGTAGGGAAAACTGAGCAACTGCTCATGTTATCACAGTCAGACAACAGTTCAATTCTCCTACTCACACACTGACTAAATTTGAAAAGTCAATGGCATTACTCACATAGTTACTCACCTCTTTATGACTAAGACTCTGCAAATCTATCGTAGACAATAAGGAGCAATGGCATAACTCTACTTATGCTTCACACTTTTTTTAGTGAAATGTTATCCCTTTTTCCTGGGAAAAATCTTTCCCATATCAAAACAACTCTGTAATTTGGTGCCCATCCAAACTTAGTGACAGATAAAGATACCAAGACCCATTCACCCTGTCTCACTTCTCATGCCATCCTCCCACCCTCTCCTCACATGTCTTCTCAGCCTTCCTGAGCATTTTGCCTCTACAGAGGGGCAGACTTACATTTGCAGTGTCTGCACGTAGCTGCCAACACTCAATCCCCAGCCAGAGAGTATTGGTAATGTCAAGGGACTGCTGAGATGAACTCAAGGAGGAGACAGAAATATCAGTTTGTTATAGACTCAGAAGAATTCTCAGCCCAAATTTTCAATGAAAGCATGCTAAAACCAAACCCAAACCAAACAACAAAAAATACACCCTAACCAAAAAACAACAACCAAATGGTTTCCCATTCTGAGATAGGTGCAGATATAAAACACCAGTCTGCATTCCTGAAATCTCCAACATTAAAGACTGAAGTGCTCAGGCTTATGTTAGGGTCTGTAGGGTTTTAGGTAATATTTGATAGTATCCACTGGAAACATGGCAGAATTATTGCAGAGAGATGGGTACACTTTTGAGATGCACAGTCTATGCTGCCTTTGTTTACTAGGTTCCCTGTGAAGCAAAAACTGGCACAAGAAAGACACGTTGCTCTGATAATTTTAATTAAAGTTTTTAATGCATCACTGGATACCAAAAACCAAATATCAATCTCATCAGCTGTTCTGTCACTACTCTTTCCCCAGAAACACACACAGCATATGGAATAGAGAGAACTTAAGATCTAATCATAAACCTTCATTAACTATAAGGCAGATTTCAGCATTTTTTATGGGTCAGAGATATCCAGGAGCCCCACTGTCATGTTCTATTGGCAACAGAAAAGGTTAGGTACAATCTTCCCAAGAGTCCCCGCAAATACACATGAGGGGAAGAGAACTTTCCTAGAGCCAAGCGCTTTATTGCCATCTCCTGGAAACTGACAGAGAATTTCCTTCAATAAATGACTAATCAAACTGTACACAGAAAGTCCTGCTTGGCAAAACATTTTTATAAAGAGAAGACATATTTAGATGACATAGAAAATGTGACCATAATTGCAAGTAGTTTATGGTTAATGCCATGAGCAGTGCCAGAACCTCTGAATTTATTAAAGTTGTCACAAATGCTCAGGAGTATTTATCTGCCTCACTTTTCCTACATTTCTCCTTAACTCCACATGTTTCTCACATCCCTTAAACATTAAAGCATGCTACCCATTCCCTAATGCCAATGTCTCAGCTTGCCAAGCCAAAAAATGCAGATTTTATCTGTTCTCTGGGGTTGCAGCCACGAGGATACTGTGGGCTACCCCAGGTTCTGTGTATGAGCATACAAATTCAGCTACTAATGGTTGCATTTATAATGTTTATATAATATGCACCCACATGTGCACTATCCTCTATTTCCCATCATGATTTATTCAGTACATGGTCTAGCTGTAGTCTGGGAACTAGGAAAAAATCAACAGAAAAAATTATTTACAGGAAACAAGAATAGGAATTCCTCTTCCCTGATCATCTAAATCTTGAGAGAACTGGAAAGACCACAGAAAAATATCAAAAAAAATGGTGATGGAATTTGTTGACTTCAAACTGGAAAATTGTCATTCATTCTTCCTTAAAACAATTAAATCTGTTCCTGCCAATATAACAAACCTTGGTGCAAAAACCAAGGGTTCTGTAATGCTTTACACAGGAGTTGAAACTATGAATATGGTCAATATCAATGTGTAAACTTTTATATTTCCCTGTTGTTCTTTTCGTTTATAGATGAGCCATCAAAAATATCCCAACAAACCATAGAGTAAACCAAATTTTTTCATCAAGTAAGCAAATAGAGGACTTGGGAGGAAAAATTATTCTACCAAAAGTCAAAGCATATATGTCTAGGAGATTAGAACATATAAACAATGCCACATATCTTCAGTACATCTTATATTTGAGAATATTGCAGTGAAGAAATCTGTGTGGTTATGGTCCACAGTTATACACATGGCTTAAGATCAAATATCCAAAGAAGAAAAGTCATTATCTACAGTTGTCTCCTGCCTTGATTACTGTCTCCAGGTGACATATTTGCTCCTTTTACAAATTGTTTGTGAGCATCAGTATCTTCACGTGAAATGTAAAGTATTAACAGAGAATGTAAATAAACATACAAACAGTGCAAGTGGAGTCAGTGATCTCCACTAATTAATAAAAGCCTTAAAATTGAGGCCTCCCCAAAAGCTGGGGGGGGGAGGGGGGGAAGAAGTCTCCATTTCTGTTGAGACACCCAGCACTGATGGAATGAATTCATATACAATTTACCATATCACCATGAGATACTCAAATGGGAGCTACTCAAAACATTGCCTCTACCTGGACTGTTAATGGAATCTAAATATCACTTTGGTTTTTTAAGACAAGGTGAAGAGAAGCATCTGCTAAATCTTGTTGGCACTGCCTTGAGAGAAAGGCAAGATAAAGCAAGGTTCTTAGTTTTTTCTCCTCTGTCTGTGATCCAGTCAGAAGAACTCAAGAGGCAGATCATATCAGTGCCATTTTTTTCATACCCTGTAATTTCACACCACTATGGATTATTCAACTATGACTGTCCCTTCAAAACCACTATTTAATCATAATTTGAGATAGATTTAGATACAGTGGAATGACTGTAAGACAAATACAGGCTTTTGTTAAGTTGTTTAAAACTTATCTAGCTAGTCCTTAAGTATGCATTCTAAAATTTTTCATTCTTTGAGTCTATCACAGTAAATTTTTTGAGTGAATATTTGTACACAAACAGCCCAGCCTTCCTGCAAATGAGGAAAGATACTGGTTTTGTTCAGACCAAGAAGCATGCAAATCTTTGAGAGTTCAAGTACCTGCACCATCTGGGAAAGAAGTAAAGAAACAAAATACTTCACAGAGCATTCCTCCTTCGCTCAGAAATGCTTTAGCATCCTGTGAGATTTTCCCTAAATATGAGCATCTGAAGATCTCTTCCTGTCACCATATCCATGCTGAACATGTTCCACCCAGGAGAGCCAGAAATTCCTCAGAGAGTCAGGTACTGCTCCTCCCCACCACTGCCCCTTTCACTCCCCACACCCCCACTCCATCAATCCTCCAAGGAAGAATTTGATTCTATGTTCAGGAAATGAGGGAAAGGATGCTGTCTGGGGATTCCAACAGCCCCAAAGGGGTTATGTATCACAGTTCATATGCAAAAGGGTATAGAGAAGGTTGCACTGCTAGTATGAATGCCAGTATTTGATTACATAACCATAATATACTGTAAATTGTATGTAATTTTATGTAAATTAGAAATAGAGAGATCCTTTAATTTCTCTTTTTTTTTTCTCAGACTGTTTCTATTGTGTATTTGTAGTTATTTCAAATGAATGGCTCTGCAGTTACTTTTCCTAGAAAACCTTTTCATAAACTAAGAAACCTTGTTTTAAGTAGTGTGAGGTTTTTTCCCTTACTTGCTTGTTAATTTTTTTTCCTTCTTCAACCTGTTAGTGAGTTGCCCAAGGTTCCCACCAAGCTGTTCTATCACATCCCTCCTCAGCTGAACTGGGGAGATAAAATATAAGGTTCATGGGTTGAGATAAAAACAAGGAGAGCTCACTCACCAGTTACCAACATGGGCAGAACAAACTCAATTCAGGGAAGTTAACTGAATTTATTACCAATCAAGTCAGAGTAGGACAATGAGAAATAAAACCAAGTCTTAAAAACACCTTCCCCCACTTATCCTTTTCAGGATCAATTTCACTAATTATTTTGTCTACCTCTTCTTCTACAGAGGCACAGGGGGACAAATAATGGGATTTTCAGTCAGTTCATCACAGATTGCCTCTGCTGCTCCTTCCTCCTCAGCAGGACTCCTCTCATACTTTTGTCCTGATCCAGCATGGCGTACTGCCCACAGAATCACCGAATCAGAATACTTCGAGATGGAAGGCATCCACAAGGATCATCAAGCCCAGATCTTCAGTGAATGGCTCATACAGCCAGTCCTTCATGAACTCCTCCAACATGACTCTTTCTCATAGGCTGCAGTTCTTGTGAACTATTTCACAGTGACCCCATGAGGTCACAAGTCCTGGAGCCAACCCACACCAGTGTGGGCTCCTCTCCTCATGGCTCCACAGGTCCTTCAGGGACCTGCTCCAGCATGGGCTTCCCATGGGGTCAGAGCATCCTTTGGGCATCCACCTGCTCTGGCATGGGGTCCTCCAGGTGGACCTCTGCTCCACTGTGGACCTCCATAGGCTGCAGGAGACCATGGTCTGCATCACAGGATGCAGGGGAATCTCCTCTGGTGTGTGGAGCACCTGCTCCCGCCCCTTCTTCACTGACCAGTGGTGTGCCTCTCACATGTCGTCACTCCTCTCTCCGACTGCAGCTGCTGTTGTGATGCAGTTCCCTCTCTCTTTCCTTCCATCCCTGCCCAACAGCTACCAAAACATTGCTGTGCAAACCCAATACAATCCCTATGAATGCAGATCTAGTCAAATTCTCTGTTCTTTCCATTTGCAGAGCACTTGAGCCAGAGTGGCCAGAGAGGTCCTCTTGGGTTGGTCACAATGTAAAACCAAAAGCAAAGATCTCTACCTGAGGAACACCCAGGAGCAACACTCTGTGGGAATTTCTGCTTGTGGGAACAAAGAAGTGCAGGGCTGATCATCTCTGCTTGTGCACACTTGCAGTTGGGTGGACCAGTGTCCCATTAGCTGCTAGATGCAGTGCAGATTACAGTCTGACAGCAGCTGTCAAGCCTAATGCAGCCAGCAAACTACTGCTAGAAAACAGACACTTTGCACAGTGGTTTCTTCGGCTCCCACCCCAGTTCCACTTGGTGCATCTTTGTGGTACTCTGGATAATGAATCAGATTTTTTCATGACTGATCAATTTATTAAATGTTGGGTTTCAAGTTCGACCAGACCTTTCTGTGTTTCACTAGGTCTTATTTATGTCTTCTTCCAAGGCAAAAATGTATTGTAAGTCTGGTTTATTTGCAAGGCAATGTTTAACAAAACAGTATGAGATGTAGCTGATTAAAAACCCAGCCAGCAATAAAGTGATTATCTTTCAGCACAGTGTGTGGTGCCATATGGTGACTGAGCAAGTGGGAAGAACTAATGCTTGATATGCAGCTCCAGTGATTTACGGTTACTGACTTCCTGTAGAAAATGACTGCTTCTTTCATAAAAAACCTAATTAGTTTAAAAAGTACATGTTTGCAGAGAAAATTTATATTGATAAAGTTGCCAGTGCAGTATTCAAATGAATTAATGATCTATAAAAACCTCAAGAAGTAGGTGCACTTTGAACCACGTCTTGATCTGTCCTGCTGACCCTGATGAAGAAATTAGCTTGAAATAATGATGAACAGCTGTTTTTACTGGTTCTTTTTATTGTTTATTGCATTTATAAACTGTGTGCAATTGCACCAAATCAAGTAATACATCCATGAGAAAAAATTGTTCTTCTGGGGTTTTTCCTTTGCCAGTAAAGCTGAAGACTTTGTAAAAAAAGAAAAAAAAAAAATGATCATAAACTCGGAGTTCTCTCTTCCTACAATAGTAAAAAATAAAAAAAAGGTAATAACTGAAAAAACAAAGAAGTAAGAATTAAAGCAGCAATAATATATTTATCAAGAAAATGTCATGCAAATTTTTTCATTGACTTGTTAGAACCACATATTTATATTCAAACACTTCCTCTCTTACTGTAGTATAAATCAAAATAATGCTACTATGTTAATAGATGTCATTCTGAAAGGGAAGCACCTTAAGAACCATAGCTATAGACTAATAAAGCCATTGGAAGCGCTTGCACTCAACTATCTTACTCCACAGATTAGAAATCGATGTCTTGTGCATAAGACATTAGATATTTTCTAATATGTAAAAAAAATCTGTCATGTGGTAGATCACAGTAGGTGTTTTCATAATTCCTGTATTTTCTCTTCAATCCTTTCTTCTAGTGTACATGTAGTCAATATCTCTTTTTTATCTCTTGAATGCAGTATTATATAAGTGAAATTCTTTCAGTCAATCAGTCCCATTGAAAAAACTGGCTGAGCCCCAGAGGCTTATAGAGACTTAAAATATGTTCTTCATTTCCCCACTGTCCTGTCTCCACCCTCCTAATTATCTATAGTCTTATTTCTCCTCTTTCTTTTTTCACAGTTATTATTTGATAATATAAATTTTAAATATATAAATTTTTCTTCAAATTTTCTCTGTCCCCTACTTATTTTAAAAGTTCACCACTTTGAAAGAATAAATGTCTGTTATTTTTTTGTCTGTGTTCTTACCTTTTTTTCCACAGCAAAACAGAATCATTATTTATCACACAATTATATATTTTAATTCTTCCCCATGTCTTGTGCATATTTGAGTATGGTGACCCTATGTGATGACTCTATTTTCTGTAATTTTTTATAAGCTCTGGTATGAAGTCAAGGTAAAGAAATCATCAAGCACATATATTCTTATGTCTGTGTAATGAAAGTGACTGATAACAGTTCAGTATTGTTTAATGTTAACATGGAACAGTGTTTAGGAGAAGCAGCTTTACTGAAAATAGCAGTTGAAATGAATTTTTCATTTGAATTTAATTTAAATTTAAAACCAGTAGTCCACTGAATGAAGATTGAGGGTATTTTACCTGTTCATTCAACAACACAGTAACCCACATAGCTTGAGGGAGATAATGAAGAGACCTTTCTATTAGCCAAAAAAAAATTAAAGACTTGGGGGTTAGTCTCTTTCTTCTGTATATATGCAAATGTTTAAGATTCACTGGGTAAATAACATGCATTAGCAGGATATCATAATTCATGTGTACTTGTTTCTTTAGTAACTTACTGATGAAATTGTACTAAACTGTGTAGTTTAATATACAAAAATATGGTTTACTGTATAGCTTTAATGGTAAATTGAAAATATTTGAGAATATTAAACTATATTCAATCTATTACTTTGAATTCAGCCTTATTCCTAATAAAACTACATAAAATAATTATCTGTGAACACTACTTCAAAGGTACTATGGTAACATGAGTAATCTTATGAACGAAACATTATCAGGGAGAAGCCCCTAAGAACTCTAAAATGATGAGAAAAAGGAACAGAAAGTAGAGGAGATATTTCAAATTTGTTTATTTGTTTGTTTGTTTCTTGAGTGGTTAAAACATTAGAAAATCATAAGAAGACAATGGGGGGAAGGCAGAGTATCACAGTGCAGGACACTAATGTGGAGTAACCATGAATGCTACAAGTTTAGATGAAAGGATGTTCCTTTCTCGTCTAGAATATCCTTATTTCCCTGGCAAGTTTTGTAGCACGAGTGAAAAGGGTAATAAAGTGGCAAGGTCTGTAGCATCCCAATTCCATGGATTATCAGAAGACACAACTGCATGCATATGTTACACAAACTGTAGGGTGTTTCTCTTGTATTAGGGAGGAACAAAGAGAAAGGATAGAGAGCATGACATAGAGTGAACACTGAAAGAGACTGGCAAAGTCCTAGGGTAATTTAGCTTGGGAGAAATGTCGGAATATCTGGTGCTTGTGGGAAGCATGATTTACTTCAGAGACAGGTGAGATTGCTCAGAGTCTTTGTTGAGTTTTGAGTGTCTCCAAGCATGAAGATCTCACACGTCTTTGGAAAACCGGTTTTCATTTTTGTCCACCTTTATATGTAATCTAAACTTATGACAGTGGAATTTAAAATATTGCTACTGATTGTCAGAATCAAATATGCTAAATGAGAGGATTAATTTTATTGTGTTTTATGATATCGTTTATGTATTACTAAGATGACAACATGGATAAAACTGAAATAGAGCCTCAAACACTAGTAATACAGGCAGGCTGAGCTTGTTTGATGGCTTCTTGTAAATTCCAGATCTTTATTATGTACATGATCTGGACTTGTTAGCCAAACTAATACTTCAAGCAATCCAGTGACGGTGTCCTGAGCCTGCCTTTTCTGTATGAATACATCATGGCCTCACAAATAGGTAGATGGAGAAGAAAAAGACAGAATTAAGCTAACTCATCCACTCTCAAATCCATGCTTAAACTCACAGTGTAGATATTTTTAATTAGTTAGATGGCTAATTTTGATTTCAGTTAGATGACTAATTTTAAGTTCTTAACTGCTTCACTAAATTAATATGAGAAAAAGAATATATTATATTTTCTCATGTAAGTGCTTCCTGAGAATGGATCCACAGCCACATTGGAACTGTAGTCGATGGAAAGTACTCTTATACATCACAGCCCTTTCTTCTGTGGCATTTTTCTGTATGAAGGTGCTTTACTGGTCTGAACACAGAAATTGTCACATATGTTTGTTTCTGAGGTTAGGGCAGTCACTCATGATCACATTATATGGATCATTTACAACTGCTTGTTCGTGTGTTTCAAAGTTCATAGAACATAGATGGTTAGCTTAAATGAAAATTGCCTATGTTCACACATGCACATATAAAAAGCATGAAGGCTAACATTAGTTTGCATAACAATAAGAATAACAGTCTTAAAATGTAGCACACTTGAAATATGACAACACAATTTAACAGAAACAATCCACAGTACTGTGAAATAGGAAGCAAATATTGCTTTACTCAACTCTGATACACATATATATCTTTAAAATCCTTAAGTTATATCTTAACCATGATACTACCACTAAAACCTGACTTGACACAGTAGGATTTATAACAATTTTAATTGTTTTAGTCTTTTACCTCTGACCTCATGGCTCTTTCATTAAAAAAAAAAAAAAGATTATAATTTACCATATTTGAGAAGAAAAGGTGACGTGATATAGAGGAATGCAAATTATGGTGGGTACTTTAAAATAATTGAGACCCAGAGACTTGCAGAAAATGAGAAATTGTAATATAAAATCTGCAGCTGCTTGTCATTCACAAAGATGAAAAGGCGTAAGGGACAGTCTTATTTCAGCACTGCTCAATAATAAATCCACAGGCCAGACATGACTCAGAGGCTTCTCATAAATTAGTTGTTTGACATGGAACAAGGAGGCACAAGGAAAGGAAAGGCAGAAAAGAGAAAAGTGGAGAAGTAGCAAAATTGTGCTTCATGTGGCTTTCTGCTCTATTACTCTTAGACAATTACATAAAATATTAAATGGTGCAATAACTGGCAAAAAGAGTGTGTTAAACAAACATGCGATAATGGACCAAGTTACTGAAATCAATGGTAGATTAGCTATAAATTGATGTAAGACCATCGCAGATGCAACTTTGTTCCATGAGCTACAACAGGCCCAGAGATGACTCCCTTGTTACACTTACCACTGCTAATTCTGAGAACATTTGTATTCCTTATTCCTATCTATGGCAATAAAAACAAGACAAACAAGCAAAAAACCCCAACAAACAACACCAAAACCAGATTAATCCTAGGTAACATTAGGAATTTACATTGGCCAAAATTATTTGACACAGAAATCCAACATTACACCAATAGTCAACACACTCAGGTCTACCTGTTTACCAGCAAGGAAACTGGTGTTTGATTTAGAGATCTGTCAGGGGATTATTTTACACAAGGCAAATCCAGACTTGTAGTGCTGAAATTAGAGTTGAAGTTGATGTTGGAGGGAGGTTGGTACCCTGCTTGTATCCTGCTCTGCCCACTTCTGTATCAGTGGGAAATAGCCTTATATCTTTGACTCAGACAGAATTTTCCTAAGCCATTTTCAGCAGCTTATGATAATGAGGAAAGGAAGCAACCTTCCATCTTCAGCAGAAAAATTGTTTCTGAAGCTAAACTTAATCTCTAAAGTTAAAATTTCACTGTTTCCATCCAATAGTGACTGTAAACACATAAAATGAACAAAATTGCAAGAATTCTTACCATCTAGTGTCATGGGATATATATTCTTATAGATTTTTAGTATTTATTTGTTATTAATACATTAGTGGTGGTGCCATTCTTAATTTAAGTTTCATGTTATAATTTCGGGTGAGCTGAATCATACTTGAGTGGTTAGATAGGAAATCATGTAGTTCAACCAAGCGTACAGATGTGAGGTGGCTCAGTTAAACTCAGAGATGTAGCAGATCTCAACTTTTTTGAAAAACTAAAAGAAAAATGTCTTTAGGTGTTTCCTATGTATAACAAAGTCTGATCTCCTACACATCCAGGGCACTTCTACCCAATAAATCCTGTTCTGCCTAAGAAATTCAGCAGATGAAACGGAGAGAACAATCTGCCCTATCAATCTGAGTAATGAAGTCTGCAAATAAAATGAAGAACCAATTCATTCTGTGGTTTCTGTGACTTTGCATTCAGCACTGGCTAGTTCAGTAGCAAGCCAGCACCAAAGCCTATCTACTTGTATGGTATTTTAAAGCTGAAGATGGGGCTGAGTTGTAAGCTAAATAGCTATTTTAATTTAAAAAATCTTAAAAACTTTGCCTGAACCTTAAATACATTTTCAGTGTCATACTAGGGAAAACTAGATGTAAGTGAGGATGAGTTCCAGCAGTATAAAATTGAAACCGGTAATCATTTATTTTAATGTGACAAACTGAAGTAATGGGAGAGTTTGGAGAATCTGGGAGTTTTTTGGAGTGACATCAACATTACTGTTAAAAAATATACATGTCATGACTGTGTTCCCTTCTTGTAACTAAAACATGGTGACAGAGGAAGTGTTAAAAATATAATGAGATGAATGTGAAAAAAAAAGTGTAATGGGCTCAATTAAGGATTCAGAACAAACACAAACAAAATAATTTGAGTTTACTTTAGGAATTATGATTTTAACTGCTTTGTTAAGCCTCTGAGCATGGCCAGGATAAACAAAAATCTTTAAATTTAGATTTAATTGGGAACTCATTAAACTGTTATGTAGCAGGATCTGTCACTTGTGAAGTTTTTAATTTAACATCACATTTCTCAATCCACTGTGAGCAAAAAGGACCGGTCTGGCTGGCACACTGAGTACAAACCTGCATTTAGCATTTATGACCATCACCACTCTATCAACGCGATCAGGCGGCAACTTGAGACAAATTGTAAAGCATCTGGGGAAGAAAAAATTGGGTCCACACTACATCTTTGTATATGGTTGAGATGTGTTCTTTTCATGTGGGCTCTAACAGGTTGTACCTATAGCCAAAAGTTGGTATATTCCTGTATATTTGCCTTGGATTCCAGTATATTTCTGTAAGTCAGTGGAACTCACTGTGCTAGACTGATTTGGAGGTGGTGTAGTTCAAAAAAGCTCTGCAGCTTTCAATATCCAAAATTTATGTGTAGCAGCAACATCCCTTACTTTTCTAAAACAGTCTTAATGCCTCCTGCCAGAAAGGTGAAAGGATCTGCAGAGATGAACAGCTTAAGTTGCCTTAATGCACTGTGAACAATAACACACAAATCACCCACAAGAAAACACTGACATGTGGAGCAGGGTCAGAGGACAGATTGTCCGTCAGTCTCCTCCCTAATGCCAGCCCTCAAAACATGATCCAGGGATAGCCAAAATTGTCACTCTCTTGAAGGAATTATTAACCTCTTAGCTGCAACCCTGGACTTATGCCTTTGCCAAATTCCCACTGAAATAAGAATTTGTGGTACAAAAATACACAGACAAGTAGGAGCAGCCCTTACCCCAGAAATTCTATCATCTCTCTGGAATTTGGAAGATAACCCACAGGACAGGAAAAAAAAAAAAAAAGAAAAAAAAGCAATCCTGTGGCATGAATATCTAGTTCGAAAGAGCTTCTACATTGAAAATTGTGCTATGTAATAAAACAAATTTTCTTAAAATGTAGATCAGGACGCACTCTGGAGAAAATTCTGCTTGTCTTATTTCTCCTATCACAGTATGCTTTCTTCAGTTTCTCCTCCAGAACACAAACTTCATAATTTGTCCATGTCCATGGTTAACTCCTTCCATTTTTCTCTAGTTGCCTCTCCACCATCTATCATATGAACTGTTTTCCCTTATAATAAACATGTTTGTTGCTTACAATGAACAACATCCAAAAGGAGAAGTTAACCAGAAAAAAACAGGAAGATGCACTAAAATGATATATTTTAATGTGATGGTGGTGATAAAAGGACAACAGTTCAGGTTGTTGCCAGAGGTAAGTATTACTTTTTCTGGGTGTTGAGTAATTGGCTTTCAGTTGTGTCTGTGGGGGTTCTGGTGGTCAGCATGGTGAGTCAATAGGAAGAGCAGACAAATGAGCAGCCAAATAAGCCACCCTTGCTGAATGCAATACCTTGCTCCTGTGCCTGCAGCTGTGCAGCTGAACATGAACTACACGGATGCAGCTGAACACTGCAGTGCCTGCACTCCAGGAGCTGGGCAGTTTGTGGAGTATGCTGGGGCTAACACAACTGACACTGGGGTGTTTGCTTGGCTGAATTAGCAAGGAGAAGTGTGAGTACTGGGAAACCAAGAACAAGCATGGAACTGGCAGCAAATAGCAGGGAATAGTTACAGGAATTAGCTATTTGAGGTAGGAAAGGCTTAGATCAAAATTAGAGGCCTTTTATCTTATGCTTGTGGTTTTCCTTTGTCCCAGGAGAAT
>JAWWMO010000043.1:8710243-8848343 GCA_035047845.1 Dendrocincla fuliginosa
GCACTTTCTCTGTCAAAAAAAAAAAAAAAAAAAAAAAAAAAATCCACCACCAAAACAAAACAAAAAAAGACAAAAAAAACCCAACCCACACAAGAAACTGAAAACCAAACAAAAAACCCAAAACAAACAAAAAAAGAAAAATAATCAAAACCCATCAAAAAAACCCAAACTAAATCCAAAACAAACAAACAAACAAACACAATAAACCAAAACCAAAACAACCAAAAGACCAGAACCCTAAATAACAAGCAGAAACAAAACAGAGAAGGCTGAGAAACAGTTGAACCTACTTATAAGTATTTCCAAAATCTATAGCAATTATGTCACTCATTAACACTCTCCTTCTTGTGCTTCTGGACAGCACAAATCCATGCAGTTATTTAAGTTCTATTTTAACAACTGAAGTACTCCATGACAACAGACCTGTAACTCAGAAAATGCAGAAGGGAGGGTCATACTGCTTCCATGCCAACACATAGTCTATCTCTTCTGGTTTTTTAGTTGGCTTCAATTCCCAAATTGCATTTGTTATATCTGTGCAGTTTTAGAGTGTGGAACACTGATTGTCTCATGAGGCAAGTGGTTTGCACTGTAACATTCTCCAGCTGCTATGCAACCTCTTCTTGAACATCCCAAGCACCTCTGCATTTCCTCCTGTGGACAGAATAGCTCCCATCTTGGATGACACGGATTTAACTCCCATCGTGTCTGAAATGGATTTTAACTGGAGATGTATCCATGCAACTTGGCCTTACCAGCCAGGTTTATATCTTCGCATCTATTACTTCCTTAATAAATAAGGCATAGCAAAGAATATGCCAGTTATATTCACCAGTGATAACAGAGTTATTCAGGAAATGAATTTGCACTTACATATCCAGTAGTTTCTCTAAGCAAGGAGTCTACATAAAAATCCATTGTGGATGTAGAAGTCTGTAGGACAGGAATATTCTTGCTGTGACATGTTTAGATCCTCAGACACATGAAAAAACAAAGTGGCTAAAGAAATCGTGTTGCTTAGCTTGTCAAGGATTTTGTTCCTCTAGAATGGAGTGCAACATGCACTAACTAGGACAAATGACTTAATCTTCTCATCACAGCATGTTGTAGAATTACTTTTGGCTGAATGAACAGAAAATGGGCTGTTCAAACCCAGCCAATATGCTTCTTTGGAAGTGAAAAAAGTAAAATTTACAGGCTGATAGAAAGCATACTGCATTGTCTTGCTCCAACAATATAGGATCAGGTCGATATTAATATCCTACAGTCAGATATATACATATATAAAATAAATAAATAAATATATAAATAAAACTAAAATGAGAAAAAACTGAATGAGAAAAAACAAAATATTTGTCCTTAAATGTCTTTTTTTTATTATTCACTAGCTAATTACATATCTTCAAAATATTAATTTTTTTGTCAGATGCAGAGAAAATTAGAATGCAACTTGTTCTTTATACAAAAATATCAGCTTTTTAATTCATATCATGCACTATATTGCCAAGGGACCAGAAAGTATTCATTCTAATTGCTTTCAAAACAAAATTAAATTAAATAATTTTAGCCTTAAAGCATACTGCAGTAAAGACAACACACTGTTATGATCTGGATAGAGCACTATTAAATAAAACAGGAAACAGGAGAACTTATGACAGAGTTATACTTTGAATTAGAAAAAAAACACACAGCACAAGAAAAACAAATTAATTACATTATTCAGGGCAAAGAACTCAGATGTCGGTTCTCTGATCAACACACTGTGTTCTGATTAGAATCCAAAAATTCGCCTTATTTGATCCTTGCTATTTCATTCTGTTATGCTTAGCAGGAGGCCACTGCAGTCACTAAAGCAAGGCAGGTCATCTTTTGCTGCGTACCCAATTGTGTTCAAAGAAGCTCCGAGTATTCTAGTGACCAGCATTCACTAACTTGTCAACCTCCTCTATCAAACCTGTTTTATTCCCTGATGTAACCTGCATGTTAAAACTGAGTTTGGATTCAGCACAGTCCTTTTGTTGTTTCACTTTCACCCAGAACATTTCATTTTGACTCTAACCTCTGGATTTTGGGACCAGCTCTGCATTGTCCTTCACCAGTACTTGTCTGAAATGGAATAATTTGAATTTTTACATTTAAACCTTTCTTGAACTCCTTCTTGAGGATGCTTTTTTTGCCTTTTAAGTACAAAAAGTCACGTCAGAGCTTTCTCTTCTATCAGTTACAGCTTTAAGAATATATCCACATATGTAAAAGAACTATGTCATCAGCATATACACCAAAAATAGGAAGAACAGGAGTCTTATTCTATGTGAGAAGTCTGTGCTTTCATTGTGTGCCTGCTGTACTGACTTAAATGGACCATAACCAGTCTCATTCACAGACTTACAGAATTGTTAGGGTTGGAAGGGACCTCTGGAGAACATCCAGTCCAAGCCCTCTGCCAAGGCAGGGTCACCTACAGCAGGTGACACAGGAAGGCATCCATGTGGGTTTGGAATGTCTTCAGAGAGGGAGACTCCATGACATCCCTGAGCAGCCTGTTCCAGTGCTCTGCCACCCTCAATGGAAAGAAGTTCTTCCTATGGGTAGGTGGAACCTGTGTCTCATTTATCACCATTGCTCTTCATCCTGTCGTTGGGCACTACCAAAAGGAATCTGGTGCCATCCTCCTGATACCTGCATTTGCATGCATTAATGAAATCCCCTCTCAGTCTCCTCTTCTCTAGACTTAACAGGCACAGCTCCCACAGTCTCTCTTCATACGAGAGATTCTTCAAACCTCTAATCATCTTTGTGGCCCTCTGCTGGACTGTCTCCTGAAGCTCCTTGCCTTTCTTGAACTATGGAGACCAGAATAAAACACAATATTAGAAGTGTGGCCTCTCAAGGGCTGAATACAGGGGGAGGATCACCTCTCTCAACCTGCTGGCCACACTCCTCCCAGGATACCAAGCATTTATGTTAGTTCAGACATGAAAGAAGTAAAATACTTAAGTTCTTTTTCCCGTGCAAAATCTGTTCTCCTGACCAAAAGCCTTCACAATCAATAAGAAACTTTCTGCTGATTTTGAGGGGCTGTTGATTAGATCCTGATAACTGGTTTTCAGGCTTTTTGCTTTCTAGTAGAAAGTACTGAGCTGAGATACTCATTGTCTGAACTGTGACGGAATATCTAAGGGAGAGGAAGGTTTTTATACTTTCAAAATAGCTTCTTCCAGTATATAAGTGACTTTCTTCTCTGCTTTACATTTACATTATCAGAAATGTGCAGACTGTGGAAACTGTAAAATTTAATTCCCTTGACTGTGGTCAAGTAGTTCTGGTGCAGTGGCAGCTTTAGTCTTAAATTCTGGAATATTCTGGTCCTAGTGTCACATCTAAAAGTGTCTCAGATTTCCTAGCTTGTAATATCAGTAAAGTGATGTTATGAAATATGATGCCAGTCCACTGGGCCTCCTTAGTTAACCTTCAACTATCCTCAGATATGATCATACTTAAATCACTTCCTTTTAACTTTGTCTGACTATTGAGATACATATGTAACACATATATGTGTGTACAGATCATAAATGTACCCAAAGAACTTTGAATATTTTTCTTTCTATAACTCATTAATAGCTACCAAGTAGTGATCCTTTCCAGTCCCTCTGCCATGATGAATCCAAATCAGCTCCTATTTCTTTATGCATCCAGTCTTCCAATTGCACCTTTTTCTTTATAAAGAGCAAAAGAGAGTTTTGCTTTGCTTATAAAGCCCCTTGAATTCATTAGGCAATGAATAGTTAATGAATCAGACAAAATGAAATGTTTACTTGTTTTGAAAAAGTGGACAAAACCACGACCTACACACCTCTGGTAACTTTATATATACAGACTGTGCATTTAAACTGGTTGCAGTCGATTAATACTTATAGACAATTTTTTGCCAGATTTTTTTCGTTCTTTTCTTTTTCCCCTTTTAAGTGTACATTCTCAGAAAAACATGGAGTTCTTTGACAATGAGGGTACATTGCCCAGGAACAATGTGGAATTCTTCAACACTGGGAGTGAATTGCTCACTAATGCAAAACAAGGCTTTTTAGTTTTATTCACACTGCCTGAAACACCAAAACACTTCACAAATGGACAGCCTAGCACTTCTTGCAGGGTAAAGTTCTTTAATTCCACCGAGCTCCTGATATATTGGTAATGTCAGGCTGTCATGTCATAGAACCTTTTTTCATGTGGAATGGCTTCCAGCGAGCATTTCTATTGCTTCTGGTCAAACCCTGTGCAGCACTCTGCCATGAATAGCTTCATGCATCCTGCACATTTGTTTCCTGAATTATAGGCCATGCACTGGCCAGCTTCACATTTCATTTCGATAAATTTTTTGTTGACCGAGGTTGAATTGCCATGACTGTGAACATTGCTATGTAGCTTTTATAAATATGCTGAAGACTTATGATTCAGTAGTATTGCCTTTATTGACATAGGTTTTAATTCAAGTCATTTACAGTATGGCACTTCTGTCCATCTGATCTTCCATAACAATTTCAATACGCAAAACATTGTAATGCTGGTTTATTTTTGAGCATATTGCCTTGGGTGCTTCATTTGAAAATCAGTATCTGAAATATTGAGAATGTGCAGAAAGATGTACTCAAAGAGTGCTCATTAGAGCACATCTGCTTTGCTTCTGAGTAGGGCAGCGGTCTCAGGCAAGTTGTTTCATATTTGTTTACAGAAGAGTATTCTGTTTCTGGGCGCTTCAAGAATTTGAAATACATAGTTCAGCACATTGAGGTCAGTGAGATTCAGCTCTGTAAGCAGTAAAAAGAGGCTTTTTTGGTGTGGGAGGAAGGAAAAAAACAGAAAATTGATCTCCCTGTTTTGTGTCTTTTTGCAAGGAAATACAATTGTGTTTTGAAACAAGTTAGTTCTGCAAGGTTTTAGTAACACCCTTCCATTACTCATTATAACTTGTTTCCCCCTTTCTGTAACAGCATTCAGTGAGCATTGCTGCACGAAACATCTTTGCTTGAACACAGTATGAGAGGAACACAATGTAAAACTGTATAAATACTGCTTTTTACAAGAACTTTCACAGAATCATAGAATTGCTTAAATTGGACAAGACCTTTAAGATCATCAAGTCCATCCATTAACTTAGTGCCACCAAGTCCACTACTAAATCATGTCCTCAAGTGCCACAACTACGTGTCTTAAATACCTCCAGGGACACTGAATCAACCACTTCCCTGGACAGCCTGTTCCAATGCTTGACAAAGCTTTCCATGACAAATTTTTTTCTTAATATTCAATTTAACCCTCCCCTAGTGCAACTTGAGGCCATTTCCTCTTGTCCAATTTTATGTTACTTGGAAGAAGAGACTGATCCCCACCTCCTACAATGTCCTTTCAGGTAGCAGTAATGTTCCTGCTGAGCCTCCTTTTCTCCAGGCTAAAATAGCCCAGCTCCCTCAGCTGCTCCTCATCAGGGTTGTGCTCCAGATCCTTCCCCAGCTCCGTTGCCCTTCTCTGGGCACACTGCAGTACCTCAATGTCCTTCTTGTAGTGAGGGACCTAAAACTGAACACAGGATTCGAGGTGTAGCTTCACCAGTGCCAAGTACAGGGGGACAATCACTGCTCTGGTCCTGCTGGCCACATTATTGCTGACAGAGGCCAGGCTGCCCTTCCTTAAGGGTTATAACACAAAACACATACATGCAAGCAAGGAAGCCATCAATGAGAACACAAAGTCCTGGCAATAAATGTAAATTCCAATGCATGCTGGTTTAAGGCATTGAAACAGTCATGACATTGGATGCAGACTTCTTGGATGAAAAAGAAAAGTACAACAAAGACAAAACTCAGTGGCAACTTAAAATCAAATCCACCTACTTTTAGGAGCCTAACTTAACCAGGAAATATTACTTTCCCAGGAACCTACTTGTCTATATAGATATTAGAGAAAATTTAGGATTTGTATCTAAAATAAAACATACATTCTCATTAAATGCATAGGATAATGTCACTGTATTCCATACTTTCATGATTCATGAAGTATTACTCCACTTCTAGACTTTGGTGCTGATGGCTAATGCCTCAGTTTTCCTGTGTGTAGGGACTGACTGTGCTGCTGAACAAATTGTCTGCATAAAGGACTACAGAGAAGGAGAGTGTGGGCTTTACGTAAACCTTTAAAATGCTTGCTAAGAGGATGCTGGGGTCAAAGGCATTGCAAATAGGTACTTCTTGGTTCAAGCAAATGCTAGAAAGAATCCAGTCTCAATGAGATAAGGAGGCCAAGCTTGAAGAAAATGGGAAAATCAATTCTTTAGAATAAATTGCATTACCTTATATACTCCTGTTACTGTACACATGCATAATGCAGATTTAGAAAGAAAAATCAGAACAAATGGGAAGCAATATGTGACTGTTTATTCTTGTAATAGGTGAAATGAAAAGTATTTATAGTAACTTGCCAATTCTAAGCCATACTGTTGTGAACTGAAAAGCTCTGCTCAGCTCCTTGGCTTAATGCCCACCAAGAGGTTGCCTGTAACACTTACATTGTAGATATTATGCCTGTTTCACTCTGTCTGCAGGGAGAACTGCATACTCTAATGCTTTGAGTGTTCCTACTTTCTTCATAACCCAGAAATTTCCAGAGGAGGGAAATCCTAGCTCTCCTTAAACATACGTATTTGGAAAAGACAGATGGGAGTATTCCTCATGCCTCACCTTGTGTTCAATATTTCACTATTAAAATCCAGTTTGGGGTTGTTTTTTTGTTGGTGGAGTTTTTTTGATGATTTTTTTTTTGTTTATTTTTGGGGGTTTCTTTGCAGCTTTCACACGTGCTATCCTCTCATGGTAGTAAATTATCATATCTGATATTCTGCTAGATGGAACAGTACTGAGTGCCACTATTGCTTGCCACACATAGCCACACTTTCAGTCCGACTTAATTTCTTACTTAAAGGATCCATGTTGTGCAAATGTTAACGTTAGCTTGGAAACCAGTTTCTACTTTTCTAGACTCTGGAATGACTGCCAGGGCTAGTGCTGGAGGGTGCTCTACAGCTCAGGTGAAACCAGTGTCTGACAGCGTTCTGCAAGCTGAATGGTGTTCCTGGTGAGAAAGTCTGGATCTAAATGTCATGTCTGTACCCAGGCAAGTATGTCAGGTTGGCTCGAGCTCAGCATGCTTTTGCTTTCTAAAACTGAAAACATGCATCAAAGAGCCAGGAGGCAAAGCAACATGACTATCTCCATCCTTTAATTAACACTCTAAACCATGGTTTTTTCAGTCCCACTGATCCTTCCCTCTGGTATCTGGAAGTCATGCTGGCTGCTTCTGCAGTATTTACATCTTATGGCTCTGACCAGAGAAAAGACAGCGATGTCTGACTTACTAATACAAGCCATCTCTCTCTTGGTCCATAAAATTCAGATTATGTCATATAAAAACCCCCATAATCAAAACTGTGGGATTTCTGAGATATATTTTGGGAAAGCAATTGTATTTTTCTGCATAGTGACAAATTACACTAATCTGCAAAGCTGTCATTATACTTTGTGTATGGTCAGAGTTGACAAAGTTAAAGTTAGTCCAAACTCCCTACTTGTTTGTGTGCTAATTTAGCTGGAGAAGAATAACCTCTCAAATAGTAATTGTCAGGTCTAGGATTCCAGACTTGCCATATTATGGAGGATTTTGACCTTCATCTGGTATATAATAAGTCAGCTACTGTGAAAGACAACACAGTATCCTCACAGACAAACTAACAGACACGTTCCTATCTTAAGGATCTTGCTTCTAAACTAGCTACAGTAAGTAACAAGTATCAATAAGGAATAGACAGACATACAGTTAGTTGAGGTTGAAATAGTAAAATAAAAAAGGTAATATTCTGGGTATTTACTGGCAATCCAGTTCTCATGATTGGGCATGAAAATTATAAATTCAGATGTCTTTCTTTCTGCAGATGTTTAATGGTTGTGAAGGTATGAACACAGAAAGAGATTGCCATGAGCAAGTGATGCTTTGTATTTAGAAGATGCTACATTTTCCATAGTAAATTGTCTACAGTTATTTTTAACCTTTGCAAAAGAGTTTTAGCATTCATTGCAAAATATTCATTCAATACTAGAACTAATTTATTTTTGGTCCTATTCACACCTCTTCTAATGTTCACCCTCTTCAGATACTTGTTATTGAGTTTTATTAACAGAAGTACTCAAGCAAATAAAAAAAATTAGGTCTGATACAACCCTGGAAAGTGAATTCATTCGTTTGTTTTCTTGCTTATTCTTAAATATATGTGTGCAGCTCTTTTCAACAGGAAGTGTCAGGCAATTTGGGAAAAAAATACCAAAACCCTTCAGTTTTTATACAATAAATTTTAAAACAAAATGACAGAATAAGAAGTAGTCAAAAACAAAAGATGGGAGTAGTTTTGTTATGAAAATAATGGAACCAAAATGTCTATTGAGGAATTTTATCTTCTCTGCTGAAGAATAATTCTACACAGTGGTATCTGTAGAAACATTTTTTCTTCTCTGTATTTTGATTATTAGAATTTTGATTCCCTACTTTTATGTTATTAGAATTACGTAGTGACATGACCTGTTTCTACAAATCCTGTACAAACTCTCCATCAGCTGAAATACAAGACTAGAGAACATTGCATAATGGGGCTGATTTCATTTCACAGTTCATGCTGATATTTTGTCTACTCTACAAAAAAAAGGCATGTAGTCTAGAAAACTTACAGATGAGTTTAATGATGATTGCTACAGCTGCAATATAAATTTTAACACTCCTAAGCTATTAGAATCCAGGGCAAACTTTACTTCAAGATTCACTCAAAAGATTGATGACTCAATTCAGAATATTTCAAAACCATTTAAGCATAGTCTTTATGCTTGGAAATACCCACAACAAAAGCCATCAGCTCCTAATTTCTATCAATAACTTACCCTTTAAAGTAAGAATAATACAAATGTGGAGACACAGCAAATTCTGTGTTTGACAAGAAATACCACCAGCTTCTACAACCTACATATTCCTCTAAGAAAATGAGGAGCGAACATTTCAAAGAACAGTTTCATTCAAAGTACTGCAGCAAATTAAAGCTCTTCCATCAACATGCAGCCAGTTTAAATCAACCCCTCATTGGTGAGTGACTAAAAGCTTGATTCAGAGCCCATTAACATTGATGTCATTCTTCCCGTTGACTTCAACAGATTTTTAACTTAGGACTGAAAATCAAAAGCTGCAGACATCTGCTGGTGTCTGTTCACAGGCCAAGATGAAATTAGTTATTGTTGTTGAATTGTGTTTTGATGCTGTTAGTGATGCAGGCAGAAATAGGATGTAAAGCCCACCCCATGCCAATACAAAGGAAAAAAGGGTGGAGAGAAAGGCTGCCTAAAAATTCATGAAGGGAAAGTTCCTTCTTCCCCTTACGCCACAATATTAATCAGCCTACCCTATAATGTGAGAGTTGTGATTTAATTTAAATACCATGATATGTTAGCATGACTCTAAGCATTTACTCAGCACAAACTATCCAAACACCCTCGGTTACTGACATACCTCAGAGAAGGAACTACCAATTTACTTCTGGATTCTAAATAGACACATGAATTACTACATTTCTAAATTAGCATGTAACTAATATTATATAGTTTTGCCTTGAAACCTCTGCATCTAGCCAAATTCAGGAAAGGCTTCTAAAATTCCCCTCCTACACATAATTTTTTTGGGACAGAGATTCAGTTATTGCAAGCATCCCTGATTCTGAAAGATCTTTTACTGCAGACTACCAGCTTAATTTCAGCAAATCCAAAATTTTTTTTACACCAGTAGCTGTTCTACTACACGTATGAGAACAACTGACAAATCAAGATTTGGAATTACTAGGATCCTGCCAAGGAGGCAGATATATCTACAGAAAACCACTAAATAAATCCTTAGAGCAAGATATGGGGAAGGGAAAGAATTCAGTTTCAGAATGAAAAGTAGGAGTGTAGAGGTGCAAAGAATAAAGCTCTATCCAGAAAGGCAGAAAGGGATATAAACCAACCAATAATATCTCATCATCCATATATTTTCTAGAAAATAAAATTTATTTCATAATTGCAGATACTATAAAATAAAATCAAAATAAATACTCAGGATATCTTTATATGCATGCAGCTACGTACCAGGCAATTAGATTTGGATAATATTTAGCAGTTCCTAAAATATTTGCGTCAATAAAAATTTCAATTCCTATATGGGTGTGGGATTGTAAGAGTGGGAAATCAACCAGTTAGTGAATACCAAGCAACATGAGAAGCATTTCCAATAATAAACACAATTAGCAATGTAGATGAGAAATCTATCTGATTTATGGTCTGCATATGCAATTATAACACATTCATAAAACGTTACCCACAGAGCAATCCAATACGTTTGTTTATCCGTGCTCCCAGATTAAGAAAGTAATGTTGTCAACCAACCAATTGTGGGCATTACATATTCAAGATTAATTACCATCTGCATGGGACAGATGTTAAATCTTCAATTTCACAGCAAGGCATCTAAGGCTTATTTCCCATGGACTGCTTCTTCCTCTGATCAATAAATGTATCAGCCTTAGCTGTTCATCTTGCCACTGAGGTCAGACGAATGACAGGGATACATCTGGTTTTTTGTCAAATAAGGGCTGAGGAAATGAATCCTATAAACTGGGCTGCAATTGTCCTTCACTCTTTTTACTCAGCTACTGATGATTAAGTTTTAAGCATTTGGGGAATTTGTTAGGAGTGGGGAAAAAAAGAAAAAGGCACAAAACCCCCAAAAAAACCCCACACAATGAAAAAACCAGAACAGAAACCAAACCACAAAACCAACCTGTTTACATATTTTCAAACTGGAATTCATGTCAAATGTTCATATGAGTCGGGCTTGGTTCCCCACTGCACGATCAGCTGATTCAATCATACCAGTATATGAGAGTGGATTTTGGCTAACAATATGCTCTCAAAAGCTCTATTCCTTATTATTATTGTTACCATTGTCATTTCAGTTTGTTGCCTAAAGTGAGAAAATGAGCAGCTAATTGTCTTGTTAGTGACCAGAGAGTGCTGTATTTGAAAAAGATATAATAAATAAATATTACATTCATAATGACTTCACAAAACAATGCAGAAGAATATTCTGAAATTAGGACTTGACCCAGAGGGAGATAAAAGAGCAACCTTGCTTTGACTAACCATATAGATTTCTACTCTTTAGGTACTTGCCTACAATCTCAGCAACATCTGTTCATGGCACCTCAGATACCCATGACTGTTCTGAATTGCCTTCTCCGTGAAGATGGGAGCTCTAACACCATCCTGGTTAGATAGACAGCTGTTTCTGTCCTTCTTAAGTTCCCTGGAGATGAACAAGGGGACAGAAAGAGTCAAGGCTACAATTTCCTTCATCTGATGAAGTGACAGCTTCACTCAGTCCTCACATTCTCACCAAGTCATCTAGGTCTTCTTTGATTCTTACTAACCCGAGGAAGTGAGCCTTTCTATCGCCATTCCAGAGGGCTTTAAGCACCATGGAGTGCCTTGAGCGAAAAATACCTCTCTCGCTGCTGCTGAAGATCCGCCCCTCTGCAGTCAGGTGTGCTACAGTCAACGAGAGAGAAAAAGGCCTGACAACAGCTAGGAAGGAGAGGCTTCTTGTCCCTGCCCCGAGGGGTGATTTTAATAAACCCAGCAATGCTCTAATAAAAAATACACATTGTTTGAAACCTTGCATCTTGAAACCCCTCAACACATCTGTGGGGTTGCTTTGACCAAGATAATCAATGACTAGATCCTCCTTCTGTCTGAACTCTGTCCCTGTGGGTGTATATAACGATCTCACTTCCCAGGTGACCGATTTGTCTTCTGGACAACTATGTAAAGACAATGTGACACTGGCACACACCAAACTATTGAACATGCTCTTGGTAAGTGTTGGTTATATTTTTGCCTAAGAGAGTGGAGATGCCAGACATTTCTGCACAGTTTCCTGAACTGTCAGAAGCCAATTAAACTGGATCTTCTTGTGAAGGGAGAGAGGGAGAGAGAGAGAGAGAGAGATAGTAAATTTAGAGGTCTAGATCTCCTTCAGAGACAGGTGAGTGAGGTGTTCAAAAGTTTGTATTACATCAGGCTGAGGGTAGTTTCCTGCCTGAGTCTCTGGATATAACACTTCTATGAGGAAATGCCTATGTTAGGCATAAAACAAAGGCATGTTTTAATTGAGTTTTAACACTTACCTGAAAGTCTAGATGCAATAAAAGATAATTGTGTGCCTTATAACTTTTGTTTAAAAAAAGGCTGTGAACAATTGCTAAAATCATAAAATTGAGGAGCATTTTGGGTTGGAAGGGATCTTCAAATGTCATCCAGTCCAACCCCACTGCAACGATTAGGGATATCTTTGACTAGACCATAGTCATATCCAACGTGATCTTGAATAGTGTCAGGGATGGGGCACCTACCACCTCTCTGGGCAAGCTGTTCCACTGTCTCACCACCTGGATGACAAAAAATTTGTTCCTTATATCTAGTTTGAATTTACCCTCTCTTTGTTTAAAACTTTTACCCATTGTCCTAAAACAACAGGCCCTACTAAAAAAGTCTGTCCCCATTTTTCTTATAAGCCCCCTTTAAGTACTGAAAGTTATCCCTGAATCCTTCTCTTCCTGAGGCTGAACAACCCCATCCCTCTCAGCCTTTCCTCACTGGAGAAATGTTCCATCCCTTTGCTCATTTTTGTCTCCTTCCTCTGAACATGCTGCACCAGGTCCACATCTTTCTTGAACTGAGGACCCCAGAGCTGGATGCAGCACTCCAGGTGGGGTCTCACCAGAGCAGATAGAGGGGGAGAATCACCTCCCTCACCCTGCTGGGCATGCTGTGATGCTTTGGCTTTCTGATCTGCAAGAACACATTGCTGGGTCGTGTCCAGTATTTCATCCACCAGCACCCCCAAGTCCTTCTCAGCAGGACTGCTCTCAATACCTTTTTCTTCTAGCCTGTATTGATAGCAGTGGTTGTCCTGACTCAGGTGCGCTTGGCCTTGCTGAACCTCATGAATTTCACATGGGCCCACTCCTCAAGCTTAAAATACCATGTATAAGGGCAGAATTAAGGTTGCAGGACTAAATTTTACTTTGAGTTTTTGTTCTTCATCATTTTATCAATACGGAATACTGACAGCTCTGCTAGATCAGAAAATGTAACCCCCATTTTACAAATGGAAAACTAAAGACGAGCACAGGTTCAGTAATCTGTCTAAAATTGTTTTATTTCCATGTGCTCTAACTCCTCCAAGTCCACCATTGGTGAATGAACTTCCAGGTAATAATTCCTGTTTATTTTTCAAAAATGTTTCAGATATACTAGAGTGACAATTATGACCAAAGTTTTATTCTGTACTGAAGGCAAAAATGTTGCGCTCAAGATGTTTTGTCTTGTGGACATTGTGTCCAGGACTTTTTGTGAATCTGATTTTGATGGACTGCTTTATGTGATTCCATTGACAGTGCTCTCTATAAAGTGAAGTTCACAGCTGTGCTGCTGGAGTTTTGTGCAAGAGAGACTCATTGACTTTGAACCCTTGTTCTTTCTGTTATGTCTGTTTCAGTGGAAAAAAAAAGGATAAACAAGGCTCTGAATCATTTTACACAGAAAATCATTTTACATAGAAAACTTGAGCATTTAATATATACTCTCAGCCATGAATGATAGGAAAAACAGCATTTTCTACATAAATACAGCTTCCATTAAAAATAAGCTATTCTCGCTGCTATTGTTGCAGCAACATTTAAAATGGGAACAAAGTCAGAAGTTAATACTGCAGTTAAAGACCTTTGGGGAGCTGGCAAGAAATTCTTTTGTTGCTAGAGAAAGTTAAGTGGAAGAAACAAAGCAGGCAGTGGAGCTAGTCTAACAGAGGAACACTCAGAACAAGGCCAAGGACTAACCAGCTGAAAGACACAGTACAGCACACTGACACGGAGCCAGGAGCTGTGATAAAGGTATTTCATATGCAGGACAAAGAGGACTTTACAATTGGGCATGGGGGAACAGGCGTTTGCTAGATGAGGTTTCTTTCAAAATTCAGAGAATGACATGATAAAGTTGTTTCAATGGCTGTAATCTTCAGTCATCTTTCGAACTCATCCTTGTTTACTGCAGCAATGTTCCGAAAAGTAGTTTTAGGAGCCCTGCATGCCAGGTACCTTTCTATCCAGAAGAACTGACAATGTTGATTTTTTTTTTTTTCTCCAGACTTTTAAGTCTAGAATTTGTATTCTGATTATCTGCACTTCTCTGGTTAAAGATGTCTCATTTGGCAGAAAAAAAAAAATATATTAAGAACATGGTGAGAAAAGAGAAGCAGAAAGGGGGAACATTATTCTGCAGCTTAACAATACTGACTTAGGAGAAAAAGGGTTTTAGTAAACACCAAATAGAAGAGAAAGGAAGACAGATCCAAAAAGGCTGTCAAACACTAGAACAGGCTGCCCAGGTAAGTGGTGGAGTCACCAGACTTGAAGGTATTTAAAAGACATGTAGGTGTGGCACTTAGGGACATGGTTTAATGGTGGACCTTGCAATGTTAGGCTAATGTATGAACTCAATGATCTTAAAGGTCTTTGCCAACCTAAACCGTTCTCTGGTTCTGTGATTCTATGTCCTGTGTCAGCATTCAGCTGGGACAGTCAGTCTTAGATGTTGGTGTCCATTTCTGCAATTACTTCCATATATTGTGCATTGACCAATCATTTAACAAAATAAGGAAGGATATTGCCTCCCATGCACACTGATCAAACTATGAAGGTAAGTGGAGTCTTAGGAATGACCCACTATGCAACATCTGCTCCAGTTTTCCATGAAGTAAAGAGATTTTCTGGAGTTGTTACAGAGACATTTAATGATTTTTCATTGCTTGATATTCAGCTTTTTACTGATGCCTTATATAATTTACAACTCATCTCCATGGTATGATCTTTGTAAGAAAATGAAAAAAAAAAAAAAGAAACAAAAAGGCTCTTGCGAAGAGGAAAAACTAGCTGGTAGGTAATGATGAGTAACAACTACAAGGTTGGTAGACATATAGGATGGAGAAAACTACAAACCCTGGGAAAAAAGCTAGATGACCTGTCTCACTGGTGATTCAAATGTTTTGATGTCTGGTTGTATTTTGTTTTTTTTTTTTTTTTTTCTCAGACTGGAGTGAAATACACTGAAACATCCTGTGAGGAACAGCCATGTTGCACAATGTTAGCACGATCAGAGCTGAGGGCCAGAGGAATGCAGTCCAGCCCATTACGGATACTGGAAAAAAAGAGAGGCCAAGTGCCACTGTTCTTTGGTTTTAATACTTTCAGATATCTTCTTAAATTATTATAGTGGTACAGAGCCTCTATTTTATCAGAACATTTCCCCCCCCTTTCTCCCCCCCCCCCAAAAAAAAAAATATTCTCAGCAAAATTCACCCTAGATTTCACCCGTGACACATGGGAGTACTTTGTTTTGGCAGATATGGAATTTTTTATTCTCTCTCTGCAAACTCCTGCCCCTTTCCCTCATCTCCTAAAGCACATATTTGAGATAAAAAAATATTATTTTTAACTTTCAGAGTAGTGTTCTATGTGGGACAACACAATTGAACCTTTTCCACAGGTCTTTGCTGGTCAATGTATGTCAGATATATAAACTGAGGCCAGTTCCTATTACTGTCACCCATTTTAGTGCTAAACAGTGTGCTTTACACTAAATTTTGGTTCTACAGTGACACAAGTGGGACAACACTTTCCTTGTATGTATCTTCTGTTGTGATTTCTGTTCCTTAAGTCAAAGTCTATTTCTTCTTTATTTCTTAAAGAGCACAATGAATCATCAGTATTAACTGGTGAATAAATAGATTTACCCTCTGTAGCGAGGCACAAAACTAAGAAACATTTAAAAAAAATCAGTCAGATACATGGAACCAATGGGATGCACTTGTTTACAGGAACATGATGGAGCACAACATTCTGGAACAAACGAGGTCAAAATATGAGGGACAAGAGAGTGTGGTTGGCATGAAGTTACAAAGCGGAAATCGTACCTGACTGATCTCTCCTACAAGCAAACAACTAAGCCAGTGGAGGGGGATGTTTATCTCAATTTTAGTAGGGCTTTCGTACTGTCTCCCATAATATTATCATAGACAAATTGGTAAAGTAGGATCCAGATAAATGGGCAGTAAGATGGATTGAAACCTGGCCAAACTGCTGGATGAAGATGGTTTTGATCAGAACATGAAGCCCAGCCAGTGATCAGTCACTACTGGAATACCCCAGAGGTTGAGTCAGTACTGTTCAATTCATTAATGATCTGGAGTTGACCCTCAGGAAGATTAAAGACCATACAAAATTAAGAGGAGTGGCTGGTACATAAGACCTTTGTGATGTCACTCACATAAATCTCAACCAGCTAGAGAAATGAACAAAGAGAAACTTTCTGAAATTCAACAAAGGGCAATGCCAAGTCCTGAACTTGGAAAGGAATAACCCCATATGCCAGCAAAGGGGATCTACTGGCTAAAAAGAAGATTTACAGAAAAGATTCTCAGGGATCCCGGTATACAGAAGGTTGACCATAAGCCAACAATGCACTTTCACAGCAAAGAAAGCCAACAGCCTTCTGGGATGCACCAAGCAGGTCAAGAGAGATGCTCCTTCCCCTATGCTTAGCACTGGTGAGACATTTGTGTACAGGATCTAGCTCAGGGCTCTGTAGCACACAAGAGGCATGGACTGGAGCAAGTCCAGTGAAGAGCTATAAAGACGAGAAACAATTCAGAGGACCTGACATATGAGGAGGGTGTGAGTGAGCTGGGGATTCTTAGCTTGCAGAACAAATGGCTTAAGAGGGATCTTGTCAGTGTGTATAAATACCTGATGAAAGGGTGCAAAAAAAGATGGAGCCTGGTTATTTTCAGTAGTACCTGGTGAAAGGACAAGAGATGACGACTGAAACACAAAAGGCTCCATCTGGACACCAAGAAATACTTCAGCGTGAGGTTACCTGAGCACTGGTGCAGGTTGCCTAGAGAGGTTGTCTTCCTCCCTGAAGAAAGTCAAAACCTGACTGAACATGGACGTGGGCAACTAGTTGTCCCTGATTGAGCAGGGGTTTGGACCATGTGACCTTCTGAGCTCCCTTCCAATCTCTTCCACTCTGTGATTCCGTGAAAAATACAATTGTTATAGACATTATAATGCAGAAATATTTAGAACCACAGCTTCAGTAGCTAGACATTTTTCTGGTATATTTTCTCTCTCATAGTGGTATGAATAGAACCAAGATTCTGTTGGGTTTGGGGTCTTTTTTCCTGAATAACAGATCACTCCTCTTATATGTGTTGTTAGCTGTTCCTGCTACTCTAGTTTCTGCTGGCATTTCCTCATACAGTAATAATTCTACTTTTACAGCCGTGTTTTGCCTCAAATGTGGATAATAAATGACTCATAACATTAATCTGCTTCATAATTTAATATGGTACTCTATTGCACTAGAATATCAGGTGGATAGTTTATACCACATAATGAAACAGCAAAGATAATGAAGCAGTAAAAGTGTTATTTCAAGATGACATGTTTTTGCAAAGTGTATAAACATCAGACATCTACCAATAATCAAAGGTAATGAAATCTTGCAGGTACCTTGTAGGAGCCCTCACCAGTGCAGTAACACCGCAGCCCACAAAGGGGCACCCCTCTGCTATGTTTAAATCCACAACGCTCCAGCGCCTTCCCATGTGTATTTCCAGACACTTTAACTTCAGAAGTTCCCGGACAAGAGTTTCCTTTCACCATCACACCACTCCCAAGCCTCAGTGAAATTCCAGCCTAAAAAACACCTCCACAGTCAATAGAGTTCATTTGAATATATATTTAATTAATCCCTCTTCATTTATCATCGTGACAACTATGATAGAAGAGTAATTTAGGGATATTGCTTTTTTACAAAACTACCAGCACGTTTTAGGCTAATGAAACTGAGGCCAAAAACAACATTAAAAAAACAGCCTCAGAGGAGAACTGCCAAATCTTTGTTTGGCCGGAATGTTTATCATAACAATAACATTACACATGCTCAAATTCTTATCAGTCAAATGCTTCTTGAATTTGCTCCAGTTGCATTTGACTATGCCCTTCCCTTTTCTATTAAAGTCCATCCACACAGACATTACAGTTTTGTCCCTTTCCATTGATGGAACCTCAGATATGACTCAGCTCTTCCAGCAACCCCCCTGCATTCCCACTTTGCCTGGTGCAGTGCACTGAATGCCTGTATGTCAGTCGTTTTTCCAATTAAGTCTATTTAACACCTGTGACCCACTGGAGAAACAGCGAAGTGATGGGGCCAGCGCGGAGGCAGCCGTGATGTCAATGCTATTCTCAGCTGGTAGGAAACCTGAAATGGAAGGGGGTTTATAGCAGTTGTACAACAGTAAAAAGATCTGCATAATTAATATACGGCTGTGACTTCTGTTCAGTACATTCGCCAGACCACTGCTTTAATTGACTAATGGTCCCTGAGAAACAGAGCTCTGCTTGCTGTATTGCTGAGAGGCAAACCCAGGAGAAATTAGACTAACTCTGCTAATGCAGGTAACTCTTTTACTGAGAAACAGCTGACCAGCATGTGTACATGAGCATCCTGGTGAGCCTGTGTTCTAAGGGAGGACATTCTACATTTCTAAGCAACAATAAAAACTTCTTCTTGTCTATAACTAACCTTTCACTACTGTGCCTTGTTAATTAAAGAGAAAAAGCATGTATGCAATGATTGAAAAGTGGTCATTAAGGCAATAGAATGGCACAAAATTCTATGGCTACAAATTCTGCCTGTCAATTTTAGCTCTCCCATTCTCTTCAGAACAATGCATAACCCTGGATCTGCAAAGATAGCTTCTGATAATATGCATTTACAGAGATTTACATGAATTTACAAAACTAGAAAACATGTCATGTTTCCAATAAAAATCACACATTACATCAAATGGCAATAGCTGTGGCTCAAGGATAGTCACTGGAGAATGGTAGCCACATAGTAGTGAACTTTAAGAGATTTTATTTGGAATTCTGTGTTACAAACAAGATATTATCTGAGAAACTGAACAATTCTATCCCTTTGTTTTAAAAATAAAGTTGTGCAGTAAAGTGAGTAATCCATGATTCAGACTTCGGCTATAGATGTCCAGTCTACTCATTGTCCTATTCTTTTGCAGACTGAAGTAACAAGGATGGCAATATTGTATGTGACCAGCAGCTTACAGGAAATGTGCTTGGAAATAGGGGGCTATTTGTTACCACCTGAACTTGTATTAATCCATTTAGCATATGCTTGCTCAAAATCTTGCTGCAGGATGAGATATGAAGTGTCGTGAGGCTCAGCTGTAGGATAATAGTACGTAGTCAAGCACATTTGTATCTTGGTATGTCTGGTAAAATAGAAAGATTTATTATGCCCTACCCATTTACTGCACATTGCAGATGCAGTTGTAATTGGCCAGGATGGCTAAGATTTGATTTAAGACAATGCTTCTATCAGCTTGGTTTTCACTAATAGGGAATAAGTGTTCCATACAGCATTATATCTTCCCATGTTATAGCCTGCCCTGGGTTAACTGTGGGCTGCAGTCTCATTTATTTCCTCTATTCCTGCCTTTACATAATTTTCTGTGAGAGAATACAGATGCATGCATTTGGTCACTCCCCATATTTAAAAAAAAAAAAAAAAAAGAGAAGAATGATATTTTTCAGAGGCTTACCCAAAATATCCCTGTTTTCACATCAATAATGATTGTCAAAAGAATTGCAGATTTCATTTTGACTCACTAGGACATTTGATGGATTACAATGATCAAAGATAAATATCCTTTGGCATAGGACTAAGGGTTTTTTGTTGTTGTTGTGGGGTTTTTTTGTTGTTGTTTGATTTGGGGTTTTTTTTAGTAATTGTTATAGTCTAGTTCAGAAAAATCAAAGAATTAGATGACAAATGAACATTAGTGAAGTGAGTAATTACAAGTATGGTTTATGGCCAACAGTGGTTAAATGGATTCATTTTTATTAGAAGTATGGTTTATGGCCTATAGTAGTTAAATGGCTTCATTTTAAAATATATATGATGAATCATAGCAGAATGGAGTGTAATGAAGGTAACAAATGCCTAAGTCTCTTATGGAATTGTACAATGCCAGTTTCAGGCAGAATCCTAATGACATAATTGTGCATGAGGATTTTGGCTTGCTTGCTTTTCTGAAGTCAGACCCGTGAACAGTTTTAGATTACATTCTCAATAGCTCTTGCTTTTTTTTCCTCTGAGACAGGATGGCACAGAAAGAACTATATGAAGTCTTCCACCTCTAATACTTTATGTCAGTGATTTGGATTGTCCCCAGGTTGATAGCAATCATATATTAGCAACATTATTGAGTGGCTTTCTCAGTAGATTTCTTGGCTCATTTTTCTCGTGGATTATAGTGTGTAGGACAGAACTAACAACAGGATTGGCATCTTCATTGGAAGTATGGAAAATACTGGAAGCTGATGACTGAGGTATGCTGGTGGGGCCAGACAGCATTAAACTCAGTAACTACAACAGCTGGTAACAGCCTCCTAACAGCAGTAGGTTGCTGCAGTACTGATCTACTGTTGTATTTTTCAACTGTGGGAACACAAAATAATTGAATCAGACAAGTTAGACACTGGAATTTACAGTCCATTCCTACATTCCACTCATCAAAGGATCCAATGGGTTGTAACTATATCCACCTCCACATCGATGTAGGAGCTCTAATTTGTTCTCCCATTAGCTGTCACTAGTAGCTAGAACGACAATCAGAAACTAAGTCTAAAAGTCAAAAATTCTTTGATGACAGTTTCTCATTTGATTTGTGACAAGCCAAGCAGTCTTTCATATTCCTTGTGCATAAAAATGGCCCACTATGGTGTGTTTTGGCTTCCACAACTTCTATTGGCTCAAATATCTAGATTTCCTTAACACAGGGAGTAGAACATTTGATTGAGGACAGCACAGAAGTAGTCACAGGTCCTCCAATTTAGACCTAGACACAGAGAAGCAGAGAACACTTTCCCTGTTGTAAAGTTTCTGAGATGGATACTTTCGAAATGGACTCTCCTTGCTACATTAAAAGTTAGATCAGAGTTCTAGGGGGAGGTGCCGCCACGACAAATACAAAGACAACACATGTAGGGTGGCTCCGTTTTTTTTGCCCCACTGATTGTACTACACACAAAACTTATCATATTTTCAAAGGCAGAAATAACATGCTAGTACCTTTCAGATACACTGACCCCAGATTCTGTTGCCACAAGTTTTCATTTCAGCAAAAACATGATCTAGACAAGTTGCCTGCCTGACGGATACAGCTGAGCTCTGTTCCTCAGCCTTTCCCACACTCCCTCTCTAGCAGTAGAGAGTTGATTTAGCAGCCTGAAGCAGCACATAGAACATCTCAGTAAAGGAAGAGACATTTGTCCCTCTTGCTGTCCTAAGGGAGAAGGGAATGTGCAAGTTATTCTGAAAAATCAATATGTAATAGCCTACGAATTGGAAATTTTGGAGAAAAAACAGAATGATCCTTGACATTCTGGTTGTTTTTCCCAGCTTTGTAACATCTTAGTGCTTTCCTCAACCACCCTTCATCAAGCTACTGGTTGCTGTGATGTAAGAGGCTTTAAAAAGAGTTTGTTTATTCTTTCAATTTTTTCTCTTTCAGCAAAGTTCAAAATGTAAAAAAGGCCCACAGAGCTGTGACTGAGTTAAATATTGAGCCTTGTGTAGCACTAAGAAAAGGCTGCATTTAATATTACTGATTTTCAGACACTGATGCTTTTGGAAAAATATCCCTGGCTAACAAGTTTCTTGCAACTCCCATTTTCATTCCACTTATAGAAAGTAAATTTTCCAAGTTGTCCTGCTATTGGGGAAAAGTAGCAAGGCTACTGTGTGTTGGAGGGTAAAAGGGGTCCAGAGGAAGATCTGGAGAAAAGATCATACCAGTCAAAGTCAATGCAAAACAATACATTTCTTTTAATGTGTTTACCAAGAATCATTGTTCTATCATTTTTTTAGGTCCTTTTCTGTGAAATATGCTTCACAAGGGACTGTTGGAGTGTACACAAGAAAATAGACAAATACAATGTCAAGGCAGACTGTTTAAAAAGAAATTAATAACAAATGTTAAAGAACCACAATATGATACTCTGGGGAATGTTCCAAGGGAACAAATGGCTAGTGCAATCCAAGGTATGCAACACTGGCCTGCACAGAGCATCAAACAGTGGCAAAGATAGCCATATGTTTTTAATTGCAAGATTATTCTTTTAAGCCTGTGCCAGTTTCCTTTGTTACATGATGAACCAAACCACTCCAATCAATGGACTTGAGTGACTGAGCTTGACATTTAAACTAGAGCTGAAAGTTTGGCTATTTTCTGTTAGCTTCTTTAACTTGCAGGTTAGAAATGGCCATTTGTCATCAAGATATGAAATTATTCTGTAAAGTATTAGGTATTCTGTTGGGTAATAAGTAAGATTGGAATAAACTGTTAGTCTGTTTGTGAATTAGTTGTGTCCAAAGAAAATTCACTTGCCTATCTTTTAACAAAAAGTGGATGGAATTCTTTTTTTTAAAATATATATAGCATGAAGTTGTTTAAATTGTAGTTTCTGGTGTCAAAGGGAAAGGTATTTTTCACATTCAACTCTCAGGTTTTGCATACAGCTGTCAGTGAGGCTACAATTGTTCCCAACTACAGAAGGAATTATTTCTTAGTTTCCTCTTTATATTCATACATGTGTTGCTGAACAGTCATCGAACAGACTGTTGTTATTTTCAGAACTATAACAATTGGAAGCCTGTATTGATTTTCAAGAATTCTTCTGGGTCTCAAGTTTTATTTTATACTGCTTCTCAAGTTTTAATGCGTAAATTTAATCTAATATATTCTGAATCTCAGTTTCCAAGCAGCAAGAAATGTATGCGAAGATTATTTTTGCTGGCTAAATTTAGAAAACTAGATCCTGAGCAAATGTATACAATGCATACAAGTGACTGAAATAAAGTTATTTAAATTGCAGTACTTAAGGTAGAATTTAAAATAAAACAAACCAAAATTCCGAATATCCAGAGTTTGCATGCATTACATTAGAAAATAAAGCAGGATTAGGTCTGGAACAAAAATAGGAGTCTCTTTTTTTAAATTCAAAATTTGAAATTTATGTTCAAAATTTCAAGCCAAGTAGTTACTGCACCTGTCTGTTCTGGTGCTGGGACAGGATCTATGGATGGTTCTTTTCTCCCATAACTTAATGTTGGCTCACTTTGATTCATCCATCACACCCCAAAACATGATTTATTGTCCCTTACTCTGTGGGTGATATATTGCTATTTCATCAAGCTTTTGATGCAGCCCATCATTCAACATGTTCCAGCAAGCAGAAGCTTCAGTATATATACAAGCATTGTTTATAGGGGTTCTGCATCATATTTGATGTTGTGGGTGTATTGGTTATCCAGGTAACTCTGTTATCTAAGAGGCATTCATCTTTTCCTTTCCTTTCCTTTTCTCTCTTCATCAAAAAGTTAAAAATAGGATTGGATTTGATGCAGAACATTAATTTGAGGGAACTGATGTGAAGACCACAAAGAAAACCTGTCATCTCCCACCTGCAGCTTCATCAAATGTGGGGTGGTCTAATTTACCAAGTTTCCGAGAGATGTCAGGCACAGCTGCTACTCATTTACAGCTTATAAAGGGATTTTAATCAAACCTAGGGGGGCTCTCAGGGCTTGCACCAATGGCAGGAATAAACCAAACTCACTGAGTCTGTATTTATTAGTGTTAGGTTAAAAGGTTTTTGAAAAATAATATCTGGCTGCTGTAGCTGGAAAGGTTGGTAGGATTAGATATAAGTACAGTAAGGGCTGTACAATAAATATTTGTTCTTGAAGAAAAGTCAACAAAGATGTAGCTTCTGAAAGATAAATTCTGCAATGGTAAATGTCAAATATTGGGGCAATGCTAAGAGAGAGATTTAATATCTGATGTCTGTAGGAGGGGAGCCTGGTAATGAAAGCATTTAGATTACGCACAGGAATTTTCTTCACAGAGTAATTTAAGAGGGATGGAAAATATGAAAAATTTTCATATAAAGAGAATTAAGAATCTGAAAGAACTGCAAGTTTGTTCAGCAATATAAAATTTCTAATGAACTTTAATAGCAAAGAGTGTCTCTGAGATGGGCCTGAAAGCTGAATGGCAAGCAATAGCTCTCATGTAAAAATTTAGTCTTCCTTCCCTTGGAAAATGTCAACACAAATCTCTGTCTCTAATTTTATGTCTTTCTTCCTGTTAATACTTCTAATTTCAATCAAAATCATTGGCTTGCAAGCTAAATGACTGTTAAAACTAGAAAGATCAGACTTCACTTATCTAACAAAAGCAGCGAGAAACTTTGAGAAGATAAATTCCCACAAAGGTACAACTCTTACTCTTGAAGGGATCTGCCAAAGCTTACATGTGGAGGACATATAGAGTGACACACATCAGCATCTCACAACTCAGCAACTGGCTGTAAGCAAAAATGGTGATATGAGGCTGAGGGCAAACAACACTGTGAAGGCAAAAACTGAAGTGTAAAGTCTTGCATGAGCTGCAGGTTTAAAAATTAAAAAAAAAATAAAATAAAAAGAGGAAACTTGTCTAAGTCAGCCATGATCTCATTACAATTGAAATAATAGTCAGATACAAGGCACCATCATTATCTAAACAAGAGCCATGATATATATTGCTGGCTGCTTGTAAGTAGGTAATGGATTATTTCCATGGGTGAAAGCAGTGGTCAAGGGATCACAGGCTAATCATCACAGGATAACTGTTGGCCAACAAAACACTAATGAGCAGCTCATCTCATAATCAGGAGTCTGACTTGCAGCAGTCATGGAAAGGGCTCTGCACAACAGCACACACAGGTGGGACACATCCAAGTCTGACACAGCGGGTTATTTGCCTGAATACACGAATTGAAGAGACAATATTGATAAAACTGAACCATGAGTGTGTGCTAGACACATGGATGAAATCAATGACCAATTTAGAAACACCTATTATTGGTTTTGTGTATTCTACCAGTGGTGGAAGGTAGTCAGTCAGTAGGTATCTTGTTAAATGTGCACAGGAAAGGGGACATGATTCCACAACTTTGATGTTGAGCTGCTGCTTTATCATTTAAAACTCACTTTGTATTGTTTGATTGCTATTGTTTTGCTACCTGCTATTTACTATTGCACTTAGTGATCACACAATGTAAGCGATTAATCAAGGATTCAAATATTTCAGAAAACCTTGACCCTGATTGTGTGGGGTAAACAAATTTTGGAGGAGTGAAAATATGGATACAATATTTGATTGGGATGTTAGGAGAGGCAAGAATGCAGAAGTGAAAGACCACAGAGAGCTGGCAGAAGACCAGGAAAAAGACATGAACTTTTCCTCAGTATCATGGTACTTGCAGACTGAGCACTTTTTCCAGGTCACCCTCAGAACATAGATAATTACATTTCCTAAAATACAAGTATGAATAAAACATTAAAACAGCTTTACAGCCATTTTTTTTTGAGTCTTTTCCCTTTTGGTGAAATTGTTCTCATCACTAAGTTGAGGAAGTCCAGTTCTTCCTGTGCTGTATTTCAGCCATCATAACTGCTGACATTACCCTGGCTTAACCCCAAGACTGCCCTGTGCATGTGCTGCAGTATCAGCTGACAGTCTGTCCTTCTCTGCTAGATTTCAAGAGTTTTTTCTTTAGTCTATATTTAAAGACTGTGTCCTGCTTTTTTCTTCTTTTTTTCCCCTACAGATTTCTTTCCAAGCACCGTCAACATCTGCTTTACTTATTTGCTCTTCCACTTTCAGCACTGGACCTCCACAGACTCTTACGCAAAGACTCCATTTCTCGAGTGTAGCTCAAAACAACACTGTATTCTTAAAAATAGATGTCCAGTTAGTCATCTCTTTTCTGTCATATGAGCAGGAGAGCTGGGGAATAAAGTTAACTTAAGACCCGGAATCTGTACATTGCAAAGGCCCAGTTCATCCTCCAATGTTTTATACCTAAAGTGGAAAGACTTGCTAAATATAATACTTAATCTCTGGATGACAATGCAGACGCTTTCCGTCTAAATTCTGGAAGGAAGGGTTTATTTTTTTCTTTGAGAGTAAAACATTCTAGAAACTTCATTGTCTGAAATTTGATATTAAGGACACATAGCAGTAACAAAACTGTCCTACAGATTTTCTCAACACTGCACAATCTGCAAACAGATTTTAACTTTTTGAATCTAATGCATTTAAAAAGAACGTAGGAAGGATAGCTTCATGCCTTAGACCTTCCAATATCACTTACAGTTGGGTTCCTCTCTGGAAGGTGAAGTTATGGGGTGTAAAGTAGAGGTGCTTACCCTACATTCTTATAGGGATGAGTCTTATTTCCATAGATCCTGGCACTGGAGAAAGATGAGTCCTTCTTTTTATTCTGTTCTTGTTTCATTTACAGTAGAAAACCAAAGCTGCTCCTTTAAACACTAAATATTTTTATTTGAATGGTGTCTGCCTGTGGACTTTTCTGAGTACTGTCTGAGCTGACATAAGAGCTTCAGATTGATGCTCTGCTCACCACTGAGCTGAAACAATCTGTTCTCTCAAAGTCAGATAGCATCATTATTTACCTCTTAGTCTCTGTCCAGGGCTAAATATATCCAACCAGCCAGGCCACTGTAAAGACCAAGCCTGGAAAAAAATGTTAAAGCTGTTCAGGTAGTGAAAGCTTTGTGCAATATGCTCCAGTAAATGGATTAAATGAAAGGCAGGCAGTTTTTTCCTAAACTTGTTCTCACAGCAAACAGGAAAATGTCACAGAATAGGCCAAGTACCAACTGTTCTCTTTGTCCATACTCTGGTCAGGTTTCCATATTTCATTTGTGGTCAATGCAGTGATTTTATGAGTCCCATAGACATGTTTTGACAAAGTATAGTTGGCAGGATCAACTTCTCTGAAATATCTATTGCTTCTAATCATGCCTAATATACCATTTAAATGTGTGTAACATTGTATTAACAGTAAAACTGCCACTAAGCACATGGCTTTGTGGTTTCTTTTTTTTTTTTTTTTCATGGTGCACATACTTTTTTCATTCTGCACATACTTTAAGCCCTGAAACTGCCGATAGGGTGCCACTAGAGAAAGTATACACAACTAATATTTTTCTGTACTTTTGGACTGGATCAGGGTATTGAGGGCCCATTTGCTGCCTAGAGAGCAAGCCTGAGACCCCATGCCCTAGCCCTGTTTTGTTGCCTCATATTAATATACCTGTACACACACATCTGCTGCTTTTGTGTTTTCCCACCCCTCACATACATCAATGTTTACCTCCGTTGCAGGAACATTGTGCAGAAGCACTTGTTTAATCCCAAATGTTCGTTCAGCCCCACACAGGCACTCACTCACTGCTCCCCCTTGAGTGGGCTGGAGAAGAGAATTGGTGGGTTGAGGTAGAGACAGGTTAATGGTACAGAAAAGGAAGAAAACAACAACAACGATACTAAAAATACACAAAATAGTTGATCCACAATGCCACTGCTCACCATTTAACAACTGGTGTCCAGACACTTTCCAAGCAGTGGTCCCTGGACAGCTTTCTCCCCAGATTACATACTGAGGATGACACCATATGGTATGAACCCTGTCTAGCTGGGGTCAGCTACTCTGGCTGTTTGAAACCCCGAAACTTCTTATGCCCCTCCAGCCTATTTCCTGGCAGGACATGAGAAGCTGAAATGTTCTTGACTTAGTCTAAACACCACTTAGCAACAACCAAAAACATCCCTGTTACCAACATTATTCTTCATACTGCATTAAAAAAACCAGATTGTACTACCTACTAGGAAGAAAATTAACTCTATCCCAGCTGAAATCAGGACAGTATTTCTAAGTCACAGAACAAATATTCTCTTTCAAACAATTATTCTTCTCTAAAATTCTTTTACTTGTAAACAAGGAAGGTGTCTTCTTAACTTTCTTGGTCTCCTCTCCCAGTTTTTTACCATTCCCTCTATGAATATGCATCATGCACACTCATTAAAGAGCTCTTGTGTAGACAAGAACAACTCTATTATTTTTCAGTGTTCAAATCTGACTGTGTATGAGAGGATCACAGAGTAACTCATGTTGGAAGGGACCACTGGAGGTCCAGCCCCTGTGCAAGGGTGCTGAGCACATCCTGAGCCCTGGATTAGGTCAGACCTGAGGAAGTGGCTCAGGCCAGTGACTTGCTGAGGGCAGCGTGACCCCTGGAGTTATGGGGAGCAGCCCCTGGCAGTGGGGGAGGAGGTCAGGCCAGGACTCATCCCAGCACAGGAAGCTGCACTGAGTTGAAGCTCCTGCCTTTGGCCCCCATTTGACCTACACCCCCTGCTGCACTGCTGCTGTGTTTGTGACTGAAAACAGGTTGCGCACCTGCGCCCTTGCCCACACACTGATACCCCAGCTCATCCCATCCATGTTCCCAGGGAGGTGTCTACCACCTGGGGCTGGGGCTGCCCTGACTGCACCTCTACCTGCCCTGCTCCTGCCTGGAGGAATGGCCCTGGCTACCAGGTCCTGCTACCTGGCTACCTGAGTCCAAGCGAGCTCCTTCCACCCCCAGCCCTTCAAAGGTGGGCCAACTTTGAGATCACTCATGGTTTCTCAGAGCTTTGTCTACTGAGGTCTTGAAAACCTTCAAAGATGGAGACTGCACAACTGTTCTGCACAGCCTGTGTCACTGCTTGAATGTCTTTGCAGAGAAAGAGTTTCTGAACACCTTTTGTTTCCAAGTGTCTGTTACAAAGAGTGGCTCCAGCTTCCTGCCAAGCTCCTTGTAGGTATGGGAGGGCCAAAGCAATCTCTTGCCCGGGCTGATCAAGTCTTGGCCCTCAGTATCTCCGCACAGGACAGATGCTCCAATCATATCTTTGTCCACTTGCTGAACTCATTCCAATTTGTTAGTGTCTTTCTTGATTTGGGGATCCCAAACTGGATGCAGTATCAAGATGGAGTCTAACAAGCAGAGAATAATCCCTCTCCTTGTTCTGCTGCCATGCTCCTGTTCACACAGCACAAGGTGCTCTTGGACTTTTCTACTGTCCACAAATGTCTCATGTGGTGCTGCTCCCATTCAGAAATCTTTATGTCAGACTTTCTAAGATCTACCTTACTCTTTTTCAGAATGTCAAAACTCATCGTTCAATAGTTAAAGCAGAGTTCTTGTAAAACTTGAGTTTCTGCATAGGCATATAGAAATAAGTATCTGAAGACCTGAGGAAGGATTTTAGTGATGAAGGATTGTGGAAAGAACTTGTGAAATCTGACAAAATTACACAGAGTAGGAGGTTAGAAATAGTAATTTAAAAATATGGTAAAAACCCCCAAAAAACCAAAAACCTCCCACAATCCTGTAACTTTTTAATATTTACTGGGAAAAGAAAAGCCTTATCAAACCTAAAGCATTGACTCTATATTGCTAGTAGAAAAATGTCACTCACCCACTAAGGAGTCTGTGCTGGTGTTTAACAGAAGAACCTCTAAGCATTCATTGCCTAATCCAGCTCTTATTGAAGTCCCTGAGGAAATTCCTATTAGTGAGCAGGATCATTCATATTTCTCTTTTCAACAGATTAGTGAGTGTTTACACGAAGGCCCCGTAGGCACCAATTAATCTGTATTCATATAGCAAATGTAGAGCTTAAAAATCCCTGACACTCTTCTATTGGTAATTCAGAAATCTGCTTTGGCAAGCAACAGCACTGAGAGCATCCATGTCTTTTCAGATATTAAATTTCCAGCATATATTTGTTGAAATGCTGGTTTTAACTCATATGATTCTAAATATAAACCAAATAGAACCCAAATATAGTGTAGCTTTGAGATTGTACAGAGAAATCCGAGAGCTGCTGGTCCTGCTCACAGCTTTGCTGAGAACCCTCAGAAGGGAATTTCACAAATGCATTCAACTTCACAGTTACACTTTCAGATCATGTGGGCAGAAGGCAAACAGTCAAGAATTACCTGAGCTGCTTCTGAGGAAATGGTGAGCAGCAGCAGAGGCAGACAAAAAAAGAAAATCATAAAATAAAAATGATCAAAACTCAATTGCTTCACCTACATGTCTTTGGACTTTCATAGTTACTTGCCCACCCATATAGTTGCATGTCTTCAGAATGCCTGCTCCACATAGGGGGAATACATCAGCATGATGGGAACTTTGTGTTTTGTACACTCCAGAGGATGTATCCTGTTTTTTCAACAGGTCCAGTCTCCAAGATCACTGCACAATATGTGGTTTTGGTCTTGAAATCAGGCCAGGGGCTGTCATTAGGGCAGTGCAGAAGAATGTGGTGCACTTCTGCAGCCTGGAGCTTTGAAGAGAAAATAGACTGTTGGAAATCATTCCTTGTTTTCTCAAGGGCCTCAAGAACTGGAAAAAGGTAGAAATCTTCCTTTCACCCAGCACCTAAAAACAGATGGGCAATGGTTTTTATGCATATAAATATATTTTAAAAAATAAAATGTTGAGGAGCTGTCTTCCAAGAAACTGCAAATTTAAATTATCATCTAGATGATAAAGTGGAGTGAAGGGAGAAGAAGAAGGAGAAAAAACCTTATCAGTATTTTCTATCTAGCCTTTTATCTACACTTAGTAAATCTAATCCTGCTGCCTGATCTTCAAGTATGTTATTGAACTGACAACTACTTTGTGTATAGTGTGTCTTTCCCTGTTTCTTTCTGTTTAATATAGATTTTCAAAGCAAATGCAAATGTTACAGCAATAGAGAGTATTCTTGTTAATTACTGTTAACCTTAGATTGCCTGTGCGGATTTATCTGGTGGAAGGCAGAGCTCTGGTGAAGAGCGTGGTGGCTCATCACTTGAGCCTTAATGATACAGGTAACTGGGGAATGAAAAATTAGGTAGGGATAGAGAAAGCCTCCTCAAATGAGAGTCAAAAAGAACTAGAAGTAGTGACATTATGGTAGAAGCATTGCCATGGGAGAGGACAGTATGAGAGCATGGTTTTTTTAGCATAGGAAAGAAAAAGCTGAGAGCACTTTTGATTGTTTCCTAAAAATACACAGGGAGAGTGAGGGAAGTGAGAAAAGTGAGAATAAATATCAAGAGAGAAGAGCTTCACATTCTAACTGATTCCAAGACACGAATAAACACATACACTGTCGAAGAATAAATTCAGGGTGAAATTTCTTAAAATTATAACAGCAAAGTCCTGAAACCACAGAATGGATGAAAAAAATTCTTCAGTATTAACAAGATAGAGCTTGTGGTTGTTCTGATTGACCAAAAAAAAAGGGACTATATAAACAAGAACATTCCTTTAGTCCCGCTAAGTATGACCCACGGAGTTTGAAGGGGGAAAGGGGCCAAATTAGGCATACAAAATTACTAAATAAACTTGTCATTGTAGGTCTAGGTGAAATGTGGATGAAACTTAGATGAAACATCACATATTTACTGTAAATTCCCACCGTAACAGTTCCTTGGGTGAAAAAAAATTATTTCTGGACATACCTGGAACACTAAATTGGGGAAAAAAAAAAAAGTAAGATTGAAAAGTCCATTTATGTGTTATATTATTTTCTACATTAGTATGCTGGAGTTGGGTCATGGTTAATAAAGCAGGAGCCACAGAATTCTTGAGGAGTCATTTTGAGTATGAAGGCATTTTTAAACAAAAGGCTAAACTTCAGGCTACCTAAGGAAACCAGAAGGTCAAACCACACAAATCATGTTGGAAGATTTGTTGTAAGTCACCTGGTCACTTCCAAGTTCCCTATAAATGTTTGATATTTTTATGATGGAATAACCTTTCTCCATAGCAGCCCTCACAAAGCTGTGTTCTGTACATGTACCTAGAAGGATGTTGATAATACACCAGTGTTATGCCTTTAATGAGTCACAAATAAAAATCATGATAGATCACCTGAAAGTAATCTGTATTTTTCATATATATCTGCTATCTCTATTTTTGGTGAATTGTGTCATACATTGACAATGTACTATGCAGCAGGCAGAGCAGGTACTGTACCCTCCTTCATCAGGACTAGCAGTGACTAGCCCACTCAGCTTGGGGATTTGGGATTCAGCTCAATATCCTTGTTATGCTGGTGTCTTACATTTGAATTTCCTGTGCTTTAAGCAGGGGGTCTTTGACATGAATATTCATTGAGCCAGATGGAGTGTGTATAACCTTAAGGTAATGATTAGAACACCACGGTGTCAAGGGACAAGCCTATTTTGAAGCCAGTGCAATTGCCTAAGACCATGATTGTCTACAATAAGTTGAAATTCCTACAAACATTCTTTTTCTTACACCCTTATAAGAAAGTGCAGTGGCTCACACTCATCAACACACGTGTGCTTAGCCTAGAGAAAAGTGAGGTGTTTGTAAATAGAGAGTTTACATTTTCCCTAACCTCCTAACTGTAAATACCTTGCATCAACAGCAGAATAGAAGCAAAGAGGAAGGAGAAGCATAGCATCAGGAGGGTGTATATCATGGTCAGAAAACACCATGACATTTGTTCAAGTGTTCAAGTCACTTGTCTTACCAGAGTAACTTACCCTGGTTAGCATAAAAGTGGTGCAGGGAAAGTTCCCTGGAGCTACTAGAACTTTTGGGAAACATTTATACCTATTTTAGAATCCAGATGTTATGAATTGTTTATGTCTCTATAGAAATGAAATGATCCCTTAGAAAACTTAAAGTAGGTATTGATATATTACATCCATATTAAAATGTAATCTAAAATACTTAATCATTGGTATAAAAGGTGGTAGGTAGCTCTCATTTCATGCCACAATCTTTGGTTGAAGTTGTCAGGCACCCTCATGAGATTTTTTGGCTAGCACAAACCTTTTCAACCAGTACTTGATAATTATTAGGATTTCTCACATAAGTGGAATTAAAAAAACCTGCACTTAGTTTGAGCTTCAGGAGCCTCGGGCACTGTCTTTCATTTGCCAGCTTCTAGCTATTATGCATTAGAAATATATGAAGGCGTCTAGGAGACAAATGTGCTTGGATATACTTCACTCAAGTCTAATGCATCTTTACAGAGGTCACTGAAGTTGGAAGAAGTCAAAAAATATGCAGTGATAATGCATTTTGTACCAGACCATGCATACTGACAACCCTATTTCCCATTGTACTATTAATTATATATTAAGGTAGGAAAGGCTCTTCTCCAAGAGGCACTGCTTTAATTATACTCTCATAAATGAAGAAAATAAATCACAGCCTACATGATATACATGAACCCTATTGCTTAATATTTCTCCTATGAACAACCAAAAGAGTCCCTAAGAATTCCTCAATTATCTCATTTTTCCAAGAAGGAATTTCTAGTCCTAGTTAATTATGTATGGGAAGAATGCGCTTGCCACACCACCTTGCCTGAGTGTGTTATTTTCACAGCCTCCGAGAGAAAGTTCCACAGGCAAAGGGTTACAACAAAGGAGAGAGATCCTAACTATGCCTTTCCACTATAGTTTAAGTTACATGAAGGGAGAAACATTTGAACGGACATCAGCGTCACAGGTGCCAGTTGTCTGATTTATTCCCTCTCAGAGGAATGTACTGGCATCTGTGTGCATAGTGACACCTTGCCAGCTGGCCAGGAGGCTGTCCTCTCAGCTGTCCTCTCCGACAGATGAATTGCACAGTGTGCATAGCTGGCTGCCAAAGGACAGACTTTCCAGGAGAAGGAGAGGGGGAAAGCAATTCACGTATTTCTGACAGTAGTTTTTACTTGAAATTTGTTTACAGAACTAAGTTTATTGAACAAGCTTATTGCCAAAGCCATCTTTCTGACACTGCAGTAAGTTACTTGGATTGCATGTCATTAACCACAGCAATTCATACACGAATTTACATTCTCCCTGAGGTTGCTGAGTAGAGTATACTTTTCTCAGTGTGGCCGTAACACTGTATGGGCAATATGATCTTACTTAATCTCCTTTTTTATAATCCTGGATCACTCAGCCAAAATAAATACCCCTGCCTTTAGGAAACTAAATTAAATAGCTGTGTTTTAAAGCCTAGCTTTTTAATGCTTTAAATGGTCTGAGCACTCAAAACTCTAACTGATAGTCATCCACTTGTGAAAGTGTACAATGAGACCTCAGCTGGCTTTAGGGGAGAGAGACTTGTTAAAACCATCACAGCTCACATGTCAGTACCAGCCAATGAGCTGGCAATGCTGGTGTACTGATTTTAACAGTTTCTATAAAATAAACCCAAATGGGTCTCTTCACTCCATGGCAGTTTGAGAACTCTATGGAATTTAACCATAAAGTAAGAATGAGTATTCGTAATTTGATTGCAGAGTGAAAATGAATGTTCCAGGCTGTAAGTAAAAAAATAATAAGAACAATATTTGGCTGAGGTTGAATCAAGCTGGACCACTAAAGAAGGATAAATACTGGGTGAAACTATTGCATGGGGTTTGTAAGACTCACAAGTTAGAAATATAACAATGTCATTCTGATACTGTGAACAGTGGTGATGCTTTAAAAGGGCCTGGGAAGTGTTAATATAACTGCATCTATTCATCTCTAGAAAATGCACCTCTTCTTCAGAAATGAATTAGCAGTGATTTTTATTTTCATGTTTATAGACATGTTAATTACCCACTCAGATTATCAGTTCATTCTGACCACAGAACCTATATAGTTTGGCATAGAACCTTTTACAATGCTGATCACATTGTCTGAATAGAAGAAAGAAATATATATGCTTTTTTAATGATAGATATGTCTGCAAATGTGACTACTCATTGTTCATTCTCTTTACACCTCATGCCCTTTAACTCACATATTTAATATATTTCAGCTGAGTGAATTAAAAGGAAGATTAAAGACAGTGAATGGTTGTTTCTGGCTCATCTGGGTTATCTGGTGCATTTTAAGTAATGTAACTGGTTTCTCCAGGGAGAGAGGAGTTTGTTTTCCAACCTTTCTAAGCACGACTTCATTCAGCTGATAGCAATAAAATCATAAAATCATAGAATAATTTGGGTTGGAAGGAACCTTTAAAGGTCATCTAGTTCAACACCCCTTGCAATGAGCAGGGACATGTTTAACTACATCTGGTATTTAGGCATAAAACTAATACAATGACTGGACTGTGTTTTAAGATCTGTAGCATACTCTGTCTTAAGTCCTATTCCAGAAAATTCAAAACTTCTCTTTCTATGGTAGAGTAGCAAAGGAGTTGCTGGATTTTGTCTGTGTCTGTGGTAAGCTGTCTATTCTGATGTCTATGTCTTAGGCAAAAGAGGAGATGAAGCTGTATATATTGCTGTCATACCTGCATCACTGAAGAGGAAGCAGTCCCAACATACATGTGGTGTGACTTAGCACATCTAAATGAGTCTTAATTCTGCAGTCATAAGTTTTGGTCAAAGGTTCATTCTTACTGATTCTTTCCCGAGAATACTAGTTCTATTGAAAATACCAGCTCTATACCTAAGCCAAGTCAATGGCCTAAGTTAGTGCATTTTCAGTTCAAAATCATGTGGTTTAGCTTGAGTCACCACCAAGGGATGTTTTCAAATATGTGAGTGGACTCCTCATTGAGGATGAGCAATATTCACAGTAACATGTATATATGGATTTGCTTTGCAAATTCAAGTGAACAGCTGGAGCAGTACTGTCTTAAATCACCACAACTGGACGTGCAAGGCCACACTGTTCATACCCAGAGCTCAAGTTCCCATTATTCATCCAGCTATTTTTCACCACTATTAGAACTAGACTCAATAGTTCATATTTCTAGTGAATTAACTAGTTTCAATAGTTCATTCTGATTGAAATTGTAGGGGCCACTCAAAAAACCAACCTCTTCTATACACGTAAGTGTTTGTGGCTGCTGAATTTTCAAAACTGTGTTTTCTCTCTTTAATTAAAAATATAAATCTGTTACATTCCACAGATGGACATTGGCAACATGAACTTCTGTCATTTTCCCCCTCATGCAAAATATTGATGTCAGACCCTGTGATGCAAAGTAGCAAAACACTGAGTGTAGAAGCCATCCAAATCTCATTTGGATTTCCAAAGGAATTTGACCCATCCTAGTGAGCACACTTTAGACTGATTATGTAGCTGTCAATTACATTGCTTTTCTGTGCACTGAGATTACTCGGACTGTGTTCTTTATCACAACCAAAATAAGCCCACTGCAGTGGATTGTTTTCCCCCTCCTAAACAAATGCGTACTCAACATGCATAAGGAAGCCTAATCACTGAATCTTCTTGCTCAGATTTGTCAGTGACATACCCAGTAAATGCCCAAAATTCGAAGCTGACAACAAAGGTACAACTATAATTCAGCTTTGGGGGGTGAGGATTTTGACACTGTATAAACTTGGCTTTATGAATTATGAGATGAAATATTCATTATGTATATATTATAGGATTGCACGACATTAACAACCTTGGTCTCCATGACAATACCAGCAGAAGACGTTTGATAAAAAAATGGCTATGAAGAATACAATTTGAATACATACCATGATGTTTCGCATCTTTTTTTATTTAGCAAAAGTTTTTAATATGTTCAAAGTAACCAAACTATTCTTTTCCTTTTTTACCTAATTAGACAGACAGTACTGTCAGAGAGAGATCGACTTTTTCCTACCTGTATATAAAAGCCAAGGTTAATTAAACACTCCTGGGTGATGGGTCATGTACAACTAAATGCATTTAGTGTATCCTGGACTCAGTTTACAAAACATTGGCACTCTAAAATGCAATGCCTCTAGTCATAAGCAAATGACTACATACCACCCTTAGAGTTCTTGGGTTTCCCTTTTGATTGCAAAGACAGCTTCTGGTGACCAAGACAGAAACACATAGATACTATGAGGGTAGGTGACAGGAACGTTAGCCGTGCTGGCATGCCCAAGATTGGCTGGACACTGCTCTCTGGGAGCTGTACAATTGTATTTTCATAATGTTTGTCATAAGGTGGATCTTGAACAGGGTTATATTCATGTTGTCAAGTGGACATGAGGTTATAAATACACTTTGGCACTTTGAGGGGAGCTCATTAGCACCACTGCTATACAAACGAGAAATATCCATCATTTCACAGCAGACAACAAAGGCAACTCCTTTGCCTTTGATTTTTAATTCTTTCTTCTGGATTCACTCTTCATTTTCCCTTTCAGGACCATAGGTTTTCTGAACAAAAGCTAAACTCTGTGACAAAAAAACCCAGCAATCTAAAGCCAAATACACCCATACAGGATAGTCAGTCAGGGCAGGACCACATGGTTTAAGATAAAGAAGTTTGAAAGCTGCCACTCAGATTATTTTAGGATAACCATGGATGTTTAAATTTTATTAAATAAAATGTCTAATTCTAGCCTTAGATTTATTTTTATTTGTATCAACTTGTCACTGGGAGCATGCCCTAACACTGTCACTGCCTCAGTCACCTCACCAGTTCATATTTATCAAATGATGCGATTGTAATTTTAGGGTAGTATTAAATTCTTAACTCATCTCATCTCTGTCTAGTCTGTAATATACACCCAGTTCTCACATTGTCCTCTGTGAGATAAAAAGTGTTATTATTCTGCTAATTTCTGGCATGACAATTTGACTAGAAATTGCAGGGTGCACGCTATGTAATTCCTGCCTTGGAGGAGAGGCTCTGCTCCTTGTTCTGTTACTTCTCAGCCCTTTTGCTCTCACCTTTCACAAGAGATGATACCAGAAGAAGACCTCAGACTGTATGACTGTAAAACTCAGATTTTAGGATGTCATATATCTATAAGCATAGTATCAATCAGAAAATATTCTATTCTAGTTTGCTCTTGTAACACTTGGACATCCAAACACTGTCTTACTGAAAATAAAGGTATCCTATATGAACCTCCTGTTTAGGTGATACCTAATGTAAGAGGTATGTACCTAAATGCTGTAGCTCCATGTATTTGTAACAGCCAGGACGCCTAACTTTGGCAGTATCTGTGCTGGGTTGGATAGATAATTGCTAAATTCATTCCTAGACCAATTACAAAGAATAATCAGTATTTCTTCTGTGTTCCTCATAGCTGGTGCTCCTAGATGAGTTTAGTCTGCTACAAGATGACAGTGGTGTGGCCTCCCATGGAATCCTTTGTCTAATAGTCCAGTGGGTGGAATATCAGTTTTGGTATACATCACATTGAAGCTTCTGTTGCCTCTTTTAGTTTCCCTTTAGGAAAAAGACAGACTTTTAAAATTTGTTATTTAATTGAAGATTTGCTTTTGGGACAGCATTATTGAAAAGTAGAAAATTTCATATTTTAAAAATGTGTCCCTTAATATTTTTTCCAGAAGCTCTATTTCTCAGGGATCAGCTCTTTTAATTAATGGAATCCTAATCATATTAGGAAAATAAGAGCTGCAATTTATTCATAAAGTGCTTCATTTACACCAAATATAAAACAAATACATGAAATAACTTTTCTTTAAGAATAACGCATTTGAGGCACAACAATCATTTCAAGGCAGCCTTAGGGCATTGGTAGGGAACCCTATTCCTGGATTTCATTAACCAAATAAAACCTTTTCAGAAAGAGTAATTTCAATAATTCTGCATTAATAAAGATTAAGGCTGAACTTATCCTCAAATAATCATCCCCAGTAGGTACCCTTGCTACAGTGCCTATAACAGTCTTTTTACATTAAAAAAAAAAAATATGCAAAGTTAGGTTACATTTTGAATACATTTGCAATAAGACTATTTTCTGCCTCCCAGCTTGTCATGAGCTCTTCAAAATATCTTGGAGGTATCGCTGATCTGAAAACAAAGTTAATGGTTTGATATGGCAACAAGCATGTGATAAAACTCAGTAAACCAAGAAGAAAAGGAAACGCTTTCTCAAATGTCTCATGGGCATACAACTTCCAGTGAACACTGAACTCAATACCATTTTCATGTCAAATTCAGGGGTTTTTATGTTTTATCAGCTGTGTGTTTCAGAAAGCCAGAGTCAAATTGAAACCAGAATGCCAGGTAGTTGCAGAGAAAGAAAAAAATCCATCACAAACAGAAATACAATCAGTTTTTCCTTAAACAGGAACATAGAATATGTTAAACATTTTGATCTGCCCACTTTTTAAAGAAGATGTGAGCGATTTTCTTTTTATTGCCACAGCTGTGAAAAATACCTTTCACAAATGATTGTGACTTTCCTTTAGAAAAACTGATAGCTCACATATTGCACCAAAATATTACCTTTTCTAGAAAACACTTTTAAGTACTTCATGTTCTTGTGAGAAAATTAATATTTTCCTGAGGCTTCTTTTCATAGTTTGTTTTTAAATTAGCAAGGAATGATTACAGCTACACCTCTCAAATTTTTGCTTATGGGTTCAAAGATGTTATGTAGTGGCTATTCTTTCAACTTCTCCTAGAATGCAGCACATACTGCATCATACAGCAAAAAATTAAGCCTATGCTACCAATGTCCAAACTACTTATTAACTCCCCAATGCATCAGCTGTGGAGTTTAGCTGTTCTTAAATATTTAGTAAATAATTCTTTTCCCTTGTTTGTACAACATCAAAGCTTTCTTGGGCCCAATTCATGTGGAAACATCAAGACACGGAACTACCTCTCCACCTGTGTGCACATAATTCCATCTTCCACAGCCTCTCGGATGCAGACACACCAAGTCCCCCTCATTGCTCTCCTCTCTGCAAGACTAGGTAGGGTCATAAGCTGTAGGTAGGACCTTTACTAGTTTCTCTTCCCTACAGAGAAAAGAACCCATCCTGATCGGCAGCTACCCCCAATCTGGTCTTAGAATCCAGAGTTTTTACTTTTCTTAACATGCACTGATAGACAAGGAGGTACCTGCCACTTATCTAATACGACTAAAAGCAGCAAAATTAGACCTTGCTAATTTTACTCTAAATCAAAAATGGAATAATGAAAATAAAGTATATGAATCTGCATTTGCAGTGAATGTATGGAAGATTATATCAAAAAAAAATCAAAACAAAACCAACAAACAAGCAAATAAACAAAAAACCTTTGTCTGTATTCAAACCTGCAAAAGTCAACCAGTATTTAGGAATCTGAATTTTAAAAATATTATTTTAATCACGAGCAAATACCAACATGCTCACAGCCTTAGCCCAGTGGTTTGATACTTCCTCTTTTTCTTCTTACCCCAAAACCTTTTTCTCGGGCCCTGATCCAAGACTCACTTGTGAACAATTAAAGTTTTTTTATCACTTTTAAGGTTGTCAGACTGAGTGCATCTCTCCTCCTCACTGATGCAGTGCTTTTGCACTGTTGTAATGCAGCTTTCACTGCATAACTTAAACTTCCAACAACTACTGATACCAGCAATTTGAGTTTCAGCAGGAAATATGAACACATCATGGGGTGTTTATATATAACTATTCCCTGCAGCTACATAAAACTAAAAATTTCCCTGATACCTACACATTTGGAAACTCACATATATCTATTTTTCTAACACTAGCAGAATTAAATTAATGGAGGACCTCATACTTCTTTATTATTAACATCTCAGATTTGTAAAGGAATATGAGTTTGATCTGATGGCATTATTATTTGCAACTAACTTTTCTGGGGACTCTTAACTATTTTGTCCCAAATGTCAGACTCTAATCCAAATCAACTCAGTAGAACACTACATCAATCACTAACATCAAGTAGTTCAAATATTAGAGGACTCTGCTTTTAGGCTTCTCCCCTGACAGTAGAATGTGTCAAAAATGAGAGTGTCTCTATCAGCAAAGACTGCATTTCATAGAGGAAATGCCACATAACAAGATGATAATAAAACTCACCAGTAGAAGAACATGGAAAAAAATGCACAGTGATATTTTCAATACATTGAGAAACTAAGTCCTATATTTTCAAATTATCATAAGCCAAACTACTGTATAACCTAATGGCTTTACCCTGTAAATGCTTTCATACATATGATTCTTTATAGAACTTTCATTAATATGTTCATGCATCTTCAGGTGCTGAAGTTAAAAATGGATTGAAAAAGAAATACAATTAGTACTGGAACTTACACATGGAGGAAGCATCTTCAACAAAATCTCAAGTTCAGTGTCCAGAGGGTTTGATGCCAACAAGGTTTATCCTCTAAAAAAAATTCACATGCAAATTTTCTTAATCATAATATATGCTTGCTTTCTTCAGTGTGTTACATCAAAAATTTTTGAACTTTTTCTTTCCAGAAAAGAAGTTACTCAATCTAGAAAAAAAAAAACAAAAAACAAAAAACAAACAAACAAACAAAATGTTGTTTCTGCAATATAAGGTGCTATGATTTAATTATTCTCTTTGCTGAGACAAATGTGTTTGACACGTGCTAGGCAAAGCTTTGGATAATGCACTCATGCATAGAAAATGAACATATCCCTTGGGAATAAATGCATTACTCTGCCCCATTGCTGTAAGAAAAAAAGGAATGGATTTTTCTATGGCCTAATTAACAGAAACAACAGCAGCCGTTCCAGAATTCCAACATTTCAGCACCTGCTCAGCTGGGGGAAACTGGTGAGAAAGGGTACATTGCTTCTTAAAATGTAAGGAGTAGACAAAGACAACAAAAAGGACCTGAATCAAAGTCAGAATGAACAACAAATTCATCAGGCTTTAGATCAGCACAAGAAGAATGAATGAAGTGCAAATACATACAAAGCTTCAACAGAATTCAAGTCTGTGAGAAATGTGCACAGACACTTCATGCAGAAATAAACATTTTGCTTCCAATAGTCAGAAAAACTTATTTTGGTTTCATGTTGCAATCTACTTTTCTTCTCACAAGTGCAGTAAGCAAGTTATTCAGCTTAACAAGGATCAGTTAGAATGAAAATATCTACATATTCTTTTTGACTGAAAATGTTTCTGGAATAAATTAATGTCATGTGACATTATCAGTGTAGAGCATTGAGAACATCTTTTTAAAACTACATTTTCAAGCTCCTGTTTGCATATATACTAGAATGGGAAAGCACTTATGCAAAGACAGACAGTCACATACTTTTTAAAACAAATTTTCAGAGTAGATACAACATGCAGAAAGGAAATAGTCTATTACTATTTAGGTATCTTTATTAAATGAAGTTTTTATGAGCCTTGTGTAGCAGAACACTTCCCAGGTGGTGTTCAACTCTCCTTTCCATGCAAAAATTTTAATTCTGATCTTATGAAATATTTCAGAATAATAAAAACTAAGAGGTCCACAGAGTCTGATAAAAACTAGCTAAGCAGAACTCCCAGGACCATATTTTAGAGTTTGTCACCTGAACCCATTTTCTTCCTTTATAATCTGCACTTTATGGTTGACAGCAAATTCATAAAAATGTATTCATTTTTACATAGAAGTAAAACAACTTTGTCTTAAAAATGTCCTATAAGGTATGTTTTCTTCACCTATCTTTATAAACTCTTATTCTTTAATCACTTATGAATTCCAGCCAAGTGTTTTACAGCCTAATACTCATAATAAATGTTTAATTTCAAAATAAAAGTTTAGTCCCCTGTGTTTTTAAAGCACTGATATTACTTTTAAATATATATATATATTGCAAATAAAATATCTTTGCAAAAGAAAATACTACAGGAATGTAGGCAACGTGTGTTAGGGCTTGGCATACTTTGAGCTTCTGGGTAGTCATCTTGAGATTCATCTTCCTGTGACAGAAATCAGCTACTCCTTCCAATGTTTTTAATTTGCTTGAGACCATTTAAGTGCAAGACAGTGTAAAAATACATGTGTTATATTCTCCTCAAGAACCATGGCTGTAAAAATAATTGCAGATGTAATTTTAGCTCAAAAAACGTCATAGTTATATTTGCAATGATCAAGCACTGGAATATATTGGAATATATTATGACTGTCTCAGCCACAGCTGGGTTTGGGATCCCTCCCCTGTAGTCTTAGATGCAGTGTAAGCAAATCCTCCGTGCTAGTTCTGTTTCTGTGCAACCTTTCCACAAAGCCAAATTTCATCAAACTGAGGTGCACTGCAATATCCAGCTGCTCCATAGAACCATGAATTCCCCAGCAGCTTCACCTGACTGAAGTAACAGTCCATTTCAACTAGCTTTACTAAAGGACTGTGAAAATTTCTGAACTGTATTATGCATACTTTGAGTGACTGCTCACCTCAATGTGTAACTTTTAACCAATTCAAGCATCTGGAAAAAGGTACTTCAGAAATTCTGACCACAAAGAAATCTAGCTGAAGGTAGGTATCTACCTAGAAGGGTGTGCCTGTTAGCTTCTGCACCTTTCTGGGCTTTGAAGGTGGGAACCGTGGCTGCAATGGCAGCTTTTTACCAGTTGCTCAGATTTCAAAGCTCTCTCCAGAGCAGGCACTTACAAGAACACTCTGAAGGAACTACTCTTCTAATTGAGAACCACAAGTTATTACCATGTTCTGTAAAACAGTAGAAGAGCTAGAACATATTTAGGTGATGAAAACTTATTTCCTTTCTTCTAGGATAACTTGCATTTTTTTTTATGAAGAGATAGTTATCAAAAAAAAAAAAAAAAATAATGCCAAGCACACACCGGCATCATCTGATGGACTTTGTTGGGGAATACACCATCACTTTCCCAGTTTGGAACCTGGTTCTGGAGCTGATCTGCCCAGACCAGAGAAGTTCTGGTAATGGGTTCTAGTTAGAGTCTCACTTGTGGCCACATCCCGCAAGCCACCATGGGTCACTCTGCTACTGTCAAGGAGAGAAAACTCAACAGGGACTGAAGGCCATCAGAGCTCTGGGTCAGGGTTTATAATCTGCACATTTTTGTGCAGGACAACCAACTGGGACTGACACGTTGTGTCCATACAGGCCAAACCTGCCTATATCTGAGAGCAGCTACACCCGATCTATCTGGGGCTATTTGTTGATTTCTCTCTTCCTGACTCTGTGTTGAACTTTGAGAGCATCATAACGTCTTCCCTTTGCCTCACACCCTCTTGTGAGGACTGGAGAAGTGCCATGGCAGTACAAGCATCTGTGGCACTTACTAGGCTACTCCAGAGGAGTAAATCCAGGTGCAGGTTGGCTGTAGGGGCAGGCACGCCTGCCCACAGTCCCCACCTAGCTGCCCAATTAACACCCAGCTCTGGCACACTGCAGCTTGGCTCTGTGCCCCTCCCACCCATCGATTATGTCCCCATTAAACTATTTACCCACCAGGTGCTTCCATTTAGTATTTCAATGAGCTGCAAACACGCAGCTCCGAAGCAGTGTTAACACTGATTAACTTAATGAAAGTTATCTCAGAGCAAAACATGGACTGACTCCTCTTGAAAGCTTTAGGGACTCAAAAACAAGCTTTCAGACTTTAAAAGTCTTTCTCCTTCACAAATACACCTTAGGCAGAGCATCCTGTATCCACACAACAATTATAAATACCAGTTTCCTCTGAAAGTGCACTTCAGAATTGTTCTGTATTTACAGAATTCAACAGGAGTATTTTTCTTTGTTTGCTAGGGAGATTGATGGATAGATACATTCAGGTGAAAAAACAAAGCAAATTTCTAACAGTAACAAAAGCTTGTTTGTTCTTTTTGTTTGTTTGTTTTGTTCTTTTTTTTTTCCCCCATTGCCTGCTAATGGATGCCTTCTGCTCATTGTAGGTGTCATTTTGCTGATATATTCTTTTCACATATTTCCAAGTTCCCTGAATCCATTCTAAGTAAAAGGCACTGGAACTAGGTTTGTCAAAGCAAAACTCCCCCTTGGAGCCAGTGAAGGTTTGACATCATTCTAGGATGTGCCAAATGTGCACATTTACTCAGATCTCATTCTTGGTTATTATTCTCTCTGGGGAGCAACGATACATCAAACAAATGCTTTGCAAAAACTTCTACTCATGGTTCTATGACAGATTCATTTTTAATATCTGTAAGGTACAAGTTCTAAAGCAGGATTTCATGTACTAATACATTTTACTAATTTTCAGAAACATTGCTATGATCATGAATGACTTCTAAACCAGAATTGCATGCACAGAGTCACCAGCAGAAAAGCTGCAGTTACATATAAATTGGGTCCTTTGCCCCCGGCCCTCTGAGAGGGTTTTATTGGTGTGGTCTAGCCTGCCAAGCTAGGTTGAAGAACCTCTGTGAAGACTGTCAGATGAAATAGAAACAAGTGAGAAAAATTCAAGAATTGCTTTTAAAGTCAGAGGCTGTGTCTTTTATATCAGAATACAGCCCCTGGAAAGCAACTGAAGTTAATGGACTTTTAATAAAGCTATAAATTAATGAATGCTTCAGTGTGATACCAGAGTGAGATCAGACTATTAGCAAAAATCTTTATTAGTTCTTACATTTAAAGGTAAAAATGAAGGCAAAAAATGTAAACACAGGCACAACAAAACCCAGTTTTCCAGTAGATACGGTTATTGATTTTTATTAAATAAAATTTCAGCGTATACACAGTGTTCTACTTTTGTCATCTTTTCTAAGTAAAATCTAAACGATCTGTGTCTGGTTATGAAGCTCTTTTTTAAAAAGTACTTGCCACATCTTAAGCCTGAAATGAGCATTGTAGTTGCCTGCTAATGAAGGTAACATAAAACAACTATGCAGTAGTGGCAAGGCTGAATAACAATGCGAAAACCAGAATCTCCTCACTAACCTCTTCAAACTCTTTGAATGTATATGTAATGTATATTAGCAGCAACCAAGTGGCAGCCAGAGGTCCCAATTAGTTTGGAGCTCTCACTGTGCTGATTATTGTATGAACATAAACAGGAAATATTCCTTCCCTCAAAATCACTGCAATCAAGACAGCAACATTGCACACTGGGGCTTGCAGAAAATGGTGTGGAAGAAAGATGCTGAACCTGAGGGCAAGTAATTGGAACACAAGACTCCGAAAACTATTGGCTGAACATTCAGCTGTAAGCTCTAAAGATTTTTTTTTTTTTTATTCCATAAAATAAGTGGACAAGAGCTACAAATTAATCACTTTCAGCCTGTCTACTTAAGGACTCTCATTAAGCGCAGGTATCATGGTGAAGATGGATCTTAAGACAGAAACAAAAGGAGACCAGGATAATGGTTGTGTCTAATGACTTGATTGTAAAGGTACAGAATCTAATGAAGCACAAGTTAATAAGCTCTCACTATTAGAGAGCTTAACATGACAGAAAGGCACGGTGATGACAGAATTTCTATAACCAGATTATATAAATAACATGGGTTGATAGGAGAGCTGTGGACAGAACTCTGCATTAAATATTAAGGACTTGCATTACCTGAGCTAGAGGATCCATTGCAGCAATCAGAAAATTGTTGCATTCCCTTAATTTCTGTGGTTTAAGCTATTAGAAGGGGAAAAGAAAAGCAATAAACAAAGAGTTCAGTTCAAAAATGTTTACAGTGCCTGTACTCTGTGCTCATTCCTGTGCTGCTGCTGCTGCTCTGGTTATCTTAGTACATCAAGGGTTCTGAGCAGAGCCTACCACCCCTGACTCATTCTTTCTGACACGCAGGAGTTGTGTGAGAGGAGATAGACTTATCATTACAAAGTCAATGACCTGATTTTTCCCAAGACTTCTAGTAAAAACAGAACATAATAATGAAAATCTCTGCATAGCTAGTCACAGTTCACTATCTTTCGAATGCCACCAGTGAGTAACCAAAAGTGGAAAATTGGTCTAGGAGGACATTTGTATCCTTTCTCCAATTGAAATTGTGTCTGAGAGAAGGACATTGTGTTTTTTTTTTAAGAAAAAGTTGCTGGTAAAAGCAGAACTTTATAGGACATGTAAGCAAGACACTGGCCTGACATCAGGATTTTAGCTCAGCAATTAATAAAATCACTTGCTATATTATTTCAGTTACTGCATCCTATGATACATTTGCTATTACTGAGACTCAGAAACATTGTGTGAGTCATGTTCATAAATATAAAATGCCTAATGATTTTTATCACATTTCAACGATTATTTTCTTTTCTCTTCAAAAGCAAGCTTTAATAAATCACAAGGGGTTAGGAGTCACTCAAGTTCCAGTTAGGACACTGATCTAACCATAGTCCAGGAAATACTTTGATTGCAAATCTTAGTCCCAGTGAGGTAATTAAAAAATCCAACAAAACAACCAAACAAAAAAAAAAAAAAAAAAAAAAAAAAGGTGAATGAGAAGACAAGAAGTAGAAACAGAAAAAAAAAAAAAGAGAGAGAGAGAAGGTGAAGGAAAAATAGAGTTTGGGGAAGTTCCCATCATGGCTGCTGTGCCCCCCACCTTCGCCTGCCTCTTCTCCCCTTCCTCAGCACCTCTTCCTCACTCTTCACCTGCCAGTGATGGCAGATGGCTACAAGTAGCTGGGACAGGCTGTGAGGAGTAGTTGTCTTAGGGGGTAAATGTACTCCAGGATGAGCTGCTGGAGGCAGGGAGATTATCCAAGGTTTCTGTCATCACTGGACAGCTGTACGGCTACCGTGGCTCCCCTCATTCTTCCCGGGATCCTTGATGGGAAGCGCTTTGGAAAGGATCTCACTGCTAACAGGCCTGCTGAAAACAGAAAACAGAATAAACACGGCAGCAAGAAGTGATTACTCCATCTTTCCTCCTCATGCATCTGACAGATTCACATAGACCTGACATGACAATTGCCTTAGACTTTGCAAGAGCCCCACAGCCAAGGGGGAGCGGGATGGAGGGCAAAGTGGGATAAATAATGATATATCCACAATAACAAGGCAGTGGTGTGGAAATCTGTCAAGAAATACACACTCCTGATGATAGGAAGAAAGCAAGGCCTGATCTTGCTTAATACAAGACTGGAGTTAACACATTCTGTTACACGAGAAATAAACTAGATCCTTTCTGCAGGAGCAGAGGTGCCCCTCCATCTGCATAATAGCTGTGCACAGCTTGGGATCACTTATCTTCAAGACCCCACTCTTTTCCTCAGCTGGGTTGTTATCATCCTCTGTCATTATCTTCATATTTCCCCTGGTTATTATCAGCAAGTTACCTTTGCCTTTATGTCAACAATCTACCTGGCAATTTTCTCCTCTCCAGCTGGCTTCTGTGTTTCCTAGGTAAGAAAACTAATGTTCTTTGCTCCAGAGTGAATGTCCTATTCATTATTCTCAATGTACTGTGACACAGCAACACTGAATATCAAAAGCCTCCAGTAAATTCTCATCTATTTCTCAGTCATATAGAACAATTAACCAAACAGCACAAATAACAGCCTACCTTTTATGGTTCCTACTGAAAGTAGGTTTGACTCTGCTACATTTCACAATTGCCCAGACCTGCAATGGGAATGATCGTGTGGAAAAACACTGTTTAATATTACACATTATGAAGTGCCAGAGAGCACTTGCATTGCACGATGTTCTTGATGGTAACACAGATAAATCACTTTTCATAGCCAAATGGGCTGAAGCAGAATGCAGCTAGTGAAAAGAATTGCTGCAAAGAAACTCCTTACTGATACTGTGATCAGCTGTCTATACCCATACAACTCACAAACTGACAGGGAAATGAACTCTTGCTATGAGTTTTTCACTGACCATGTTGCACAGAATTGCATCCAGACAGTTCTTGAATATCTCCAATGAGGGGAATTACACAACAATCTGAAAATCAACCTCAAAAAGATTAACAAAAGCAATGAAAAAGATTGGTCTGGTCCAGAGGAAATAACCAAGTGCTTCATCAATCTTGACAATCACACTGAGATCTACACTGGTCATCTTTCAGTTAAGAAAAGATTAAATCCCTTCTTGTCCTTTAAATTTACCAACACCACGGTAAGTCTTTCACCTTTTTTATAAATGCATCAAAATCTGTAGACCTCAGCAAAGACATATGATCAGTAGCCAGCATTTCTCATGATCAGAAACTGAAAAGTACTACAAACTTTATCAGAGTGGAGGTCAAGCTACCCATAAAGCCAGACCATGCAAAATTTAAGTTAACACCACCTCAGATCGAAATCCAAATATGGAATATCAACCTAAAAGTAACAATTAAAACTAATAAATAAAAAAGTAATTAAGCCAGCATTATTTACCTTGTTTCTTATTTAAAAACTACAGCATTATAAGAATTTAAATGAAAATGTTGTTGTCAATTTCCATTTGAAAAGGCTATTTAAGGAGGGCTTAATGACTTCAGTTTGTTAAAGTCATTTTGTACTCATGGTTAATTAAATGCACAAGGACTTCCACTGAGAATCAGGATGTTCTAAATAATGAAATAATAACTGGTGTAACCAATTACTGTAAAATAAAACTGGATTATCCAATATGACCTGTCTGGCTTCAGTACTCATAATTTTAAATCCCATTTAATTAAATCCTTAGGGTACTATATTTAATGTAAAAACAACCATGACCTTCTTTATAACATAAGTATAGTAGCCATAGTGGGTCAGGAATAAATTTTGGTTCCACAACTGGGTGACTCATTCATCAGAAAATTCTCTGGGCTGTCATCCTATTTAAACAACATTATGAGCCAGTTCCTCAGCTGGTGTAAATAGGCTGTTGTAAATTGACTGTAATGGCACCAGGGCTTTAGATCACTGCTCTTTATTTCTAAGCAACAGAAAACAGGAAAGTGTACATGCATTTTTTGATTCACTAATGAACATGAGGTTTATTCTAAGAAAGATATATCACCTCTTCCCCCTCCCTCCTGGCTTGGTTTTTTTGGGTTTTTCTTTTTCAGTTACTGGAATTCTGGGGAGAGTTTGCTTTATTGTGGGTTTGGGGTTTGGATTTTGTTTTTTTCTTAATTAGTGTTGCGCTTTCCAGAACAGCATCAAGGCCAAGTGAGAACTTGTTATCTAAAGGGCATGACAATAAACATATCAAACTGGGGAGTGATTTTTCTATGATGTTAGCAGTCTACCCACATATGCTATAATAGTTTTTCCATTTTTCTGATTTTTTTCCTGCCTATTTTTAAACCAGCTGAACTCTCTTTTCTGCACAGTGAAGACCTGTGAGCATGTTATCCTCTCATTTTGCTCTGTACATCATATTTGTAGTTTTTACATCTACAAAACACAGATTTTCTCAAAATATAAAGCCAGGACTTAAATACAGAAAACACACTAAGATGCAGAGACACAGACACGCTTAAAAACCAGTCATAGAAGATCTCTGCCTCAAGCACCCAAGAGCCAATAGTCCATTACAGGAGATGCACTATTTGGAAATAAGTTTACTGAGGGTCGGATCAGCCTAGTAGTGTGCAATTTCAGTAAACAGGTAGAAGTGTCTTCCATGCAATCCACAGGACAGATATCTAACAAAGTGAATTTTTCAAGGTTTTTCAAGTCACAGTGATGAATTTTGAAGGCATCTAAAATATGCTGCAGTTAGTACAGGCAAAGTGTATTGCACACTGGATTAATAGATCTACCTTCGTCTATACTACAATGATCTGGAAACAAAAATTATGCAGGACCAAGTAATGATCAGAGTATGTCAGAGAACTGATTGTGCACACCTCATTACTCATTTTTCTTTGTCATTGCTCTTCAGAAGATGCCTACAGAAGTTTGAATAATAACTTTAAGGCCCTAACACTAAAAATGTAACAGAATTACATAAAAAGCTATTCAGGTTTTGACATATGTGCTGTTTTCTTGTGAAGGGAAAGTATGTAAGGGAATCATGAATAAGGACAGCTCAAGGAGTTCTGACCTCAGCACTGGGCAGGTACACAAAGCATTTATGCAGCTAATTTTCCTTTCAGAGCTTCCACCTATTTGTCTGTATTTGTCTGTAGATAAAAAAAAATATCAAATATTTAAGATTTAAGACATTTTCATTTGCAAGAGCACTTGATTCTTTCTTTCTGGAACACTAGGCAATCTATCTGATTAAATAGCCTTATTCTTTATTATTCTATTAGGAAATGTTATTGTCTAAAGCATACGGTCCCAGAATACACTCTGCCATATTATCATGGTTTAGCAATGGTACTCCCCAATTTTGTGTTCCTACTGAGACTCTCCAAACCCCGCTGCCACCCTCTGGAAACAGAACACATATATTGTTTCTGTCATATCCGAAAAAGAAGAAGAAATCTTCTTTTAAAAACTAGCACACAAAAATCTCATTCTTTAGTGGACTTGAATCTTTTGGGATTTGTGTAACAGAACAAGGGAAAATTGCAGCAAACTTACCTACTACCGTGGACTGAGTGGAAATGCATGCTGCACCTAAGGAATCTCAAATATGAGACGGAGATACATAAAGGAGAAAAAAATAAGTCATACTGAAAAAGAAAAGATTTGGCAACCAATGGGTTTTTGTTGTTTTCATATTCAGTCCTTTATGTTTGCATAAGAATAAACACTCTGCGTGCACATCATGTAATCAGCTCATAGGGTAAGCAGTTTGTTTCATTGAATTAGATCCTATTTTCATGCTCAGCACATTGATGAGGAGATGAACAAAGCACATATCACTGATTTGTAATTCTTGATTTCCAGTGGGGAGTTGTCCAGATGTATTAAATCAAGAGCCACTGAACCATCCTTTTTCTATTTGTTATTGTTGAATAGATTTTAGCCTTTTCCTTCTCACTTTCCCAAGCTTTCTTAGTTTTCCTTCTCCACCAATACCTTTTATTTGTTAGTTAGCAAACAAATTGACATGAGCATACAAACACAGACATATATGCATTGTATTTTTTCCAGCGACACCATGAACCTTTTGATCATGATCTAAATAAATAATTGTAATATATGTGTGTGTGTGTGTTTGTGTTGTGCTCTATAAATTCTCTATCCTATGTTTGTAACAGTTGTAGCAGTATAGATATTCAGCAAATACAGGATACTGTAGATCTTAAAGAAAATTTTATTTTTGATTCTTTTTTTTTCCCCTGTGTCTAAATCATTAATCCTTCCTGGGTAATGCTTTCCTTTTGCTAGAAAAACAAAAGAAAATAGAACAAATGATAAGCCAAACCACAGGAACCTTATTTTACCATCTGAAGGTCTTAAAATATCACAGATACTTAGACACCTGACCATCTAACTTCTTGCTATAGTGGTAACTGAAGTGGGATCTTCTTTCTTTATATTAGTGTTTGTTTCACTAGCTATTTTTCAAAATAAATTAGAACTGAAAAGATTTCAATCATCCTGGTGTGCTCTAGCTATTGTAAGCATCAGCTGCATAACTCTTTTCAACCAGAGACAATCTCAGAACTCTCTTCAGGGATAGTCTTTGGCAGGTAGTCAGACACAGCTCTTATAAATCATTCTAATGAAAGTGGCACTTTTTTTTACAGAGTCCCTTCTCCTGGTTGTTTCAAAGTGTCCCCTTGCATCACTAGATAGAATGAAAACATTTGCTTATTCTAAGTGCTTATCTTTGTCCCCAATTAATTTAATGGCAGGAACTATCTCTATAAAAAAAAATATTACAATGACATTCCAAAATCTTAACTGCTCTAATTAGCCTCTCTACTGTCCTTCATATTTTTAGTCTTTCAGATGAAAATATATGGACAAATTACAATGGGGGAAGTATACCTCATTCATCAATAAATTTGTTGAAAGTATGTCCTTCCACTGAAGATTTTCTATTTACTTTAGAAGGAAGAGTGTTATCTACAGTGTCTTATGTTGCTTTTGCTTAGAGACTAGAATAAATTTCATAGCTATTACGTCAGGAACATGGCTAGTAATAGCCTCCCTATTACCTCAGTCTTAAGCCTCGTTCTTCAGCTTCAAGATTGCTGCAGGAGTCTTTAATTACTAATTTTGCAATACTTTTGTTTAAGGTCACATTGCAGCTGTTACAAGTTACCTTATATGTGTAAGATACATAGACACATGAGCACTTTCTAGGAAGGACAGTAGAACAAAATCAGAGATTAATTAAAATCTCTGATAAATAAATATAAGAGATTAATAACAATAGTATGAATCAGGCATATTTTCCCGGATACCACTTAGGTTAGATAACGGGATTCAGTTTAAGTGAGTCATTGATAGAAGGTTCTACATATGTTAGCTTGTCAAAAGTACAAGCCAACTATAATAAATTGGACAAAGGCAAAACATGAAACAAAACAAACAAACAAATCAGATCTGCTTTCATGCTTTAAGATATTTACACATTTATTAAGACGTAGGCCATGTATATTCAAAAGCTTTTATTTTTATTTGGTAGATTGTAATGATGAGAAAAGGAGTCTAAATATGCAAAATCCAAAGAAAACATAGTTGCTATGAAGTTTCACACTCATGATCTCCAAAGCACATATGCAGTTGCCATCATCACAGCTCATAACTGCCTACGTAGAGTCACAAATGCTGAGGGTTTACCAGGAGCCAAACAGGCAGATGGATCATTCTTTGTATGTGTGTCTACATAGTTTTACTGCATACCACTGATCATCTGCAGGCTCTTTTGAACTGCATTTTTGTCCTTTTTGAAGCCCACAGGAAGCTTTTATAAATAGGAGAGCAGGAGGGTGGGATAAGATACAAACATGGTATCCATCTCTGTATGCACTTGACCCAGCGTCGATGGGCATGACACTGGATACATGTACATGTTATCATGCAAGTTTATTCTTCAGTTCATAGTAAGTCCCAGCTTGCACATCCACCACACTGACTGCATTTTGATATGCATTGGAATTCAGCTTTGGAATGGGACAATTGGTATGCTGATAAGGAAGCTTGGTTAGAATACTTGAATGTAAGAATATCAGTATTAGGTCAGACCAACTGGGGTCTACTCCAGTAAACTGATTCTAGCAATGGACACAAGTCTGGAGGACATGATACAAACTAGAAGATACTAGCAATCTATATCTCTCCTTATCATTCTCTTCCCCTCCAGCTATTTCCATTTCAGAGATCTGCTGAGCCATATGATGAGGCTTTGTGTTTGGTAAACCTTGATAGATTTCTTCTTGTTCAGTCTCCCCTAAAGTCCACAGAGATTTTTAGCATACAAAATAGTCTTCAGCAACAAATTGCTCTTGTGTCCTGTCTTGTATAATCAACTATCACTTCTCACTTGTCTTGAAAACAACAACAAAAAAATAGTGGTTTCTGTGAGTTTCATTTGGCTGTCTCTTGTTCTACAACTTTAGGACTGTGAGCAGTTTAATCTCTGCCCACTGTCTTCATATCACTCAAGATTTTTTAAATTTCCATCACATCCTTCCCCCATGTCAACTCCTTTCCAACAGAAGACTTCTAGCTTACACAAGGGTTCCCTGTATGAAAGCTGTTACAGCCAGTTGAACAGTCTTGCCACCCTTCTTTTCACTTTTTCTAGTTGTACTTCCTGCATTTGAGATGAGAAGCTCAGAACTGCATAAAATATTCTAGGATATGTCTGAACCCTTGACTTTATGTAGTGGAACAGTAATCTCTGTTTTGTTCTCTATTACTTTATTTATAATTCCTAGCATTTGCTTTATGATGTCTACTGAACACCAGATGACATTTCAGTACAAATCTCTTTCTCAGCAATAAAATATTGCTCCTGACTGGCAGCGGTTATCTCAGTGCACTTTGTTTGTATGTGAAAGTAGGATTGTCTTCTTCTCATCCATTTACATTTAGCTATGCTGAATTTCATCTGACCTTTTTTTTTTTTCTCTTTTACTTATCTCATAAAAACCTTCTGCAATTTTTTCCAGTCAAACGTCATGCTATCCTGAATAATTTAGTATCATCACCCAACTTTCTTACATCACTGCTCACTGGGTTATGCAGGTCACTGATAACCATATTAAGCAGAATAATTCCCTGCACGTATCCCTGTGGAATTCTACTGCTGACCTCTCTTTACTGGGAAAATTGACTAGTTACTCCACTCTCTGTTGCCTGTTTTATAACCAATTATTTACCCAAGTTATGACCTTTTTATCTGTTATGCATGACTGTTTAATATCTAAATCCAAATAGATTATATCAATCAGATCAGCTTTACCCATATGCCTGCTGACCGTTTCAAAGATCTCCAATACATTTGCAAGACAGTAGTTCCCTCCGCAAAAGCAATGTTGACTTTTCTAAGGTAAAATATATCTATTCAAATGTACACCAATTCCATTCTTAATAAGTTTCTCCTAATTTTCCCACTATCGACACCAGGTTTACAAGCAGCACATTTGCAAATGTCCTCCAGAATTATTTTTTTTTAACTGGTGTTATGTTTGCCATCTCCCAGTCTTCAACAAAGATTAGATATCAGTGTTAGTAATTCAGCTACTTCATCTGTGGGTTTCTTTGGAAACTCTGAACATTGCTGCCATCAGGTTGGTACTGCACTTCACTTTGACAGTTAATTTCATAACCTCTGCTACAGCCACTTGTGGCTTAAATATATCTTCTGGAAAGTGTCTGCAAAGAATAGAGAGAATGAAGAATTTTGCATGCAGATAGAAGAGTTGTGAAAGTTGATTCCACTGAGAAGAGGGAAGTCTTACAATTCAATAAAGCCCTCTAAAAGACAGAAAGCTCAAGGGTGCCTTTTTTCCCTTCTTTAGGTAGAAAGCTAAGGCATGTAGCTTTTCTCTCCAGTTCAGATGCTTACTTGGTATTTAACTCCAGTCTTTCTATGGAATCACAACATCTACATGTGATGTAGCCTGATGTGGCTAAGATATTTTTCATTAAGGATTTTTTGGCATTTCAAGCCTAAGAGATGATCTTTTTACTTGTCTTTCTCTTCTGTAGTTACCAGATCTATAAGCAGTATTAAATGAGAAACATTTTCATATCTAGAGCTTGCTTTTAACATTCCCTCATTCTTTAAAATAGGTTATCTTAAAATACTGTTGCTAAATTCTGCTTGATCCCCTTATGCAGCAGAACATAGTACAGCCTTATGCAAGTAACAAGTAACTCTAGAAAATGAAAAATTGCTGGGAAAATAATAAAGGCTTGAAAATTTTATGATATAAGGCAACACTGACAATACGAAAAAATAATTGCATGCACATGCAGCTTACAGAAGTACCTTTTAACCTTCCTGCAATAACTACTTGCACAGTCTCCTGCCATGGAAGAGGTTGGTTTAAGGTAGTGTCTGGCATTGCATTTGTAGTGGATTAAGTGCTCAGCCAGACAGGTACTGCAGCTCAACTGAGATACCTTAATTTACTCAGGTGCAGTAACCAATTTATATTTATATGCTTTGAAATTGGAAAACTGTGTCTCTGAGGAAAAGAGTATGGTTTGTAACAGTTTCTACTCCAAGCTCTAATACATTAGAAAATGAGGCTCGTTCTATTAAGGAGAGACTGCTTTGTCAGCAAAGCATACTGCATAGTGGAATATGGACAATATATAGTCTAAGGCCACATGTTATTACAGCAGTCATCTTGTTACTGCATAGTTCTATACACTCTGCATTCTCCTCTCCTTATAATCCTTATCCTATTCAACTATAAACTCATTAGGGTCCGTCAATATGACAAGCTGTCCAGTTTCCATCTCTCAGCTATTTGGATATTTGTTAATAGTCATCTTTTCTTATTTCACATCCATAAGTCAGCATAAGTAATGTATGACTTCAGCCATCTTGTATGCCACAGTGATTTGGTCATTGACAATGTGTGACAGTCTGCATTTTGATCATGTGACTGAAACAACACATCTTTTTAAACATATTTTTCTATACGCTGCCATTCTACACTTTCATTTAAACTATATGCAATTAAAATTGTGGCTAATTTTGAATAATATGCTCATAACTTCTTGTTCTTTATAGTTCCAGAAACTACAGAAAGTTGAATTGAAAATTGAAGATGTGTTCTCACAAACTATGATAGCCTTACATCCATATTTCTATGTTTACATGCACATTCCAGAGTTTCACCAGTCTTTTTCAGCCCCTGAAAGGGACCTGTAAAGAAAAAATGCTGTTTTCTGTTTGTACTTCAAAGTCCAAAGACACCGGTCTAGCAATCTGGTCTGGCAGAAGGTGTCTCTTCCCATGGCAGGGGACTTGGAACATGATGATTTTTAAGATTCTATGATTTTATTATATTGAAACAGCTGAAAACAATAAATACCAAGTATTTCAACTTCCACATCTTTTTCTTTTCTCTTGTTAACTGAGAGACATGTTAGACTTTTCATTTTAAGGTGTGAAAATATAGCTGTGTGCTTTGGTACCTTGGTGACTGCAACTTTCAGATCCACTGCTGGGAAGAGTTATGAAACAAATGTTTTCTAATTCCAACAGCTTCATTAAAGCAGAAACCAAAATACATTCTGTAGAAGATATTTAAAATTATCCTTTGTAACTTTTGATAGCAAACAAGTGAACTTCTCTCCTCTAATCCATATATCTTGGTTCATGGAAGTAGAGGAATAGCTGCTGGGTAAAACCAAAAATCTAATAAAGATCCTTCTAATAAAGAAGGATCATAATTGTTTCTAAGGTGCAATTTGGACATTAAATAAAAGCACAGTTTCAATAACAGAATTTTAAAATTTAGATAAAATGCCTAAGCAACTTGAGAAAAGTGATTTAGTTTGGTTTATAAACAAACAACAATCACTCTTTTCAGCACTCAAAGGTTATTTTTGATATAAGTTATCTTTGCTTAAGCATCATTCCAGTTACTGAGGCTAAATTGTTAATGATCTAATTTGATTTTGAATACATTGCTGTATTGTTTATTTTTACTTAAATATAAGCAATGTCTTATTTTTGATGATAGTGACAGTTGATGTATTATTACTCTTGTTCAAATGTTTTCATACAAATATAAAATACTGAGATAATCTTATGTATGTCAATAACCTTTCTGCAAGCCAACTGTAGAGGCTGATTGACCTTTGTGTCTCCTGTATAAAATACAAGATTTTAGAGTTTAGTATGAGGCAATAATTTGCTTCTTTTTATTGTAACATCTCAAGAAGGTATTTTATGTATGTTTTTTATTGAAGCTGACATAGTGTCTAGATATTAATTACAGAACTACAAATTATGCGATATTTTGTTAGAAATTAATGATGTCCAAATTAACCAAAATGTTGCATTTCCTACTTTTACAGCATTTGATTACTGAACTATGACAGTTCAACTTGCTAAGAGGACCCACCGCTGGTTATTAAAACAGCTGAGTACCAGACTTAGTGAAAGAGCCTGATGCTCAGTTTTTCCTCCCTGAGGAACGAACATGTTACCAAGAAACCCAAAGTGTGCAGGAATCCAATTTATCCTTCCAAAACAGTACAGAAGATCTCCATGAACAACAGGTAGAACTGTCTTCTTCTTCTCTGGAATTCTGGTCATTCCATTTAGGAACAGCAGTAGCTAAACAGTCTAGTATGTTGTCCTGGCAGACTCTCTTGGAGATCCCCAGCTGAGCTCACATGATCCCTGTGCAATCAATGAAGAGATGCTTTTGTCTTCAAAGAGCAATTCAGGGTATCTGAAATCCTGACTCTCCTTCTTTCATCAAAGCTATGTGAAACATGGTCGTATCCAAAAGGTCATTTAATACTTCTCTTCTCAGGAAACATTCTAAAGCTACATAGCAAGGACCACTGACTGTCCTGCCTAACATTCTGTGGTGCTTAGAAACCTGAATTTCAATAGCACTTTCACATACATGTCACATTTGTGGCTGCAGATTAATCACTTCTGCCCATCAAACATTCCAGACAGTGAGTCTTTGCATAAGGACTGATGCACCATCATGCTATTGAGATCTCTTTGGTTATTTCAGTCGCAGTGATGGTGCTGTCCATCATCTACATAGCAATGTCATAAGAATTAAAAGCCCAAGAGAAAAACAGCCAATTCAATAATCCCCTTAATTTTATGATGAACAAATTCCTAACACTCACTTCAGGAACTACACCAGCTAACAAGTTAAAGATTATCTTGTGATAACTTCTCTTTTGTTAATAACAAACTGGAATTTCACCTAGAATCATGCAGGATAGTTTGTGATACATGCTTCACCCCAGGAGCCATACAAAAGGGTGCCTGACGCAACTACAATTTGATTGTTGATCAAATCACTGCCTTTTGAAAGGGAAACATGACCTGTCCCTAAATCATGGCTTTTATCAGATAACTGACTAATGTGAAATGTGTAAACGGACTGAATCAAGGTCCCAGGGAGCAGGACAGGTATTCCTTCAGCTCCCTTCTTCCCTACTATTCTTTTTGAGTAGTGTATCTTGTCAATGGGGAGTTGAAGCTGAAATGCCTTGTAAAGAAAATTGAAAGCAAGGCTCCAGCTCCATCCGGGAGCTCTAATCAATTGACAAAACCAGCATCAGCTTCGGTCTCCAAGAAAATGTTGTGACCATTGCTTCTGTGTTTTGTGCTAAGTTTGATAGTGCCAGCACTGAAAGAGCATTCTGCACACACTTTAAACCTTAGCCCTCATAGACATTCCTCTTGCAGTTCAAAACAGAGCTGGGAAACAGAATTGTTTTTTAAAAAAAAAATGAAATCCATTTTGAACACAAAATAGGAACATTTTAAATTAAAACCGCATTTCTGGAGCCTCTGCTGTGATTCTGCACTGTAATTAAAATATGCAACACTTTGTGCCGATCTGGACCAAAATAGGCATCCAGAAATCTGGTTGCATCATAGACAGGTCCAGGATCTGCAGTCAGATTAGCATCCAAACTCACCCTTAATATTAAAACATTGTCAAACTATGGTACTTCACTTGAGTGATGTCTATGGCAGCCAGGATGAAGACTTGAAGACTTATTTTCTATTTTGTAAATACACACACACATAAAAAAACCCCAAAAAACACCAAGACAAAGCCAAGTTGAAAAAGGCACTCACAGTTCAACAGGGAACCCTTTAGCAGCTTTTGAGCCAGTCAATATTCCTATGTTACATGGTTTTTTAGCATCCTATGTGTACTAATGACAGATTAACAGGGCACATAGGTAGAAGTGGAAGTCTGAAAGCCAGTTAGATGCTGTGAATTTTCCCAAACGTGTCAAAATATGAGAAGTGACTGTGTTAAATAACTCAGTAAATAACACTGGAGAAAATGAGTGCTTAATAAAACTTGGTGCTTATATTTGCCTCCCTGAGGCCTGGCGATGTGGCTGCTCCACACTGTGAAGCACAGAAGTACATGTACAACACAAACAAGAGTACATATATCTTCCAAATCAGTATTTTATTTTAAGATAAACTTCCAGTCCTCTGCTTAACAATAAACGTTGGTTCATATGTCATACTAATATGAGTGCCAAAGTTTTTTTCTCATTACTTTTTTATGACAGTAATGTTTTGAAGACATGAACAGAACTTTCTTGAATAGGTCTTTTTAATAGTTATTGTCTGTATAAAATTGTGGAAAATTGAGAATAAGTATAGGAGTAGGATACTTTTAAAAAAGCATCAAGCTTCTTTAGTATCCAGTCCTAGAAAGAAATTTTTTGAATCAAATGCTTTGGCTCTATGTTTGACCCTCAGCCTTCCTGGCTCACTGACAGTCACCCTGGGGAGGCAGAAAAGGAAAGTTGTGAAGGCAAATGTTATTTGGCAGACCATTTCTAAGCTAATGTCAATTTTGGTTTTGGCCTGAAGTGCAAAAATGAAACTGCCAAGAGCTTTAGGGTGAAGATGAAGGAAGAAAAGATTTATTTTAGATTTTGTAAAATGGTAGATTTCTAGCATTTTCTTTAAAAAAAAAAAAATCTTGTTTCAAGCACCTCAAATGATTTTGTAGAAGAGCTTTACTGATCTCTGTTCAGTACAGATGGAAGACTTTGCCAGTGGAAAAGTTTCTGTGAGTGAGATGTGGACTGATTCCAGTTCAGTGTCAATAACTCCATACAGAAACCTAACTGTAATGGTTCACCTCTACAAAACTAACACAGAAGTGGAAACTTGCTATTGATCCTTGTAGCACTAGAAGTTCCCATGACACTGTCCTTTTGAAAGACAGAAAAAACGGGACTTGAAAGACAAAATGTCAGACCACTCACTTTCCATGTGAAGGAAAATTACCATTACCCAGACAAATATGTGTTCTATTTAGCCATGGTTCATGCTTTAAAGTAGCTCACCTTTTTGTAGATTCAGAAAGCATTTAGCAAATCTGGGGGAACTATGTAAACAGCAACAAGGACTGCTCTTCAATATTAACACATCACGGGGTGGAAATGCTCCAAAGGTAGCCTTGAACCTCAGCAGGGTGGATTGAAGGAGGAGCGATGAGCTCCCACACTGCAATTTTAATTAGTAGGAAATCAAAGTTGTACATCAGACATGGGATTTTTCTCTGTAAATCAAAAGGACAGCAGCAAAGCGTTCAGCTTTGTGGTAGACGAGGAAAGGATCTTCCCTGTGGAATGCATGATCTAAAAATGCATCTGAAAATAACCATGACAGCAGCAGAAAAAAAAAAAAAACACACATCTGTGAGCTTTCAGCTTTCTTTTGTACTGACTTGGTGAAAGGTGAAATAGAAGTACACAGAATATTTCCAACAACCTGTCCATATATTTTGCAGGTTGATGCCATCTTCAGTATTGAATCCAATGCCATGAGTTTGCCGATATTCCATAAGGAGAAAAAAGAGGGCATCTTTTATAATGACTATTGAATTTTTTACTATAGAAAGTGTCCTCACTTATGATCTCGTTTAACTGGGTCACCGTGTTAAAACAAAGTTCATAGATAAGAACGCTGATTTTTTTTCACTATTTAGAAAAATCAAAAATAAAATTCTGCCTTTATGAGGCCAGCTCATAGTAAAGCAAGCAATAGATTTATGTTTCATGCTTAATATGTCTTAATGTTAGGAAGGACAGAGGGATGTAACAGTCTTAAAAACCAACAGTAAGTATGAGCTTAGAACTAATAAAAGGAAATATGAAGTGATCCAACCACTGTAAATATCACACATGTTTATCTGCAAAGCTTTGCTGTCTATCATTCACTTTCTGAGCATTACCAGAATACATAAATAAAATCGAGTATTCTTGATTTCAGTGGTCCCTGTGATGAAGAAATTTCATTTATTATTGACAGAAAATAATAATTTCATTCATATGGATCCTTCCCTGACACAAACGTTTTTGAATGGAAATTTTCTTGATTTCACTTTTACTTTTTTTTTCCAGGATATATCAAATGCACTGACATTTCTGGAGACAATTCAGTGATGTCTGATGTTGGTTTTGCCATTGTAAAAGTGGCAAAATCTCTCATAAAAATCTCATACTAGCTAAGAATTAAAAAAAAAAAAAATTGCAGTCATAAGTTTGAAAGGCATAATGTAAGTGCTTTCTGTAGAGGGGAAAGCTCTTTAGCCAGTGTCCAGCTTAGAAAGGTATCACACACGCTGGACCTTACCTTCCTTCATCCCAATGAAGTGGACAATCACTTCCAATAATATTAGAAGTATTATATTGATAGGACAGGTATGCCATTAGCATGTCTTTATGGACACCTGTCCTTACACAGAAGACTACAAGATTCAAACGTCAAGTCCTGTGTGCAGTTTTGGGTGCCTCACCTCAAAAAGAACATTGAAATGCTGGAGTGTGTCTAGAGAGGGCAACAGAGCTGGAAAAAGTCTGGAAAATGCATCTTATGAGGAACAATTGAGGGAACTGGGGTTCTTTAGTCTGGAGAAGAGAAGGCTCAGGGACAACCTCATTGCTCTCTGAAACTCTCTGAAAGGAGGCTGTAGTGGAGTGGGGGTCAGGTTCTTCTGCCATGTCTCAAGTGAAAGTATGAGAGGAAATGGCCTTAAGTTGTGCCAGGGGATGTTCACACTGGAAGAAAAAATTCACTGAAAGAGTGGTTAGGTACTGAAATAAATTGCCCAGGGAGATGGTGGAATCACCACCTCTGGAGTGTTCAAGAGGCATCTGGATGTGGCACCTGGGCATATGGTTTAGGGGTGATTATGGTGACGCTGAGTTGACAATTGGATTAGATGATCTTGAAGGTCTCTTCCAACCTTGATGATTCTGTGATTCTGTGAACATGATTAAAATATGTCTGCCTAGAAGGAAGCATCAAAATGCTTACCCACTCAGGAGCGTACAAAGTAATTACCATCCAGTAATGACTATAAAATTAAGAAAATATGTTGCCTTTTTAAGCCTCAGGCTAAGTTTACTTATTCATTGTCTGAGATTGAGTATGAAGAAGTCTCTAGCATTGATACAGACATTTTAAATATTTTGCTAGAGGCTAATTTTTTAAATAACTGACTGACTAATTAGTTGCATCAAAATGTGGAACTGTGCATCACTTTTGGTATCTACCTACTGCCATAAATAAAACTTATCATATGCTGTGACAGTATCCTCAGTGCTGAGTTGCTCTTGAGTGCTTTTTGAGTGAAGGCAAAGGAAAGTTTTCAGAACTGCTATTCTGTGTAAAAGGATGCAGCAGATGCAGTCTTCAGATTGCCCAAGTTCCCATGGTCAAACAATTGTTTTCTTTCACTAAGCTGAGCGCAATAAAAGGTTATTCCGCTCTAACCTGAGCTTTTGGCAATACGTGGAATTTCTCTTAAGGAAAAAGGAGGTGCATATGCAATTTCTGGCACCATCCTCTCTACTGCAAACACCTTCTGTCATCACCTCATCTCACCTCCTTTCTAGGATATTTTTTATTCTCCCTTCCTCTGTTTACTTTTGTTGTAGGCTATTTTCTCTTGGAAGATTGTATTTGACTTCTCTACTCTGCCAACTCCTCTGGTAAGGTGAAAATAAATCATTAAGAAGTCAGAGTCAAACAAAGCAAAACAAATGCTTAAGCATGTCTAAAAAAAATAGGAATGACTATCCATTTTTTAATTCCCGTTCAATCTGCAGTGTTCCTGTGCTGCACAGAGAGTATAAAAGAGAATTTCTCTTCCCGCTCTGAGTCTCTCAACCCTTTTCATTCTTTCTGCCAGGGACAGAGGAGGTGGACTATACTCTGCCTTCTTTTGGGATTTCTTTGGCAATTCAAATGTCTTTTCTAGACTTTATCTCTAGGTCTTCAATCCACTAAGTTCTGCTTTGCATCACTGGGATGCAAAGAAAAGACTGTCACTCAAATGATTTCTACCCCACACTGGCACAACATCTGTGAGTTGCAAAAAAATAGTGTTATTTTAGTTAAATTAAAACAAACAAACATACAAGCAAAAAAAGAAAAAAAAAATAAAAGAAGAAGAGAGCAAAAGAACACCAAAACACAACACCCCCTGAAGGTCCTAAGGCAGATGCTTAAAGTTCAGGCCCTGAAAACACCACTATTAAGACTCATGTATTCATCAGCAAAATTCATGAGAAGAATGTAATTTAGTGTCTTCATTACTCTCTAGAGCCAGACTAAACTCAGCCTGGAAAAGGGTTTAAGACTCTCTGTATCTTCTGCTGAATTAAAGTAATGTATCAAATTAATATAACCAATTAGCATATTTAAATATTCCAAGGATTTCCAACACACTTAGTCTTGTTTTTATGGGTATATCAGTCCTAAAATGTATACTCCTCCCTGTAGTACTGTGAGATAGCAAGGTATTATTAATTCCGTTTCATAGATGGAAAGTGAAGCTCAGAGTGCTTACACGGTGTTTTCTGTGCACTGACATTCAAGCATGGCAAGATCTGTGGGTAATTAGGACACATGGCCTATAAAAATGTCATGAAACTTCCAGGGTTCAAATCCACATCTCTCCTAGCCTTCAAACACCAGCTCAGACAGAGCCAGTCTAGCACATCTGTGGGGTGCTGCATTATACAGACGTAGTGGCACTGCAAAATTCACACAAAAATAGGGAAAGGAACTTGGGCTATAAAAATAAGGGAGTCAGTACTCTCAATGTCGGACTATTCCTTTGGTTTTAGGTGTTGAATTATGTCAAGGGCATATAACAAAAAGCAGGTGCTTGGGAGGTTCTCTTTGGGCTCATCACTACTCAAGAGAAACAGGAATGACACAGCAGGTGTATGTTACAGAAATGCTATCTCCTTTACAAAACTAACATAGAAATAGCATAAAACTTTAAATAGAATTTCTCAGTTAATACTTGTTCTGCATAATCCCAAAGTCATTTATACTAGTGAGAATGAATAAAAATGGACCAGAGCCATAACATTTTGTACCCACTTTACAACACAAGACAGAAGGAGAAAACAAATTAGACCCCCTGTGTGTATTACATTGTTTTTCATACTTAAATGCTAATAGCTTTCACATTTATTCAATTCACAATGAGCAGGCACATAAAATACCCTGACATGTAGTTTGGCCTACACAGTCACTTATATTTCAAATGAAATGGTCTGTAAACATTTTTAGTGAAATTTGGGCCACCTCATTTTATTGATTTTCCAGTAGTCTAGTGAAATCAATGGACAACTCTACTTAGTAATCAATAGCACTATCTGACCATTAGTTGGTATTAGAAAAGAGATCCAAATATGTGATAGACATAGCTAATAGCACACACATCTCTTTAAAGCTGTGCAGATCAAACCACAAAAGTGATGGCAACTAGCTCACATGGAAAAGCTACTAATAGAAAAGAAAATAATGGCAGAAAAAATGTTCCTATCACATCACTTCTTAAAGAAGGCAAATCACCAGAAAGAGAGTCATCAGGGCTTTCTATAAAGAGTAAGCATTCCCCAATATAAGAGGGACATGGACCTGTTGAAGTGAGTCCAGAGGAGGGTCATGAAGATGATCAGAGGGCTGGAGCACCTCTCCTGAGAGGACAGGCTGAGAGAATTGAGGCTGTTCAGCCTGAAGAAGAGAAGGCTCCAGGGAGACCTTACAGCACCTTCTGGTACCTAAAGAGGTCTATAAGAGAGCTGGAGAGGGACTTTATAAAGTCATGGAATGATAAGACAAGGATTAATGGCTTTAAATGGAAAGAAGGTAGGTTTAGATTACATATGAGGAAGAAATTCCTCACTATGAGAGTGGAGAGACAATGGAGCACATTTTCCAGAGCTGTGGATGTTCGGTCCCTGGAAGTGTTCAAGACCAGGTTGTATGGGGCTTTGAACAATCTGGTCTAGTGGAAAGTGTCCTTGCTCACAGCAGGGGGTTGGAACTGAGTGATCTTTATGTCCCTTCAGTCCCAAACCACCCTCTGATTCCATTGAACAGCCACGCCAAAATCTGTATCATTTGAGATTAGTAGTTGCTGTCGAAAATCTTACCCATTTCTGCCAGTAACAGGAATCTATGGGCAAAATTTTGGACCCATTAATTATGCCTCAAATCTAGGTCACTTAATTTTGTGCTCTTTTCAGTTTCAGTTAATACTAAGAAATAGAGCTAACAGGGTTCGATAACCCTAAAAACAGACCCAATTCACCAGATGGACTTTGAAGTCACACTTTACATTGTCAAATGTATGTGTTTTCAGGACTTGTGATATTTTTAGCCATGCTGCTTCCCTTGATCTGTGCTGAGTTTTGAATTGTTCAGACACCATTTGATCAAGCTAAAAAAAAAATAAAAAGAGTGCATATGTGTGCTACAGTGACTTCAAGTAGAAACACAGATAATTCAGCTTGTCTCAAAGATAAAGACTTCCTGCACAACATTTCAGATTTAATGCTCAATAGGGCAAGACTTTATGAGGAGCCGTCTAAAGCATTTAGACATCTGCTGAAACTGAAGTAAGAGGATGTTTAAAGCTATCTCAGCTGTCTTATGTATTCCATTCATTTCTGCATGGGTACGGCTGGGATTTTGCTGATATGGGTTTGGAGATCTCCAAGACCCACCCTTGACTTACCCACAAATATTCAGCAGAATATTCAAGAAAATTTTGGGAATTATATCTCTGCCCTTGGCCGTGCACTGATTCATTAATTACTGACAGGTCAAAGAGCTGTATTGAAACCTCTAGCAGAATTTATAAATTAAATCTACCCCATGTAGTACACAACCAGAAAGAAACTTCAGGCAATGCAGATCTCTTCTTGTGCAACAGATAGCAAAATGATAGCAATGTGTGATTTATTCTGAGAAGAGTAGCAGTTTGAGCAAACAAGTAATACCAGGGAGCATAGGAATAAATTCTTCGTTTATTTGATTTTTACTTTCTTGATGAATTACATGTGTGGTGGTCCAGAGGTGTGCTACTTTGAATCTGGCTTTTTTGCATAATTATCTACTCACTGGAAGAGGGATTATGATCTAAGCCTCCAAGGTAATGGCCCTAACATTCTCATTCTCTGTTCCAATGAATAATTATTTTCTTAATATTAATTATATTATGCAAAGTGGAAGAGTTACTCTGAAATGAAGAATTATATCTCCATTTGGTCAAAAGTGCAAAACATAAAAAGGCTGAAAGGAAAAAAAAAGTCCTCTAGATATGTCAATCTCCTTTTCTACAATTTAGTTTTCCTGTCACATGCATACAGCCTTGCAAGAGCCCACCTAAGCCTGGGAGGCACAGAGCGTTCAGTGCTAAGCTGTACGATTAGAGACTGGTCACCTCAAATTCAGAGGCCTGGCACAGCTCAGAGGAACAGCGCCAGGGCAAACGAGGCACACCAAATAGGCTACTCTGAGGGCTATTCAAGGAGAACACTCAGATCAACATCCTTGGTGTGAAACCCAACAAAGTGGTTCAATCCAAAGAAACTCCCTTACCAGAATAACTTGCAAAATGAAGAGGGTTATTGCCTGTAGGGATATAGTACTCCTCAAGGGAAGCAGGGGAAGAGAATGAAATTTACATTCTAAGGTAATTTTGAGGGGATTGTGGGAATATTGGCCACCAGGACTAGAGCAGTGACCATCCTCCTGTACTTGGCACTGGTGAGGCTGCATCTCAAATCTTGAGTTCAGTTTGGGGCCTCTCACTACATGAAAGACACTGAGATGCTGGAGCATGTCCAGAGAAGAGAAACAAAGATGGAGCGCAAGTCTGATGAGGAGTCGCTGAAGGAGATGAGGTTGCTCAGTCTGGAGGAAATGAGGCTCAGGAGACCTTATCACTCTTTACAACTACCTGAAAGGAGGCGTAGCCAGGTGGAGGCTGGTCTCTTCTCACGAGTAACAAACAATAGGACAACAGGAAATGGTCTTAAGTGGCACCAGGGGAGGTTTATACTGGATACCAGGGAAAATTTCTGCACTGAAGGAGAGGTCAAGCACTGGAACAGGCTGCCCAGGAAGTGGTGGAATCACTGTCCCTGGAATTATTAAAAAACCATGTAGATGTAGTGCTTAGAGATATGGTTCAGTGGTGGGTTGAGCACTGGACAGTGCTGGGTTAATGGTTGGGCTGGATGATCTTAGGCGTCTTTTCCAGTCTTAATGGTTCTATGATTCTATAATATACAAGAATTTTTATTGGATATTTGGGGAAGAACAAAAGGGAAGGAAAACTAGAGGTCAGGATGGATAAGGGTGAGAACATGAATAAGAAAATAGAGCAGAAAGGGGATAAAAAGGGTGGCTGAGAGTAGGTAGGTTGCTGGTCTGTAGCCTTGTCTGGCCTAAAACTGCATCTGATCCTCATGTAGGACTTGCTTTCCAGTAGTAGGTCCTGCTTTCCAGTGTGATCTCACATGCAGTTCTGTGTGTATGTGTGTTCACCAGCAACAAGAGAAGGGACTGCTGACCACAGGAGCCCATGGGTTTGGATGTGACTTGCATGCATGTTTCCCTTAAGGAATTGCAGGACTGCACGTGAGTGCAATTTGCCGGCAAATTTCAAGCCAGAGTAGCTGGTGAACAAGACAAGAGGTCTGGGAGACAGCTACTGGGGAGCTGAGGCTCTGGATACTGGGCTGACCAGGAGTCTGAAAGATGACAGCTTAGGAGACTACAGGTCTGGAGTAGCTGCTGGATAGACCTGGGATTGTGTATTGAGAAAGTCTGTGCTCCAGCAGCTGGAGTGGGGCTGCAGGTATCAAAGGCCAGGGCTCTGTATCCAGTACTGTGTAGACTGTCTAAGGCCAGTTACTGAGTAAACCTTATTGTCTTCGTATATTTAGACTCCCATCCTGGTGGGAAGAAGAGGAGAACCAGCATCAGACCATACCTGCTGGACATGTTTGTCTGGGTGTTGTGTGCATTTCTGTGGGTGCTGGTGAGGTACTGTGTGTGGTGAGTGATCATATCCCTCAGGAATAGGCACTCAGACTCTCTGCTACTTGGACTAAGACACCATAGCAACCTCCAGTCCAACAGGATCCAAGATTCACGTGCCTCTGACAATCTGATTTCTTGTTTGCTCTTTACCTTGCCTTGAAAGCCTGAACAGCTTCCTCTAATTCTTCCTGTTCCTTTTTTTCCCAGGGCCCAGCCCTATGAAGCTTTACATTCCTTTTAATCTCTTCTCTTCTAAGGTGAAAAAAAAAAAAAAAGGTGAAATTTAGTTTCATTCCTTATATACATCTGTAGTAATTTAGTTTCTAGGGTTTGACCCACCAAACCACCTTTGGACTTAAAATTACATTTGTCACAATATACTCAAGATCTGTTCCTTGTAGAGTGTCACTCACCAGGTTATTTGCCACTTGTTTGGAAAAGTAAAGGGCTGAAAAAAACATTATGCTCATGCAGTTTACCATTCTGCACAGCAAGAGAAAGCAGTATAATTTTTCCTCAAAATTTGGTTTATTGAATATGAACTTAAGCATATGTTTTAATGATTTATTTAGCACTGATTTTGGGAGGAAGGGGAACCCTAAACAAAACAAAAAAATCATGTATGAAGAATTTATGAAGTTTTGGGAAATCTATGAAACAAACTAACAATCTCTTCCAAAGTTTAGCTTTCATCTCCATTGAAATTTTATAACTTTTTCCACTCATATAATAATTATATTTAGAGTGTTGTATTTTCCCCAAAATGAGTAAATATCACTTGATATACCTGAATAAATGGCACGTATGTTCTTCTCGTTAACTGAATTGTGCATGTCAGAGACCAGCTAATGAGTCTGTCTGAGAACTGTGTCTGCTCAGGAACAGATCTCATCAATTCTTTGAATAAAAGACCAATGTAGGAGTTTCATTAATGTCTCTTTAACTGTTTTTTAATTACCAATTATAGTGCTTTCCTATGATTTTTCAAAAGCTAATATACAAATATTAGAAAATGGGTTTACAAAAGAATAACATTGCTTTAGAAAGAAAATACCCTTGTGCTATAAATACAGTCCTGAGAAATAGTTGCCAGCTGGCTTTTTTAATGCTTATTTTCTACAGGAGAGATGATGACAGCTATGTTCACTCCCAGGACACCGAATCAGTACAGAACTCCACTGGGACTTTTTCTCTCACACTCCCTTCTCATGCTTGTTTTTCCTATACCCTTTTTGAGTCCATCAGACTACCACAGATAATTATTAATGTGTAGCATGTGTTTTGCTCACTGAGGAGACTTAAAATGCCTGCTGCAGATTTGCAAAGCCAAGCTGTTGTACATGAAAGGTGAGGGAATATAGCTGTAACTGTAACTCAGTTAGCCCTTCTTTGAATTAGTGTGCTTATGAGAGCTGAAAATTAACACAAACACATGTGCAGAGCCTCCTTTGAACATGTGAGCAAGCTTGGCAACTGGTAATTTTAGCCTCTGAAACACAGAGTTGGTGGCCTTTACATAATTGGCCCCAAGAGACAAACTGCAAAATGTAGCTTGAGGCTCTTCCTCTGGGAATAAAGAAAACATCCACCCTGAGAAATTCACCCACAACAAAAAAAGAAAAGAAAAAGAAAAAAAAGTATATCCGAGCCCAGACTACGTCGTTTCTAATTTAGTTTCACAGAAGATTAGAAAAGTTTGGACATAAATAATATAAAGAAATAAAAAAAGCCACACTACTGAATTTCAGGGATATTTCCCCTATTTTAGTTAGAGTTTTGAACAATCTGGTCCTTTGTTTACCCTCTAGCTAACAACCACTCATGTTTTCCTAGCAAACAATGCATTAATCATTTTATAACAGAACAGAAAAGTCATCTATTGTCAAGCTGGAGTTGCCAAGAGAAAAGGGTTCTGAGAATGTATTGTCCACAGGTCAGACTTGAAGAAGACCCTAAGTACATAAATAAGACTTGTATACCTTAGCTATCTAAATTTCCACCTAAAAAAAAAAAATAAAATAGCTGGTACTCATTGTCTTCCAGATACACAAGGAGACTAAACTGCCTAATTGTATTTGACTCAATGGTTTCATTAGTATCTTCACATTTGTCAGGACATCACCAGAGCTGTGCTGAGAACAGCCAGGGGAGTAAGTCCCATCCAAGCCTGCCTAGATGGGGCACCTTTACTACTAAAGCAATAGCAAGAGGCCATGAGGGTGCAATGAGCCATAGCATTTGATTGTTAGAAATCTGCACTGTTGAGGAGCAGTGTAGTCAATGGCATAACCCTTACAGTGTTCCTAAATGTAGTATGAATGAAATTGCCATGGTCGAGGAGTGAAAGAAAATTTTCCTACGTGGACACGTCATGTTACTTTTTAACAGATTGACAGGACAGGGTCTGGCCTGTTTGTTTTATTACAAATGTTTAAACTAAAATGTTAAAGGAAATAAAACTTGTAGCAGCCAGAGCCACCTTTGTTGCAGTCAGAGGAATATGAATCAGTGGTGCCAACAATCCCTATTAGGTATCAGACTCAAGTGTCCTGCACTCCTATTCCATCTTCAGCTTAAGAGATTCAAATGTATGTAATTTGCATCCCCCAAGATGCCTTAGGTACCATATGGCTTCAGCGTGTCACCTTCCACCCCTCCTGCTGAAATTCGACCTACTGACTAACAAAGGATGTAAGATTCATAGGAACAGAATGGAAAGCAGAAGGAAAAAAAAAAAAAAGAAAAAAAAAAAAGAAAAAGCTCTCCCTGTGCTGATGGCCTAATGTAACCCTTAGGTCAGCAGGAGAGTCCTGAACTCTGGTAACTGTTCCCATCACTGTTTATACATTTAATATTAGGCAGGCATTGGGTAAAAGTAAAAATAATTCTGAGCACAGGAATCTGGAATTCAGGCTTCCTGTCACCTCCTTGATGAATATCTTAGCAACTAGGCTGGTTTATTTTTAAAAGTGACTCCAATCCCTAACTTAGCAGGAGTAGCGTACAATGTACTCCTGCAAGGTTCCCTTGGCCAAACAACAGCAATCAGTTTTTAGTCATTAATCAAATTACTCATTTCATATCATAAGGTGTTAAATTTGTCAATTCCCTTCTCACACTCTCTCAGGCAAATAACCAAAGTCAAGTCTCCTTGTATGGTCCTAGACATTCCATAGAACACCACAGATGCTATAATAAGTAGAGCTACCAAACTGTTTTAATGATGGGAACTGTCACAGCAAGCTACTGAAGTGAAAAGCTGCTAAGCTGTCGAATTAAGGAAGAAGGAGACAATTAGGGAATTTACCCCATTACCAATTACCATTAGAAAAAAAAAAAAAAATCAAAACACTGGCAATGTTATGAAGAAAAATCTGCCAGTTCATGGTGTGTCCATTAAGATGATGGCATCAGATACATGCACTTTTGTGTATGAGTTTCATCCTGTTTAAATATTCTTCTCAATATGCCCTTGCATTCAAGCTAAAATGAAAAATTATTACAGGCAATCTCATTCTACCTGCCAAATGACAGATCATTGAAAAGATGCTCTGATACAGAGTGGCCTCCTTCACCTACTCCTTCTCTCCAGTCCACTTAAGAAATTATGTTCTTCCTTCTCCCCACAATGCCCTTCTTTTAATACCTCTCCTTTTATTTTCTGTGTTGTTCCTCCTTTGTTCGCCTGTGATGGTTCTGAATGCTAAGTAGTTCATTTCTGATTTAGCATTTTGTGAGGTCAGTTTGTGAGGACTCTAGAGCAGACACTGTATTTTGAATCTCAGATTAATTAAAGAAGTCTTAAATAAAGACTCAAGGTCAGTTACTGGGGTAGAGAAAGAAAAGAAAATATTGGTTCGAAAACTTACAGCTAGCAAATGACATTAGGGTGAAGGTATTGGCAAAAGTTGCAGAGTTCAGAGTACATTAGTGCTTGTAATGTACACATAGTTGTGGAGTACCTATGAGCAGATGTTTCCAGAGACATTGTCTAAATGCATGTTGGATCAGAATGACTATGAATTCTCTGTGTTTAATGAAATATTTCAATTTTTCTCAATTTAAAAAGACTTCAAACATCCAACCAAATAAAAAACCCCTCTCAAACCCCTAAGCTTTTAACTAAGACTTTTTTAACAAAGTTTTGATAAAGAATAATTTTTTTTTCAAGAACTCTGCCTGAAAAAACTTTGAGTCCTAGGGTAAGGCATGATTTGGAAGCAGTAGGGAAGTAAAGCCACATACAAACACACACATTTATGTTCGTATCCTCTCATTAAAAAGAAAGATGGGAAGACAAATACATGGTTTAACTGGACACGTTACTGTGAAACAAAAAAAAAAAAAAATTGAGGTAACATTGAAATTAAGTGGAATTCAACATATAGAAGATCCAATAGAGTGATCCAATTGTCCTTTCTGTCCTTAAACTCTAAGAAATCTATCTGCCTGGACTTATAATGACAAATCTGCTCATGATTTCCTACCATTATATTCTCACAAGATGGAACACCCTCAAAATTATATTTTTTGCCACAGTTTAAAATAGTGGCATTTACTATTTGCTGCCACAGGGTGATAGTGAGACTTGTTTTTATTAGAATAGGACATAACTTTAGGAAGTACATTAGAAGTCACCAATATAACTGCATTCTAATACTGACTTTTGAGTCCTCTTAGATAAATTTAGGTCCCTAGTCCTAAATCCTTAAGTGTCTATCTTCTCAGTAAAGGCAAAGGGGAAAAATCCATTTCTTTTGAGGCCTCTGAAGGAAGATTCTACTGACACAAGTCAGGCACCTTACACATAACGGATCTTTCACTGGGAGTATTTGTGGGATCTTGACTGTTAAGTATCTTTTTTAAAATTGGATTTTATAACTACTTCTTTGAAAGAATGTTCCACAATACATGACATTTAGGCACAAATTAAACCTATCTACATGAAATATCAAAGCCAAATGGTTCACAGATATTAGAATAAAAGAGTTCAGGTTAATCAAACATTGATGCACAATTAACAAGCACAATTATTTGGACATTAATTTCAGAAATGGTGCTGGTCAGTAAATCCAACCATCTAATTAACATACATTTTTTTGGAAACTCTGTTCATTTACAGTTTATTCTCAAATTCTAATAAAATACTATATCTTTTGCAGACATAAAGCCTATAAATACCTTTAATCTGGACTTTATGCCAGAATACGCTGGGTCTCAATTGTCTTTCAGTGTGAAAATATTTCTGTACAGAACGCCAGCTTATGCTTGAATTTGTTAGAAATGCCTTGGCATTACTGCCAGTAATATCAGCTAAAAAAATGGCAACAGAGTGATTTTAAGCTTCTACTCTTCATAAACCTTTTTCATTTCAAATTTGGGCTGTTTGGTTTTTTTTTAATATTATATTTTATCAATGCTATGTAGCATGCTTTATACCACCAAAAAAAATTAATGGAAAGGAATGTTAACATGGATTAACAGTATTTACAATACAAGCAATACATTGCTCAGGTTGTGCTGCAGTGTGCATGGGTCCAAAATGCTGTTTTAAAAAGCCTTGATAGCTATACAAGAAAGTGTTCAAGTTACACAGTTGCCTCTTTTGGTATTATTCACATCTATTTTATGTGTTTAAGTTGGGTGTGAAATGTGTGGGAAATTTTAGGCATGTAATGAAATAGTATGTGCCTACCTTCTTCTGCAGTCACGAAAGATTTAGATACAGATTACCAATAGATCAACTCAACCTCTCCCTGGAATCCCCCAAAAGTCAGGATACTCATGTTTCTGTTGTGCCTTTATAGGCCTTGATCTCCTCAGAGGAAGAGTTATGCTGGTTGATATTGATGTTTATGTTTAACAGTTCTCCTTTGGACTTAATCCAATGACAAGTTTAGGACTCTTTAATCTTTTTTATGTATCTGGGAACAAATGAAGAGAACATAAAGAACTTCCCTAAAACATATCTGATAGCACAGACTCCCTGGAGAATCAGAGTAGCTGTAAGTGCTGCTGCTCTTCTTTCCTTCAAAGCAAAGTTAGGATTGGCAATCTCCAAAAACAAAATATAGCGTCCAACCATGAATAAATCCTGTTATCAAGATACCCATACATCAAGTAGAGATCTTACTGAGCACTAGTGTTTCATAACCTGCATGTGTCCAGGTATCCCTCCTGCTTACAACTGAGAAAACCAAAGAACCCAAACGCAGGACACACGAAGCACCATTACAGGAGAGATAAGTAGGTAATTTCAAATATTGAGAGATAAAAATAAAGCAAACAGTGGCTTTACCTGGACAGCCAAGCCTCATGAGCAGGAATTTGTGATTTCTGCATGCAGTAGGCAGAGGCTTCACAGCACCCTCATTTCTGAGTCACAGCAGTCCCTTCAGATCTGCTCCTGTCAAACTGAAGTTGCTCACACTACTGAGGATCACTGCAGCCATTCAGTTGATTTTATTGATTCTTATTGTCGTAATAAATTTGCAAAAGTCTCCACCACATTCTCTCAGATTACAAAATCTGAGATCAGTCTTGGGAAACAGATAAAGAGGTACCTCACTTTGTCCCAAATCCCATTTGACTAAGAGAAATTAGATCAGTTTGACTGGAAATTTGGAAAGGATAGAGAGAAATAGAGACCCATCTTCTCCACAGAAACAGATTGAGAAACACGGTTTTGTCAAGTTACATATTTCCTTTGATTGAATTTAAAATGTTTTGAGTATTTTTTAAAAGAAATAAAAGAGATGGTGAGGAAGCATTCCATTTTATTGAAAAGGACAGTAGTTAGGATATTCATTGCAGAAATTTAGGTGGAGTTCCTTTGTCTGAATGAGGAGACTGAAATTCCCAGCCTCTGTGTAATTGTGCAAGGGTTCACAGCAGGGTGGGTAACTCCAGCTGTAACAATACAATTGTTGATGGGGATGGAACTCCAGAGAAAATCTTTTTCTCATTTTAATAGTCAAAGACAAAGTCATGGGGTCATTCTCTTCTACTCTTTGTCAGTAAATATTTTTGTATTTTATACTTAGGAGTACTTCAAAGAGACCTGTTTTGCTCTGCTGCACAGGCTGATGAAGGGTGGATAGGGAACCTGTCTCAGAATTTCATAATGAGTGTCTATCTACTCTGCTCAAACCAAGGCTTCCCAGTGCAGGAACAGTGCTCTAACTACCAGGCAAGAGGTAGAGCTGTCACATCTTCTCTTTAATGAGCATTTAAAATACTGTGTTCTGCGTTTCCGGACAAACAAACTGTCACTGAATGTCATTTTAATAATGTAATGAATGTATTTAAATGCCAATGTATATATTCAGATGGTGCCTATCCTACAGAAAACAGGCACTAACCCCCAGTTGCTGCCACTTGAGCTGTAAGGGCATTTGCATTAACTGTTATCTTTTTTCTCACTGATACGTTAATCTCAGTTTATAGCACCAAGCATTGAACAGAGCAGGAGCAGAAATACAGTCCTGCCTGGTGGGATGTTTCTGTCCTTATCTATTAGCTTAATAAAGCTCCTCTCCAGGTACAGCTACTATGGACGAAAAATCTGATTTCATTGTTCTGATTACAATGGGGAATTGAGGGAGGCAGCTTACACAAACTATAGGCAAATACAATTAACTGGCCGCTAGCATGTGCAACAAATACTTCTTCACAACTACAGAATGCTCCCAAGCTGAACCTCACTGCTCAATCAGAAGCTGTTCATACACTGTGTTAGGGCTGGACACATAACAGAATAACAAGTCACATTTCAGCTCAGTTCCCTGTATCACTGTTTTCCAGTGCAGACTACATGTCAACTATCCAGAAGAAAAAGAGCCTTTTTTTGACATGTCTGCATGTCATGCTTCAGGGAGTTCCCAGCAACCCAGCGACCACAGCTCACATCTGCTGCTTTTGTCTTTTTCAGTTTTCATTTTTACTCTTTTTCAGGGCATTACAAAGCTTATTCATTTTCTTTCAGCAGCTGAACTACTGTAAATGTTATGAAGAGTTTAATAACGTATAAAGCATTCTCTCAGAAACCACCAGTCAAGTATATATTACACCCAGTGCTATCATCTGCAGCATAGATCAAATGCTCAGGATGACAAAAACTGGACTCGTTGGACCTTCCTGTATGTGCTGTACTATGACAGAATGACAGATTGATTTATAACATTAAATAACAAGAAGGAAATCCAAAAGACCTCACATGAGGTCATATCCTGAGTTTTTGCTGTAGCAAATTCACATCAGCTATAGTTTAAAGACAGAGGGAAAGTAAAAGTTAGGAAAGAAAATACAAAGAGAGAACTCCAGTTTTAATTTATTTCTATGTAATCCACTTGTGGCAGAGATCAAAATGAGAATCTGTAACTATTTCTCCCTTTCCAGACGCAGTACTGTAAACAGACATCTGGTGTTGAGGGCACATCAATAGGTTATGACAAATAGCATTGAAGTTTCGAAGAATTCGAGGTCAAACCTTTGATTCCTGCATCATTTGCAGTTCTGCTTACACTTTCTTTTATATTTCACTCTTTAAAACTTTGATCTTCCTCCCCCCCCAGTTTTAGAGTGTGTTTCAGTGCTGTTTACTGGAGTTCTGAAGATCCAGCTATTCTGAGATGCATGTAAATTGTACAAAAATCAATGGACCTCTCCACTATCTTTGCATTGAAATCTTTTATACTTGTGGACAGTGAAACATAATTGTTAACTAATAGCCCATAGCTATGTTTTGGTTTACCAGCTCTTTGAGCTTGTCGTTAAGAAAGCTTGTTTCTCTTAGGAAATAGTCCCAGTAGAGAACCTTTAATCCTCTTTCCCAAAGCAGAGACTATCAGTAATCTCATTGTTCTTCCTATCCTATATGCACACTTAGGTTCCTAACAATTCAATTATTTATGCAGCTACTGGACCAAGTTCATCAAACAATGACCCTAAAAATATTCTCCAGGGGATCCAAAAGTCTCAAGTACTCATTAATGGCTAGACTGAAAAAGAAATTAAAGCTTTAATCAGAACATACCAAGAACTCCAAATCTTTGGTGTAGAAGGCTATGCGATCACCTCTTAAAACTGTGTTGCTTTACACAATGCTATACGCACTTCATCTTAAAAATCTCATTGTCTGAAAAGAAGAGTGTTGGAAATCACAGCTGAGAGGGTGAAGAAAGACACACAGAGTATTTTTAAACATATTAATCGTAAGTTGAAAAAAGGGCTGAGAAATGGTGTCTGCTCAAGGAAGATGATGAGATGGGGAGTAAAGTGGCTATTTTCTAAATATCTTCTTTGCCAAAGCTCAAAAGAACTACTCAAAGTGCAAATGTACAGCTGGCACATGGAGAAAAGAAGGAAAATGGGTATTTTTCTACACTGACACACTGAATAAACCCCCTCATTCTTGTGACGCAGTGTGAGAGTGGGAGGCATTCAGAAGCAAGGTGGACGTATTAAAATAGCAGTTGTCATTAAGTTTTCCTTATGTTTTCTAATTAACACAATTTAAAAAAAATAATCAAACAAACCTGTCAGTGCTTTGAAGTACCTTATTATTCACAGTGATTTGTTTGTGATGTTTTTTTTCTCGTGAGCTAATTTAGACTAGGGACGCACTGATGAATCTGCTTTATTGCTTCATTTTCAGTTTCTCAGCCTTGAATGTGCAATCCCACAGCTGGGTGCGATTCTCAGCACTTCAGTCACGTGAACAGAGTTTGGTACATTGAAAGTCAGAACCAGTTCTTGGTCCCTTCTTCAATGTGCATGTCTCATTAGCCAAAGAGGACTGTTTAGAAGCAATTAATCAGTGAAATTTGCATTGTATACACTGCTTATGCTAATTTATAACAATGTATTGATGCTATAATTCAGATGACAAAGATTCCAGGCCAAAAAAGTATGTAGCACACAGGAGAGCAAATGAAAACAGATGAAATAATTTAGTCAGAGATGAAAAATTAGGTAAAGTGTGAATTATATTTACTAAAAATTAGAAATTATTTCTGAGAAGAATAAATTAGATGGCTCTGAAGTAATGACAAGAATTTAGGGGCTTGTAAAAAGCTAGGAATGTATAAAAAAATCCTTTATGATTCTAAGAGCAAAAAGGTTGATTTTTGGTGGTTCCTCTACAGAATTCAATTACCTTTTCCTTATCATTTTCAGGGCTTTAATTTTCCATCTTTTTTAGCCAAAAGAGAAAAAAATTTCCAGACAGTCAACGTGAGGCAGGGGAATCAGAAGCTGGGTGCTTATGCTTGCCTTTGCTGACTGCCCCTTAGCACATCCCTTCACCCTTCTTGCCCATTTCCCACCATGCTTTTTCTGCCAAGATTGTAAACTGTCCAGGAGACCAACAAACTAGCAGCATCCACATCATGTTTATTACATTCACATTGAGGCACATGGGACCATGTGCACAACTAATAATATTCCCTTTTCCCCAGCCAGCAAAGTCTAATCACAAGGCACTATGTTAAAAACCACTGAGGGTCTTCACTAGGAAGACCATCCACATTAATTTTTCCTTATTCCAGAATTAAACTAGCTGGTTTTGATTAGAGAAATATCATCTGTGTAACGTTTTATGGCTATGTGTTACCAATAAATGAAACAGTTCCACTAAATGCTTTTTTTGGGAGGGTTGTTTAAAAAAGAAATACAATTGTACTGGTTGTCCAGTTGCAGTAGGAAATGAAACTGCATCTATCATCAGCAAAAAAGGAGACAAAACCTACTTACTCCTGTATTCCCCAGAAAGCATGAGTCATGGACCTATTGAGAACAAAATATGGATGTCAGATGGTAGCCCCTCAGGCTGTCTGGCAACCTGCTTGCTGCTCAGAAAGAGGTAGCAGCTGCTTCATATAAGACTAATAAGGATGATAGAAAAGCCTACTCTGGCTCGCACAGCTCCACCTGAAGAAAATAGACAAGGCAGGCTCTATTTGAACCTCAGGAAACAAACAAATCCCAGTAGTGAGCTCGGAAGCAAGTACTGGGTAGCCTTCACTTATGGAGAGTTAAGGGATATTCAGCCCTCTGGTTCACTTTAGTAAAGTGCTTTTTTTTTTTCTTTTTAATCTTTAAATGCTTTAAAAAATGTAAATATTTAATGCTGTTTTACACTGCCCTGCTTTATATTTGGGTTCTTTTACGGGGGATTTAAAAATGAGTTAAGGGAATTCAGCTGCCCACATTGATAATCCACTCTGCTCTGTAGGCAGCTGGTGCTGGGACACTGGGAAAAAGGGAGGGTCATACACAGAAAACCACCAAGATACTGCAGGACTTTCAGTATCTAAAGCTGCGTTACCAAAGGCAAAAAGTCAGAAGATGGACAAAAAGTTGCCTGTTACTCTAGAACAGAGACTTTAAGGGTTTGGCTGTTTGGTTTTTTTTGTTGTTGGTTTTTTTTAAGTATTGAAAACAAAAGGGTTCAGGGTGAGTTTTTTTCCTTAAAAAAGGAGGGATTTGGAGGAAGGGAGACTTCCTTCAGCACATAATTTCATTTGCTGGATCAGTCAGTGTCTACAGAAGCACAGGTAAGTGGACAAGGAGTAAATGCAACATATGGGCAATAAGCTGAACTATTTTCACAGAAAATCACAGTTTTGGGAACATTAAAAATATTTTCAAAACATGGATTTCTTAGTCAAAAAATTGAGCACAAGTGGAAAAAAATCATATGGGTCTGAGATTGGAAATAAACAAAAGTAACTTTTAGGGTATTTTTAATATTGTTTTTAAAATTTAAAATGCTTTTCATTATGGTACCTTTTGTTGTCAAGCCTTGTCCTCTTTTAAAAAATCATGTTCTATTCCCTGTCAAATGTAATGTTTTGTTTAAGCTAGAGTGTTCTGGCTTTTTTCAAAAAAACCCTCTTGATTCACTGAGAAGCTAAAATAAATCTTGGCTTGCTTCAAAAGGTGCTTTGTTTTTCTTGTTTTCAGGACTTCTAGAAAGAAAAGAATCCTTTATTCATACAGCTGTAGCAAGGCAGAGAGGGAGAAGTGGGTAGCTGATGAGAGGAAATGTGCTGAACTCTTTCTCAAGAGATGCTGCAGCTAATGTATTTCAAGGTCTATTATGCCATAGCTGTTTCCTTTGTCCTTCCTTATAAAACAAAGGAATATGCTTCCTTCACTTCTTTTTACTCCCCCTGCACACAAGATAGCTGATCCTAAACATGGAGAAGTGATAACAGACTTTGTAAGTCAAGCATTGGGTGTCCTGGCCTAACCATGACAGAAGCCTTCAGGCATACATAGATACAGTTTTAAGTAGATTTAAGTGCTTGTAGAAAGTTTGTAATTCAACAGGCTGAAATAAAATGAAGGAATACCAGATTATCACTAAAATGGACATTTCTCACTCCTTCAGAAACCCAGATACAAACAGTGCACCTGGCACAACAGCACCTCTGCTCAGGCACGAGTTTGACACCCAGAGAAGCTTTGTTTGAAGAAGATTATTTTCAAACAGAGATCAGGTCCAAAATATAAGACTCAATCTAGATGAAAATATTCAAGTTGTCATATTCCTTTCCATGACTTCATTTGCTTTCTATTATTGGTGTCAAGCCTCTCAGTGAAATTTAAATCATCATAAAGAGTAGTTTCACACCTGAGACATCTAGAAATAGAAGTCTTAACATTTGAGTAGTCTGCTGCAGGTTCCCCCTCCTGACCTCTGGGGATTTGAAACCCTGCCTTTGGCTTCCAGCCTGTAAGGCAGACACACTATTATATTTTCTGCCATCCTTTTTCTGTTTGCCTATTTGGCTTCAGAAGTTTCTCGCAGTAGGCACTATTAGAGAAAGTCTTACACCATTTGCTCCAGAGGGTTCCACAACTTCTTCAAAAATGCAACAGCAAATGCTTTGTTCGGGCCCAAACCAGGGATTAAATCCCTGTAAATGTGTACATTTGAGAGTTTAAATAAAAGCAAGCCTCTTGACAGTTCACCCACGGCTGACAGAATATGTAGAAATTGTTAAAATAATTTTCTAGAATCAGGTTATAAAAAGATATTCAATGAAACTGTGTCAAAATCTCATAAAAATAGGGGAGTGTCTTAAATGTCAAAAAGTATTTAAATGCTAATGAATGTCTGTTTCACATATAAATGAACAAGATAATTTAGGAAATAAAAATGATCTCCTTGCTCCATGCCCTATTGATTATGTGCCGGTAACACCTCAGTGAATAGGATACCACCCACTTCTTCGATCAGGATTTTTACTCATTATGGATATTCTGAAATATCTTTCAAGCATCAACATGTGTGTTTCAAATGTGCAAGAGCTGTGATGGCTGAAGGGCAAGCTTGTTATCTATTCAGGTAATGAACAGAGTGATAAACCCAGCCGTTATATTTGATCCTGGAAGAAATTCAGCATTATAATCCAAGTTATATGATGTATGTTTCTTTTATAAAAAGCTTTCAACACCTCTCTAAATTAGTTAATGGAGAAGTGAAAAAATCTCACAAATTATAGCAGTAGTACAAAAGTAAAAACACATCAGTCTTGATTTAAAATATCTGTAAAATTTTATTTACATTAATACTTGTCTCAGAATCTTTCATGTTTATGGGCAGCCGATTATCATACCTGAGAAGAGGGTCTTCTCCTTGCAACTCCCTGTCAGGGAGACTGGGGAACTCTCTTGTAGATTTTATGGAAGAAAATTCTTCTGAGGCCTTACAGAAGAAAGAAGTCATCCATAAGTTTGTTCCAAAAGCATTATTGCAAACCACTCTACAAGTACTAGAAGTTCCAGTCTTCAAAACACCAGGTTTTTATGCAAATTCCTTTCCCTTGAATCTCGATATGCATATTTTTCAATGCCAAAGGCATTTTGCCTAGGCCAGTTTAGGGTGTACGTGTCTTTCCAGTCCAAGCTTTATCAAGCCCTCAGGCTCCATCACATGTGAGCTGGTTTGGAGAGACAAAGCACAGCTCTACAGAGCTGTTCAGATTTTCAGCAGATTTCTTTTATTGATGAAGATGGAGGACCTGAGGACTTCCTCTTCCTCACTGAAGCACTACCCTCTTGCAGACTCTCATACTTGTGTTTCTGTGTGTTAAAACAAGCAGCACACGGAGCATTTTCTAAGATACTGCTGAGAAATGCTCTTCTGGAAAGAGCTGGATGGGAATTGCTGTCAGAGACCTCAATAATATTGAGAGTTTCGCCTTCTCTTTCAGAGATACATGTTGTCTGGACTCTGAAGTTCCATTCTTTCATCTCATGGAAAAATCAGTGCTTCCCACTCTTGCAAGTAGATAAGCTAAAAATTTTAAAATCAGAAAGGTGAGACATACCAGTTCTAAACACTTAAAAATTTGGATAACCACTTAGGTAGGTGTAGGCATAGTATACTCAGAGGTTTATTGAATCACATGCATAGTCAGCTGTAATAATAAGTGCACAAGCCATAGGATCATAGGCCATGAATGAAAAACTTGGTGCCCATGGAATCCTTACAAGTAAAAATACTAAAGATGATATTTTTTTCCTTTGAAGATTAAAAAGGAATTCAATCTTTTTCTCCTCTTAAAAAAAAAAAAAAAATCCTGCTGGTTATTGTCACATTTTCAGAGAAACTTAAGCTCCATCTCGTATAAAATTTTTGCTACATTATACCTGATTTAAAAAAGAAAACAATTTAATTCTTAAAAATTACAGCTTCAGATAGGCCAAACATTGGTAGATGTCTGCACTGAACTTATGCCTTCATCCCTGATCTCCAAATTTACATTTCTAATTTTTAAAATATTTTCTTTTCAACATATGCAAAAATTCAGTGTTCCCTTTCTCACCTTAATTTTATACTTTGAAATAAAACTAAAGTTTAAAATTTTATGATTTATTGTTGCAGCTTGAAATGTTTTATTTATAGTTTTGGATTTGTAGGTTTTTTTGTTTGTTTTGGGGTGTTTTTTTTGGTAAAGAAAATTATTTCAGTTGGGTGAAATAGAAATATCTCTCAATGTTTCTCAGCTCAGCTGGTAGATCAAAACTAATCTAAACCATTTTTTGATTAAATACAGATTTGACTAGTAGACTCATTCTTCTCTAAACTTTTTCTGTAGACAAAACAGAGCAGGTGTTTTGGTTTCTCAATTAATCCTTGCAGCATTGTTTTATGTTCTGTGTTCTAGCTCTATGTTCTGAGGATACCGTTTTCAACATAAAGATATTAATATATGTATATATATATTCCAGTGCATCCTGCAGCCTGGTGTACAAAAGGCATCTTGTTTAATGCTGTGTCAGTGAAGGAAAGAGACTCATCAAGGATCCTGAAGTTCTGATGACTGCTGCAGAGCAATTCAAAACTCCCCAACTTATTAATACAAATCAAATCCTCCAGAAATGTGTGACCTTTCAAAACAACATATCCCCACTTCACAGGAAATTTGTGAAGGAGGTGACTTTCTATGGCTTTCACCTCTGATGCTTTGTTCTGTTAAAAGCCAGGATTTCTGAGATTGTGAAAACAAAGAGTGGACAAAAGCTTTCCTGCATCCTGCAAAAGTGAATTAATGAATTAATTTTCTGTAGTGCCCAGATCTTCATTTTTGGCACTCCATCCTGCAAAATGAACAAAATGCAGAACACAAAAACCCATGAAGATCATCAATTCCCACCAAAGACCACTGACTATCAGCTGTATGAGACAGCTGATTTACAGTTCCTAAAACATTAGCCTAACATAGTATATTATATACAGGAATTATGGCAGTAGGTACAAGTGAGAAGTGAAGTGAAGTTACTTTTCAGCATTAAGTATATACACATCTGCCTAGATGTTTTCTTCCTGTAACAAGTTCTGTGATTTATCTATTTGAATATCCTCTGAAATTAGACAAGTTACATTTAACAGTCAGAACTATGAAAGCAAACCTTTAAAAATGAAAATGCTTGTCAAATAATTTTTTCACCCTCATCTTTTCTGCAGTTCTATGCTATTTTAAAGATTAATCCCTTAAAACTTAAACATTTTTTTTTAATCTCCTTTCACAAAGGAAGCTTGTATTTCTTGATGATAAAAAACACAATGAGAATACCTTTTTACTTCTGAAACTGAAACATCTGAATCTCAACAATAATTAACACGTGGAAGTGCACATACCACAAAAGATCATTATCATTAGATCTAAAGTCAGTGAACATATGGTGATAAGACAAATCAACACAGAAGTAGTATAAATAACAACACCAAGTCATTAGGTAAATAGGGAGGAAAGGAAGGTAACATTGCATGAAATAACTGGTGACAGGATAGCATTTGTGAACAGTTTTTTTAATGATGTTCCTCCTTTCTGTGGGGCAACTGAGGGTAACATATGACACCAGTGATGTGGACAGAATTTGGGTCCATTTCCCTAATTAAGTTAAATACCCTTCAAAGCAACGATGAGGAGATCACAAAATTTAAATGTTGCTTTTTCAGTTCAGACTTAGAGTCATGGAGTTCAGGACTATCCAAGGCATGTGTTGTCCTCCCCATTCCCCCCCCATCACTCTCCCCTCTCTGTGTCCAAGCAAATGGCCCACAGGACTGCAAAGATGCAGCTTGTTAAACCATTGCTCCACTCACCCAGGACATCTAAGACCATAAAGTTACAGGAGCAGGCTGCAGACTGATATTATAATTGACAGAGCTGCCCTAACACAAGTGCATTGCTTCAGGGTTCTGGACACATTGAACTTGGGGAACTCAGGACCTGGGCAATGCATTGCTTAAGTATAGGATGACATTACAGTGAAAGGATCCTGAAGCATTACAATATATCAAATACTTTGAATAGTAAGCCTCTTGAATTTTAATTTGGCACACGGTCAACTATGACTGCCGGCTCTGAGAGGGAGAAGGGGAAAGGATTGATAACAGTAGAAAGGGGGCTGCTTAGAATTGTTTCTTCAGAGATAGAAATAGCATGAGGCTGATGGAAGGAGCTCTGGGGAGAAATAACATTCCCTAATGAAATCTAACAGAAATAGCCTGTACAGTACTTTCACCATGTCACAGAGTGAATGGTGACAGTGCACAAAGGGTACTTCTATGCAGGAAATTACTGAGAAGCAGTAGGAGAAGGAGACATGTTACAAGATCAACATGAGAAAGTGAGCAATTAGGCTTTTATGAAACAGAGGACAGAATTTTTCTGCACCCTGTCATCAGCTCTCAGGGCTAAGGCTGATGCTTATGACCTTACACAGGCTGATCACAACAGGCCATGCTGGGTCAGGACCTATTGAGTTGCTTCCTTCAGTGAAGGTGATGGAGTTCATTCCAAATGTAGCTACTCCAAGGCATTAAACAAATAAAACATAGTATGCATTAAAATAACATTATTAAGGTTGCAAAGGTTACAGAGTCAAACATTCAAAAGCTACTTCTGCAACCTTAATTCAGTCCCCATTGTGTGTTTTCTCTATCTTCCCATGATTCTCTCTAATACCTCTCCACTGTAAATTTGCCTTAGAGTAAATTTGGTTCATGCCATCACAACAGCGGGCAAGAGCTCGTAGACAATATTACATGTAGAGTGTGTAAGAGCTCAAAAAGGAAGTAACTGTTCACCATTTGTTTTATCTTCATGGTTCAATATGTGGTCCCAGGGCATATTTACTGCACAACATGTAAACTACTCAGACTTAAACCCTGTCTTTCTAACTCAGACTAATGCAACAGATGCCTTGATGAGGGACCCACATTAGAAGTATGTGCTCTCTCTGGCAATGGAAGGATTAACTTTTGCTACAAGGAGACAGAAGTAGTGACTTGCCATTTAATTCTGAACCCAGAGAGTCTCTTCTGTAAACAGGTAAATAAACAGATAGGGGGAAAAATTGCCTAAACTTCAATTACAATAATCTGAAATCACTGAGAAAGTAAGTCTCACTACCAACAAGACCTAACTCAAATGACCACTGGTAAACTCCCTTCTCTGTTAAACTTTATTTTTGTCACGACTAGCCCCAATATAAAAATTGCCATATATTAGCTGTTATCAGGATTCTCCACTATAAGCCAGTAAACAAGCCAGACATTACCTTAGCTGTAACTTAATTGCATCCTCTGGGAAGGGCACTATGAGCAGGTCAGGTTTCCTGAAGTTACCACACTAACAAATTCTATCATGAAACCTTCTTAACACAACCAATGTCTGAACAGGAAACCTGTTAGCAAAAGCTACAGATACTGGTGAAAGTAGCCATGAAAGTTCAGTAAATCAGCATTCTTCCAACATTTGATTGAGTTCCTGACTGGGCTTTATGTCTGGGGGTTTATACCACATTCTCTGACATTCTTGGGTCAAATTTCTTATCTACAAAAAAAAATTCCCAAGGTTGAACTCTGACTAGCTGGACAGTGCTGAACTCTTTAGCCCACAAACCCAAATAAACTTTTTCTGAGAACAGCCTAGAAGCAGAAATACTTTGTCACAATAATTTTGTAATACAACAGAAATCAAAACCACAGCAAAACCCAAAAAACAAGAGAGGGGATGTGTTAATGGTTATATATCAAAGCTTCTTTGTCAACAGATTTTCTAACTGAATATCTACTTAATCCACGTTTTCTTCTGATTTATACCAGTATGATATCATGTGCCTGGAAGAGAGGAACTTGGAAACTTAGACCTTAGGACCTTAGCATTTATTCAAAGGAGCTTTTGCCTCTCTCCACTATAAGTAAAGTCTCCAGGAATTAGTCACCTATTTTTAGCACTTTGGAATCAGATAATTAACCTCAAGAAGTTCAGCAAGGTGCTGCACATGGGTTAGGGCAGTTCTCAATAGCCCTGGGCGGGGGGAGGGATTGAGAGCAGGTCTCAGGAGAAGGGCTGGGGCACTGGTGGATGAAAAGCTGGGCATGAGCCAGCAATGAGCACTCTACAGCCCAGAAAATCAACCATATCTTGGGCTGCATCACAAGAATGGCCAGCAGGTCAAGGGAGGTGATTCTGCTCTTCTGTTCTTGTGAGACCCCACATGGAGTGTGGCATCCAGCTCTGGGTCCCCCATACAAGAAAGACATGGACTTGTTAGAGCTGCTCCACAGAGGGACCGTGAAGGTGATCAGGGGACTGGAGCACCTCTCCTATAAAGACAGGCTGAGAGAGTTGGGACTGTGTATCTGGAGAAGAGAAGGATCTGGGCAGAGCCTATTTTTGCCTTTCAGGGAACTTATAAGAAAAATGAGAAAAAAAATTATTAGCAGGGCCTGTAGTGACATTTTTAAATGAAAAGAGGAAAAAAAAATATGCACTATGAGGGCAGCAAAACACTGGCACAGGCTGCCCAGAGAGGTGGTAGATGCCCCAGCTCTGGAGCTCATCAAGTCCATGTTGAATGGAACTTTGAGCAATCTGAACAAGTGGAAGGTGTCCCTGTCCATGGCAGGAATCTTGGACCAGATGATCTTTAATGGCCCCTTCCAACCCAAACTATCTTAATAATATTATTATTAATATTAATAATAACTATTAATAATAACTAAATTATTCAGCACACCAAAACTTTATCTCTGTAAATACAGCTCTCTGTGGTGCTCTTAATAAGTTTTCATTACAGGTATCAACCTTTATTTATTCTACCATATTTAGAAACATTTGCTCTTTATTTCAGTGTTTATTAGAATTCATTATTTAATGGACAGCACCTATCAGATTTATGTGGTGTCCATTAAGGGGGATGTTACAAGATGAGAAACAAATGTAAAGCTGCTTGGTTTACAAAAAAATAATATTGTATCTCAATAAAAGAAACAGGATGGAAAAGTGGAATTCAAAACTGCACCAACATTGCTCCCTCCACATCTTTCTAATCTGGACCACCCATGGTGTTTGGGACCTCAACCTCAGCCTTTAACTGCCATTAGGTTTAGGGCTCACAGATCTACAAGGCCTACAACTTTAAAACTTAAAAAAGAAAGTAAAATACATTTTTTTTTTCTATTGTAACATTAACATAGAACGGAATATAAAATAAGCTCCAAAACTGATAAATATTTTATGGGATTTCCAATAAATAAAATGCCCTTTGTGTGTGAGACAAAACATATCCATGATTATTTCTTTCCAAATTTTATCCCTTATTATTCTTTATTTTTACTTTGGCTAAGTAAGCAATTCAGGCTGTTTTTTGGGAAAAAAAATCAGTATAGAAGCAAATGAGCTATAAAGTAGACGAAAAGAGAAAGCAACAAGGAAAAGCCACCATCTTGCCTTTGTGGCACTGAAGCTATATAAATTACAGGTTATAGTCCTTCTTAGTCTACTTTCCTTCTTTTGCCTTGACTTTGACATGAAATACACTTATCTTTCCTAAATTTCTCCTTGGTTCCTGCAAAAATGAGGAAATTACTTATAAAGCCACATGCTGGATGATGGGTTGTGCATGACAGGAGCAGAGGAGAGCTGGTGCACAGTGCAGCTCTCGGAGTCTCTTCCATCCACGCTGTCATGGGCTTCTCCACCACCTCCAACCGTTCCATCAGCTGCAGCAAGGACAATATACAGATGTCACCCAATTATTTTTATAAATACCCTACACTGAAGACTTTATATCACAAACAAGTTATAGCCTCAACAATAGCACTCCTCTTTTTTTTGGGTGAAAACCTGGCGTAACAGGTTTTGCAGCTCGATGGTAAACTGAAGTCCTGCATTTTTTTGGTGGTGGTGGTTAGTTTTCTATTTTCTTTGCTAATTTTTTTCTTCCTTTGACTTCAGGATCTTGAGTTTACTAGGTGTGTCCTTCCACCTGTAGAGGGCTAGAGGTAGCCTCATTTTAAATTCTTCCATGCATCACCATGAAAGGTCATTTGAGGAAAAGAGCTAAGTGAAAAACAGATTTGGGAGGTTCACGAACTGACAGAGAAACAATTCGGTCAAACTGAAATATGCCCAAGCTATGCGATCAAATTAAGATTTTTAAAATTGTTTCATTTAGATAAAAATATTTATTTAATTTTGTAGTCAGGTAAGTCTTCTGTAAAATCATTTGAATTTTGTTTCAGCTGTTGCAAAAATAGAGCATGGAGTGGAGTATTGAAATTAAATGTTACACATATCCTGAAAGATACTCCTCCATTTTTTTTCATCAAAATTTCCAAAGCAGTTAGCAAATTCAATCCAATTGTGATAACTGCTTCAGTATTGCATTTACATTTGTGATCAGTGTTAACATTTTAGATGCAAAATCAAACACTGCTTAGTTGGCTCAAACTTACTGCTTTCTTTATGTGGAACATTTTGAAGGATTGGGATTTCGCACTTACCTGGGACAAAACCAGATATGAAAACTCTTTCTGAAGGGAAATGCCTATGTCCCCATTGCTCTTCTGAGGGGAGACCTTGCTCTGAGAGGAGTTGAGTTATTAACAGTTTGCAACTCAGGATGTGTTTACAGTAAGCATGCAATTCCTCTTGGGCCATGTAATCCCCATGAAGTGAGAAAAAAAAAAAATCATCCATATCTGGGTTTGCATAAATTAATAGTTTTAAATAGAGATAGAGATTGTATCTGGTATCACTGTATTTAACATTCTGACTTCAGTCTGAAAAGCTGTCAGTGTATAGCTGATTTTCAGCAACCTTTGCTTACACAGCCCAGGAGCTGACTTAGCCTTTGAGTCCACCAAACAACTGCCTTGCCCTAAAATAGCAGAAATGGTAATTTAACTACTTGAAAGTCAAATGGTTTAAATGGTTTGTTAGAAGAAATCAGGTTAGAAGAGCTAAACAACTAATGCTGGAGACCATTTTGTCCTACCAGGAGCCAGTTTGAAGAGGTGGTGGATGATATGTCTCTTGCTTTTAAACGAGTATCAGAAATTATTGAGAACAAACAAAGGTTTGGTTGCTCTGTGTTGAATTTAAGGGAGGCAGGAGATTTTTGGGTTGTCATAGTTGAACAAGAAAGGTCTCAGGGCACTTTTGGTGGGCAAATAAACTGAATGGTGAATCACTGCTACAATTAGATAATTAGACCTATAGAGAAAAAAAAATTAAAACAATTTATGCTTGCATCAATCCAAGAAATAATATGCATTCTTCCTGCCTGTTCCTGTCTAATGTTTGCAAATTTTAAGGCTGTTATATGACATGACACAGAATCCAGCAACTGAGTTGCTTTTTCCAGCATTGAGCAAGAAATTATATTTCAAATACTTTGGTGCAAAGTTTGGCTAAAAAAGAAGAAAAAAGGGAAGAAAAAAGAAACTAAGATATCAAGAAGCCTAATAATATCAACAAAAGGAAAAAGGCATATGAGGAAGCAGAGGGAAACCCTAAGAGGGTGAACTAGCACAGTGAAAAAAGTATTAACACAAAGACTGGAGGGTAGTCAAGGAACAGCAAATAGGAACTCTGTGAAAAGAGAAATAATACCTAATTTCTACAGTCTGGACAGGCTTAACAAAGCAATCCGTTAGTGAAGAATGGTGTTATTGATGTTAAGGGAAATACATACTCACTGTGGAAACAAAAGCAAAATGAGAAACAGGTCTAGGCAAAAGGACACCTCTGTTTCTGTTTCATGAGCTGAAAACACACATTCTCTTTTTATCCTTATAGACTCTCACCGCTATGATGGTCTTGATTTTCCTTTTCACATCTATCCATGTCTAATTTGTACCCATTTATCCTTGTACCAGCATTATTCATTAGCTAAAATGTTTCTTCTCTCTCTTCTGACTGCTCTTACAATTTCAGAGGGTGGGCATACTTGTTATCTGCCCCCAGCTTGTAAAAGCAAAGTACATTTAGTCCCAGAAATCTTTCTTAGTGCTTGTTCCAGTTTGAATTTACTTACTGAATTTCACATGGGTGGCCAGAAGGGTATTACACAGTCAGGATGGTGTTGCACAGGCTAAACATGCATGGGAACGTAAGAAACACGGTTCAGTCTCACATTTTTTCACATGCAACCAAAATTCAAGTGCTTTACAGAATCACAGAATCATTTCGTTTGGAAAAGACTTGTAAGACCATTGAGTCCAATCATCAACCCAGTACCACCATATTCACCACTAAACGCTGAGTGACATATCTACAGTTTTTTTGAACACTTCCAGAAAGGGCAATTTCTCCCCCTTCCTGAGCAGACTGTTACAATGCCTGACCATCTTTACAATGAAGAAATTTTTCCTAATATTTAATCTAAACCTCCCCTGAAGGAAACAATAAAAATACAAAAACAATACAGTAGAACAGAACCAGATTACAGGTTTATATTTAGTTATCTTGTATCTACATAATATTAATGAATCATAGTCATCCTGTTAGCAGCCAACATGTGCAGCAAATATTTTTTTTCCTATTAGTCCCTAAAGTCATGATTTTCTTCTTGCTCGGTTACTGCCATCATCATTCATCTTTCTCATCCTCTGTGATGTTTGGCCCTCCCCTATATTGGCAATTCCTTTGTGTCATCATTAAATTTTAACAGAACAACCACATATCATGAGCCAAGATTACTAATGAAAATATTAGATGAAACAAGTCTCTAATCTAGTTTTCAAGTTAATTGTCTAACCAACATTTTACCTCAACATTTCACTTTTTCTTTTTTAAGTCTATTCGTTACCCATTTTAAAATTCTTGTGCTAATCCCTGATTTCTCTATTTAGCTAATAATTTTCCTTGTGGAATTGTATCAGATGCTTTGTAAAAGTCCATGTAGATTAGATGTATTTCATTTCCTTTGTCCAGAAAATCAAAGGAAAATAGCAGCTTAATCCAGCATGATCAAGTAAGACTTTGTAAACCCATGTTGTATTTTATCACATTTTTTTTCCATGTCTTTAACTACCTTCAAAATCTCTTCTAAAGTATTTTATAGAAATGAGGTCAGAAACATGAAAGAAAGTAATTTTTTGTTTGTTTTAAGGGGTGTGTGATATCTATGACATAACCATAGCTATGTCATCTTTTTCATTAACCTTATTGCATAATGTCTCTGCTCCTTTCCTTTATGAAAGTAGTAAAATTTCTGGTGCTGTTTGAACATCAGTTATATTTTTGGAAATTATTTTATTCTAAAACTATTTGACCTCAGGAACACATAATTTTCCGGAATCTCATTTCATACAGCAGAATTTATAAGAAATTAATTCTATCATCTCTAGTTGGCAGGAAGCTCCAAGCCACAGAATGACTTGTTCTGGATTATTTGCATCTTCATTTGTTGAGCTTCATACAAACAAAAGAAAACTTTTGGGAAGCTGGACCCTTGGACATTTAGTGTGTTAGCTGCAGCCATATTTCTAGATCCATTCTCATTTCTTCATTGTAATTTCCTCAGAATATTTAGTGAACATAAAAGCTTTATTCCCAATATCCAGCACATTCCATGCATATATTCAAATATATCTAATGACCAGTTAAATATCTGTAGTGAAGGCCAAGGACAGCCACTTCATTTCATAGATGTAGCAATATGCTTACTAGAAGTATCAGGGAAAGATACAATCTCTATTTCATCCTACAAACTCTTCAGCCTCATTTCTCCTCCCTAAGCTTCCTCAAATGCTCACCTTCTTCCAATCAGCCCTGCTTCCCAAACTTGACTGCTATTGGATTATCCCACTCTTCTTGCCAGACTTCACTGGTACATTCTGTTTACTTTTCCTTATTTATACTCTCATAAGCTCTTTCATCTGCTAAGAAGCCACTTTGCTTCCACATCAAAACATCAAGTTGTCTGTAGGACTGAAAAGCCTGAGGCTGAAACACTCTTCTCACCTTCTGGTCAGAGAGTAAGGTGTGCTTGGCTTTCTAGTACAAAATGGCATGGATAAAACAACAGATGAAAAAGAAGAAAGTCCCTATAATAAGAACAAGCATTCTTCATTAAATAGTCCATGGAAAAATCAGTCATGAGGAACTATGATGAGGAATGAATTATATGATTTTGAATGAAAAGTATTAGACTTGATCTCTCTCCTGCAGAGAGGCAGGTTCACTTGTTGCAAAAGGCATTAGTAAATTGGTGTCTCCTAAAACAGCAACTTTGCAACAAATATGAGCTGATCCTGAACAGAGGAATGCACTGGCACAGGGTCCCAGTGAAATGACAAGATACCCCACAGGTAAAGAGAGGGCAATGATGCTCTCCTAAAAGCTGGATAAAGCAATATCTTCACACTCACAGCTCTCAGACAGAAAATTCAATGTAACAAATTATAAACTAGCATTTGTGTTTTAAATATATTTAAATATTTTGATATCACAAATTTACTGCTGATGGTCGCTTCCACAGATTTTTGGCCAACATGTGCTATTTTTCACTCTTCAAAGTTTTATTTTTCCTTACTCATCCTCCAGTACTCTGCTACTCAACACTGATACCATGTCCTAGCAGGTTTTGATGTGTAAGCTGACATATTAACCTTTAAAGGTTCTGTACTGGAAGCCATCTTCAATTAAATAAACCTACAACCACAATATCACAGTTCTTTCTCTTAGACACACAAATTCTCTATTACTCCTTTAACAATAGAGTTATTTTAAAAAAAAAAAAACAAAAAAAACCACTTTTTTTTTTTTCCCATTAAGAAGCTTTAACCAAATGAAACCCTATTAGAAACCTAGACGAAACATGAAATGGATTGATGATATAATAGCAACACAGGATATTACAATAATGAGCTTGAATTTTTTACCATTCCCATTACAGCCTTGGTATTTAGGGGTCACAGTTGAGTTACTGTAGATTGTATGCCAGTGAAACTATAATTCAAAAGTTTCTGAGTCATCAACAGTTTTGCAAAGCAAACTATGTGAAAAAATTTGTGGTTTGGGGGTTTTTTACTGGTTGTACATATTTCTTCCTCTCTTTTTTTCCACTCCTTTTAGTTGCTTTGAAAAAAAATAAACCAGATTTTTTATTTTTTTAATACAGAATGTTCTTTGGGAACACTTCTACATTTCTCTGCATTTTGTGAGCATTTTGTTTGAAACATTGCATATTTTCCCAGTTCAAGAAAAAAATAGCTATGAAACAGATGCACTAGCTATTTCAAAATAATCCCTCCCGCTACATCAACAGAAAAGTGCACTGTTGATTGCCACTACTTAATATTGTCTCCCACACATTTAGAAAGCCATGATTTCCAGAGTGAAATATCCAGGACAGTTCACTGAAATGAGGCTTGGCATCCAGATTGCTTGCCTGGCTGTAATCACCCTTTGAGTTATTGAGCTTGTAAATCACATATCAAAACATGGGAACACATCAATTAATGTTCTACTGGAAACAAATCAAGGACAATCCTACAGTGTGACATTCTGCCAGTTTTATTTTCAATAGACGTGGGGGAGAAGCTGAAATGTTTGGTCACAGCCTTTATTTACCCAATCTGTCTTATATACTATTGCATAATGTTACCACAATATTAATATGCAAATTGCCACTCAAATAAAAGCCATGCTTTCCCCGATGATTTTCAGCAGAGCCTCTGTTACAAAGGAAAATACTTAGCACTTATATTCCTTTTTCATCTTCAAAATATCTTTAGTACATTTTAATTAATCCTCTCCTTTCAATTTTCTGACCCGTCATTAGGTTTTCTGCCTCCTTCACCCCTGTATGCTCAAGGTTATGTCCCCCTCTTGATGTCTTCCACATACTTTTCATGTTTTCAAAAATGATCTTCCTCTCTTTTTATGCCTAGAAAACAGATCTCAGGAGACTGGCCAGAAGAAAAGCCTAGTCAAGGGCAAAAGAAGTTACCAAGGTCAAAAAGAAACAAAGGAACTCTGTTTCCAGGGAATAACAAACACTGATCCCATCTAATGCAGCTCCTGCTTTTTCTTAGGAGGTGCCTCAGTCTGGCCTCAGGCAATCTCTGGGGAGATGCTGAGGTGACTTCTCTGTAGGACACCAGGCAAGATGCGATTCAGCTGGCCTTGAGGATAGTGTGCGTGGGCATCCAGTCCAAGGGGGCAGATGAGAAAATAGCCTTAGCCTTTCGTGGAGAGAAATTGTCCTCAAAGAGGATTTCTGCTGCAAAGTGTTGTGTGGGAGGCAGAACACGCTTAGGTCCTGCGGGAATTTCCCAGCTCACTGGGAAAACATTGATTGGTGTTATAAAAGGAAAACTCTCAGTCCAGATTTATCCTCTAAAATACTGAGCTTCACCCCCCTCTCCCCCCCCTTTTTTTTACAGACTATATTTTCATATATTTAGTTATTTCATTATATCTTGATTTATTTTTACTCACCGCATGCTTTATGTAGATGTTTTGATGACAATTTCATACACTGGACTGTTAATGCATACAAGCAGTTGAGGTGCCGTGTACCCCTTTGAAGATCAGTCACAAAATGGGCATCACTTCTGACCTACTTAAACTCTAAAACCAGGATTTCATCAGTGCATGGGACAAATGCTTATCTGCTTCAAAAGGTTATATTTCATGCCCACAGCACAGACAGGTTCGTGTGGGACTTGCCAATGGACTTCCACAGAAAGGGAAAATTCCTGTGGTACTCCTGGAGTTAGTCATCTGCACTTCAAAGTAGGGGAAAGGCTTTCTGTACTCAGGGAAGGGAGAACTGGACATTTAAAGTCACATTTTCTTCATAGTTATTGGTGGAGATACAGCTCAGATTGTTATAGTTTTCATATGATATTTCAAGAGTTAGAATATGATAAATGATTGCTACATTTTTCAGTGTACCATCTTGATATATCAGAATAAATCTCTTTTTTTTTTCTTCTCTGGTAGTTTTGGGTGACAACAATTTGCAATTTATCAGTAATTTCTTTATGTTCACTCTATTTCTTGATCTGTGTGGAGAGTAAACATTAAACTAGCCATGTCTCCAGTTATCAGGACATTCTACCTAGATATTATCAGAATACTTCTTAACCAACAGTATGTGTTTTGTGAAGACAGAATTTAGAGACGACTCAAAGAGAACAGGTACTCAGCGTGTTAGCTGATATATTAGATACTTTACTCTGTTCTTAAAAATGTCCTGGGCAGTGGATGTAAAAAGTTGTATTTCAAATGCAGGATATATAGCCACATGGTTAATTTATAATTCACACAAGATATTAAATTTATTATTAAGTCTTCATAGAGATCTATGTTTTTAAACCTTTTAGTTCTAAACCAGCATCGCCTGTAGTGTGTTTGTATCTAGTAAATCTGTGGTGCTGGAGACAGACACAGCCCCCTGTTTATTTGCACTGCATAAACTCTGACTCCACTGGACTTTCTAGATTGTGCCAAAACCCACAAACTAGGATTAAACTCAAAAAGATCAAGTAAGAGTAGGTTGTTAAGTAATTGATTCTTTAAGTAGCTTGGTATCTTCTGAAAACATTCATGTTCCTCTGTGTCACTACTTTTGGTTTATCTTGTCCTGCTTAGGGTTTGGGGATTTATATATGTATATATATATATATGTATATATATATAATCACATTGTCTTTGTCCTCCTTTTAGGAGAAAGAATAAAACAAACACAAAACAACTACTCAGCTTACTTCCCTTCACACCCTCTTTAAAAAAATCTCATAATTACTATGGAAACAGCTATTAAATGGGGAGTAGCAGTAATTAATAACATCTGTAAGTGCAATACAAAGTCTACAACACAATTAATTCCAGCATTCGGAGAGGACTGCGCAGAGCTGCACTTTGTTGCTTTGCACAGAACAGCAGACTGTACAGAGTCAATGATAACAAGGGGGCTTAGTGTTACCATAGTGGTATATTTTGGCTTATGAAATAGTTTGGGCTATAGAGGTGATGTTAACCCATATGAGTAAATGACATCATTATTACATAGTTTTATGGCACACGATTCTGGAAAGAATTGGACCTCTACATATATTATGGGCAAAAGTAAAAATTCCACTATATACTTTCAGACAACTTAAGAATACTCGCTGCTGAAATGAGAGCAGAAGTTTGAAATATAACTTCTAAACCCATACATTAATTTGAATTATAGAGACATGGGCAGACCAGACGTGGAAGTTTACCTACAGATGCTTTTATCTTTTGAATTCTCACTTTAAAAGTCCAATTGGAATTTTTTTAAGACAACCAATTAAAGAATTTAAATAAATCATGAAATAGATGAGAGAACCTCTCTGCCTTTAGGCTTTATTGGAGAAGGAATATTATAAATATTTATTTGTGATTTTATTATTTCTTAAGGCTACTTGGCAAAAAGTCTACCATCCATCCCACTAGCTTCTCTCATTAGAAACCATGGATATACAAAAGATTCACATTTTCTTTAAACCATTTTTGCAGCTGGTGTAAAATATGTATCAGAAGCTGCATGATCAGATTGAGGCATATTGCGTTATACAGGAAAGAGTCCTGCCTTCACCCCGAATGCAACTACTGGGTCTTTTGCTCCTAAGCCAGAGACTACGTGGCCTTTGTTACCTGAGCTAGTAATCTCTGCTTAGGGGCAAAGCACATTAGGTGAGATCTGACCCCAGCTAACAGGGCCACCAGGCTCTGATCCAGCACATGGCAAAGCTGTGTCAGCCTATGGTATGTTCCCTTGACGTACTAAAAGACTTGCTTGTCTTCTTTTTACCATTACGGTTCCTTATTTGCCATCTTTTAAAAATAAATGGACAAGTACACATCAGTATATGTTGACCAAATCTCTATTGGTCTTCTTGTTCCACTTTTTCTTCTATTACCCTTCCTACTTCCCTGCATCAATTCCTTCTCAGCACCTATTTTTCCTTTCCATTACTCTCTCATCTTCCTAGTCATTATTTTCCTCCTCATGGGTTTTCCTGTTTCACTTTACTTTTCCTCACCTCTATTTCCTTTTTAAAATTTTATCTTCCTTTTAAAATATTCATATATAGCTTTTTCTTCATTTCCACATACCCTTCCTTCTTGATATTTACTTTCCTGGTCTTAAGTCTTATTTTTCCTCTATTATCTTTCATTCTTACTTTTTAATCTCCCTTCCCAATATTTTTTCTAAGTTACTTTTGTACTCAGTTTATAAACCAAATCAAACAGGATACTGATACAATCTCAGCAACCTATTTCACGACAAGATGAATCATTCTGTGGAGGTGCTGGTCTGTGCCCATTGACTACAGCTGCATAAGACAAAAAGAAACCCTTTTTTTGTTGTAGGTAGTACATGTATATCTCGCCAAATGCAGAAGGAGAAGAGCAATAACTGTTCTAAAAGAAGGAATTCTGACTACAGTCTTCCTACTAAGCTTTAGTTTACCTTGTTGAACTTTCAAAAGCAGTGTCAGGAGCTGGAGGGCACAACAGCACCCATTCTTTTGCATGAATATTGCTAAGTAAAATATCAGCAATAACTTCGGAATGCAGCTTTTGTGACCACCTTATTAATTAGGTTAGATGGGTTAAGCAAGAATGAGATATCGAAGTGGCTTCATTCCATTTGGCTGAAAGTGGTTTGCTATGATTATTCTGATGGCCATGTCAGAGTGTCTGTCCTCTCCCTCCAGTGGGTCAATGAATCTTTTCTAGTCCTATAAAGTTGCAAGATATGAGATTTCAGGAGAGTTGCATTCTCACATTTAGAAAAGCATTTACTTGAGTAAGAATGTACCTCACAGGGTGAAAAGATGGAGGGAAATTGTCTGATTTAAGCAGTGAAAGGAGAAAATTAAATATATATATATATATATACAGGGTTTCATTAAAGAACTGCATCTGCTTAAAGTAAATGGAAGGGATGGAATAAATGAAGTTAAAATAGATTAGGGGCTGGATAGAAAATAGAAAAGGTTGTACAAAAATGTTGTATCACTTAATCACAACCTTATAGAAAACATATATACTGTTTGTGTAAGACTGCCCTTAGAAATTAATTCCTTTAAAAGTTTAAAACATACCATGGTTTCAAATTTACAATTGAGAGTTTTCTCTAGCAAGATTACTGACACATGGTTTTCTGTGAATAGTTTCACAACATCAGCATGTGATTTACAATGAGCACTTCTACATCACCCTGTGAAATACAACACAGCGATCTTTGAACAAAAAGGTTCATTTTCCTTTGAAAGTCAGAAGCATAATAATCATGCTAGAATGAACACAGAGCCTTCCAGAACCAAACTAACATCTCCACATAGTGCTACACTGTGCTGCACAGACATATCACGACAGTTGACTAAACTTTGCATTATGCTTTCTCCTTAAACAGCTGCTGTGATTTAACCCCAGCCAGCAACTCAGCCCTACACAGCCACCCACTCACTCCCCACAGGTGGGATGTGGGAGAGAATTTGAAGAATAAAAGTGAGAAAACAACTCAAGAGTTGACATAAAGACAATTAAATAGCTAAAGCAAAAGCCACACACACAGGTAAAGCAAAACAAGGAGCTCGTTCCACGCTTCCCATGGGCAGGCAGGGGTTCAGCAACCCCCAGGAAAACAGACCTCCGTCACATGTTATGGTGACTTGGGAAAACAAACAACATAACTTCAAATGCCCTCCTCCCCATTCCTCCTTCCCCCAGCTTTATACACTGAGCATGGCATCATATGGTCTGGAACATCCCTTGGGTCAGTTGGGGTCAGCTGTCCTGGCTGTGTCTCCTCCCAGCTCCTTGTGCACCCTGTGCCCACTCACTGGCAAGGTGGGCTAAGAAGTGGAAAAGGCCTTGCTGCTGTGTAAGAATGGCTCAGCAATAACTAAAATCTCCCTGTGTTATCAACACTGTTTTGAACATAAATCTGAAATACAGCCCATACTAGCTTCTCTGAAGAAAATCAACTCTACACCAAGCAAAACCCCCACAGTGGATGAAGTTTTAGATGCCTGGCACTGTTTTAGGATATTCTTCTTGGTAATTACTGAGAGAAAATTTATTATGCTGGACTCCAAGTTTCAATATTAAACTACCCTAAAATTATTGTTGTTTTAACTGCAGTGTCAAAAAACTCAAACAAAGAAAAAAACTTCCAGTGTGAAAATGCATACAGCCCTGCTCACATGACTAGAATTAGGATGTATGTTTTCCTCAAAGAAAAACAGAAACTGCTATATCAAATAGTGAAAGTTTTGCTACCAGATTCAGCCTGCTTACTCAAATATGAATAAAAGCAAGGGTGAGAACAAAGCAGTGTTGACTATCTTGCTCCTGGATGTAGGTCACAAAATTTACAATACATTATACTAAATTCAAATATGTAAAACAACTCATCTCACTTTCAATTGGTTGGATCCTGTGTTTTTCCATCTGGTACAGACTTCAATAATAGCTTTTTTCCTCCTGAAATTAGAAATTGAGATCAGGCTGCCTGCACAAGCAAATAGAATGATAATTATTCAGTAAGATTATCCCCTTCTCCCCTATGTAAAACAGAGACATAAAAAAAAAGATACTGCATGCAAGAAACAAATGGTATTTTGGTATGTGGCATTGATTTTCATAGAGCCACAGTACCATAGAATCATTTACATTGGAAAAGACTTGTGAGATCATCCAGTTCAAGCAGCGTGAAGTCCACCACTAACCCATGTCCCTGTGTGCCACATCTACACAACTTTAAAATACCTTCAGGTGTGGTGACTCCACAGCTTCTGTGGGCAGATTGTTCCAATGCTTGACAACACCTTCTGTGAAGAAATTTTTTCTCATATCCGAACTAAACCTTCACTTGTACGACTTGAGGCTGTTTTGCCTTACCCTATTGCTTGTTACTTGTCGGAAGAGACTGACCCTCATTTGTCTACAACTTCTTTTCAGGTCATTGTAGAGAATGATAAGGTCTCCCTGAGCCTTTTCTCCAGGCTAAACACCCCCAGCTCCCTCAGCTGCTCCTCATCTGATTTCTGCTTTAGACCTTTCTCTAGCTTCATTGCTCTTCTTTGGACACGCATATGGACCTTGTCACACTTTTTACAGTATTTCGGCAAGCACATTTTGGCTGAACCCAGTAATATCTGGGGGTTCTGTCTAGCAAGGTATGTGTCACCCCAGTCACAAACGTGAAATGTACCTAGCACACTGCTGATCAGTGAGAATAACATCCAGTACAGATTTATTGCCTGTAACTGTCACTGGTTTCAAAAAGTTTTCTGACAAAACTAATTACTGGAAGAGTGTGTTTATATACAGGTATAAAACCAGATTAATAAAATTTTATTCCCATTCTAACCTAATACATTTAAGTGGATAAGAGACAACAGACCCTGCTCTTTTGTCTTTTATGCTAGATTTGCAACAGTGTAAGTAATTTATAAAAACATAAATAATATATCCAGAAATGGAAGTGAAAGAGAAAGGCTTGATTATGAATGAATACCTTTTACAGATAAAATGAATAAAGAGGAAGCCTTTGATGCAAGTTAAATTTTGTAGTTTTGAATAGGAATTTTTATTTCTGAAATATGCACTACCATGGTCAATTGAAAGATTCCCAGTAATTTCAGTAGAATCATAGAATAGAATAATAGAATCATTTAGGTTGGAAAGGACCATTAGGATAGAGCTCAACCATAAACCTAACCCTACAAAGTCCACCAAGTAGGTGAAAGCAAACTTCTTCTGTAAGATGCCTCATTATATCAATACCTGTCACTCGTGTGCTCCTTCATAGAAAGGTCTTGGTCAGATATGACAGGCAATACATTTAGAATGACGTGAAGTGAGAATAAGGAAAGATTTACTTTTGTTGTTTGTCATTCAAGACTATATTAAAGTGGTTAAAAAAGAAGACTTGTCAGGTGTAATAGATCTTCAGGAAATCTCAATGCAGATAAATTATAAGAATACCTACAGTGCAACATTACTGTGAAGTACGAGCTATGTATTTAAAATAATACTGTGACTATGTAAGGAAATAGTTTAATCATCAAATGTAAGGAAACTGATTGTTTAGGAGATTTGAATGGCTTTTAAGAATTTCATTATGAAACGATATTTGTACTATTTTTTTCTTTCTGCATTATGGGAGGATGCAGACGTACCAAGAAACTTAATTCTGCTAGTTTTAAGTCAATCATACTTTTTAATTGAAGTTGGTGGGAACTCATTTGAGCCCAATTACTCATGCATACATGATTGTAGGATGAGGTCACCATTTCTAAACATTCTACATCTTTATTAAATACCTGGCATATTAATGAATTTTTAAACCATAAATAATTAGGGGAAGCAAAAGAGTGAGTAAATAGTAAATAACATATTGCTCATGGAATAAGTCCTCCCTTCTTTTCTTCCCCATTCTTCAGGGTGTCATTGGCTTCCTAAGTTTCAGACTCAAAAACAGTTAAAATTTCAAGATCTGACTTCCAGCCTCACTCAGTTTCACAGGAACACTGTTACAGATCTTCCCATGAACACCACATAGGGAGCCCTTGCTGAGGTCCATTTTCCAGCCCTCGCTGCTCCTCGACACCCCAACCGGCTTGTTTGTAACTGTGTATTTCTCCTCCATGCTGAAGCCACATGTAGACAACTCCTCTGTTTCGTGCCTGAATTTCAGTGAGCTTCACAAGCATTCACTTACACTGTTCACTGTAGGATTACCTTGCAGATGGTCTTGTTATACACTTGTAAATAGCACAGTAGATTGGAAACTTTGAATATTGCTCTATTAAAACATAGAAGTATTTTCTCTATCGTCTTTTTCACTCTTCAGCTATTGTTCGGTGTATTAGTGCTGATTAAACAGTCACAGCCTGGACCTTACAGTACTAGGTACTCACCCATGCATTGCACAGTTCCATTGATAGCCACATGCTATTGCTGTTGGAATTATTAGCAGCTATAATTATTGCCCACAGAAGCTCTATAAGCTTTAGAAGTGTAGGCTTACAGAAAATGATACTATTGATGAAAGAAACATTTCTGCTTCACCCTATAGTCCATTATTCATTATATTATCATTCTCCGATTTTCTGATCTCCTGTACGTTACACTGAAATGGTACATCCATGTGAGGGTGGTCTTGCTTATTGTCATCTGCTGAAACCATTTCCCATGTGTGTTTGCACAGTCACTTGGAGCCCTTCTTGCCCAGACCAATATGTGTATGCTGTTCTGCTCACCCACTCCAGTGCTCTCCGCTGGGAGAGCATCTCTTTCCCAGCCCAGTGCCCCTGGCTTGCTTAACAGGTCTCTGTAGGGAGCACAGCTGGGTATTGAATATGAACACTTTCTATTGAGAGATGAAAGGGGCATATGCAAGTAGAGAAGGAGCCGGGGGGGCATTCCCTTTTATTCTGGAGGGGCGTTGCCAGAGTGTTAATCCATCACTGTATTGCAGGACTCTAGGTGTTTTGGACTACAACTAACTGAAAGGGGAAGCCGTATGAGGAGCAGCTGAGGGCACTTGGTCTGTTCAGCCTGAAGGAGACTACACCACAGTCCACAACTTCCTCATGAGAGGAAGAGGAGGGGAAGGCACTGATCTCTTCTCTGTGGTGACCAGCGACAGGACCTGAGGGAATGGCCTGAAGTTGTGTCAGGGGAGGTTTAGGTTGAATATTAGACAGAGGTTCTTCACCCAGAGGGTGGTTGGGCACAGGAACTGGCTCCCCAGAGGAGTGGTCACAGCACCAAGCCTGACAGAGTTCAAGAAGCTTGGATGATACTTTCAGGCACACGGTGTGATTCTTGGGGATGGTCCTCTGCAGGGCCAGGAGTTGGACTTGAGGATCATTATGGGTCCCTTCCAACTTGCATATTCTGTGATACTGATAATGCTACCCTTATTGTGGGAGCCCAAGAACAAGAAGATGCCTTAAATTACACTCTAAGAAGTAAATTTGTCCTGCTCTGGTTCAGCCTGAGCTAGTTCACATTTCTATCCTCTTTCCTCCATGCTTTTCTCCAAACTTTTAATCCACTCCCTAATATCTTCTGTCTAACCTGCCATGACAATGGGTCCTATGTGAAGCAGGACTTCCATGTCACAGGCCCATGACTCTTTCTGTGGGGAAGCAGAGGTGCTCAGGTGAGCAGTGACAGCTCACATTGGAAGTGGGGCTACTTCATGTGGCAAAACTGTAAAGCCTATGGAGACCTACAAAAGCTGGGCTAGCGATACTCTTCAGACTGTTGGAATCTACAGGCTATAGAATCATTTTAAAAAATGCTATTTCAGACTTGCATCCAAACCCTGAATCCTACGTACCTCCAGGTAGGTGGATAGGTGAAGACAACTGGGAGTTCCTCCCACCAGCGTCCAAATGCCAGCTCCAATCCAGAAACAATGTAGATGAGTGACTGCATGCTTTACAGATTGCAACTGAAATATCATGCTGGCTTCAAGCCCAGTCAATGTGAACACTCAATACTTCATTTGTGGATCTCAGCTTTGATCCTTTTGCCACCTTTAAAATAGAGATGAGCACTCTATTTTACAGAAATTGTTGTGAGTTAATACATTCAAGATGATGCAACCCTTAAAACAAACGATGTAAATCCAACATGAATACTGGGTCTGCTTTTTTATTTTCACCTGTTGAACCAGTTAAAGATATTAAAATATAATTCCAGAATTAAATATAAATAAAATATGTAAGCATATAAAAAGAAAGAAAACAACCAAAGAAAACCCCAGCCAGATCGAAATGAAAATCAAATTTGCCACTGAACTTTTAACTGCTTGCAAACAAGCTAAGAAATATTTCCCTGGATTACTTTCTCCATTTGCACCGAGAATGTACAGTTGCCACAGAGACTGGTGCACGTGAACATGGGTAAAAGAGAGGACGGGAGAGGGAATGTGCCCTCTGAATTTCCGAAGAGGTGTATCTGGGTTAGCGATGCAGCGGGGCGCGGACGCAGCCCGAGGACTCCCGGCCGTGTCCTCCGGGGCCGCTCCCGGAGACCCGGGGGGGATGGGATGGGATGGGATGGGATGGGATGGGATGGGATGGGATGGGATGGGATGGGATGGGATGGGATGGGATGGGACCCCGCGGATGGCGGGGGCGGCCGGGCCGGACTGGCGGGGCTGAGCAGCCGGCCGCAGGGGGAGCGGCATTTATAGATGATACGTCTATAAAACATCTATTTAAAGCAACGCCCAGACTGGTGGCACACGGGCTGTGCGCGGCGGCTGCTGCTGCCGGCGCTGCCGAGCTGGCAGGAGGGGGCTGGAATTAAAATAAGGCACGAAGTGGTTTTAAAAATAGCGTGCGGGCTTGTGCGGGGCGGGGCGGTGGCTCGGCGGCCCCGGGGGCCGCCCGGCCCGGGGAGTTCCTCGGCGCCTTGTATGGAGCGCGGCTGCACAGCGCCCGAGCCCTCCCCGCTCCCCGCCCCGACCGTCCCCGCTGCCGACAGAGAAGGCAGGAGCCGGCAGCGAGCTGCAACTCTCTCCCTTCTTCCCTCCTCTCTTTTCAGGAGCCACCACCCAGCCTGCCTCTCTCCTCCTCCTGTTTCTGCTCTGCAATCAGGGGAATAAATCAGGGAAGGACGCTCACACACACACGCAGAGTAGGATCTGTTACAAAAGTAGCGCTGATGGCGGCGGATCAGATGAAGCTGGAGCTGCTGCTGGAGTAGCAGAGAGTGGAGTATTCCTCGTTCGCTGTCTTTTCTCTATTTTGCCTCTTTCCCCACTCCACCCACAGATCTCCATCGTTTCTCCTCCTCCTCCCCACCCTCGGCCGCGCTCCCGCTTCTCCGCGCATCTCTGGGCTGTGCCTCCTGCGAGGGGGCGGGTGGGGGGGAGCGGAGGAGGCTTTAAAGAACCACGGCCCCCCCCGCACCGCCACACACACGATAATTGAATTTATTATTATTGCCGTCTCGCCGACTTGGGGAAGGGGGATCGATCTTCGATCAGGAAGATGGCTGCTGGCTGGCTGCTGGTCTTTAGCCTGACACTTTTCCAGTCGCTGGTGATGAACCACTCCTCGGAGGGACCCTTCCCCTCGGCCACCACGTAAGTCCCGGCGGGGTCCGGGGGTCCGGGGCGGGGGCGCACCTCGGTGCCGGGGACAGCGACCCTACGAAGGAAAATCAAGTTAGTTCGGGGGAGAGTGGCGATGGGGGAAAAAATGCAGGATTTCGGCAGCTTTTGCTTAGGAAAGTCAGGGTAGCGGAGGGTCCCGGCGGGGCGCGAAGGGGGAAGCCTCGGTGACAGCCGGCGGCGGGACTTTTGAGGTAAAGGCTTCGCCTGGGAAGCCCGCTCCGGAGCGGCTGCCGGCTCCAAATACACGCCGTCAGGTCAGCCTTGCCGCCGAGAAGAAAGTTTCGAGTTACACAGAGTCCGCCCCTTCCTCCCACAGAGGTTATTCCAGCCTGGATGGAGATTTTAATACTGCTTACAGGAAAAATAAAAAGAAAAAAAAAAAAAAGAAAACTTTCGCAATTTGATTAAAATCCACGCAGAAGGCGGATTTTGCTGCCGTTCCGCGGCCGGCACGTGAGGCGGGCATGGCTGGGAGTTCTAGCCCCAGCTCCGGCTCCCTCCTGCCTGGCCGCGCTCCAGCGCACCCTCCGGCGCTCCTGGCTGCCGCTGGGTCCGTGGGTCCCCCCGAGGGGCTTTCTGCACGCTTAGAGCCACATAGCCGGAGAACTGTTTCCTTCAGCCTTGGCCTTGCAGATGGGTGCTTCTCAAAAACACCTTCGCGAGAGCTGAGGGATGCTCTCCGTGCACGCAGCTCGGTGCCTTGCCTGGCCCTGAGATAGAAATCTTTGAAGCACCGCAGAGTTATTAGCATGAAAGTGTTGCCCAGAGCAGTGCAAAGATCACATAGTAAGGATGCAACAAAAGAAAGGCGAAAGAAGCCAATACATCATATTGGAGATTCGCCAACAGATCGGGGAAAAAAAAATCCACGACAAAGCACTGTGGTCGTGTTTCTTCCTTTTTCTTCTCTCTCACCTCATTATTTTTATATTCTTTTTGTTAGGTTTGGTTTTTTTTAAGGCACTTACCTTAGTCCCCAAATTTGGGTTAAAGCTACCGGTAGGTAACTTTTAAACGGATGACTCACTTTAATGCATTTTACATGAGAAAAACAGTGCTAACGGTAGTCTTCCCTTATTGTTTAACGCTGGGTAGAATTTATTGCTGTCGTTCATCCTGAGCAGAAGCAAGAGTTTACAGCAACTACCAGTAATGCATTTTCACCAATTAGTACTGCTGGTAGGTTGTTATAATTGGATTCTGTTCTGAGTATCGGTTCCATTGTGAAAGACTAGAAGGGTTGCTAGCACTGTTATATGAAGGAAAGCAATAGAAAGATAAGTGTAGAATAACCACTTAATATCTTCTAAGGTGAATAAATATGGCCTTTCATTGTAGGGAAAAATATCTTTCAAAATATTCTCTTAATGTTCTTTTGAAATATTTCAGTTTATAAAGACGTGTCATGTAGGAGCAAGAGTAGCAAAATACAAAGCCTGGGCTTTTTAAGTCATTGCTTTTCTTCTGTTTGAGCTCCTGCATTTATGGTTTCTTATTGAGATGATAAGGTTATCATGCACAACCAATTACAGTTTATCTTCTACTTAGACTTTTCTGGCTTTAAAAGAGAAAGAATTTAAAGAATACTCTACAAAAAGATTATGTATAATTTCAAATAAAAGTCTAGATTGCTTTTTATGGTAAGATTATGTGATATTTCCTTAAAAATTATTTTGTCCTCCCATCCATTTTTGCTAATTCTCTTCAGAATTCACTTTTACTGACAGTCATGATAATAAAAATTGTCAACAACGACACATATAACTTTAATTATAACTATGATAAATTAATTCAGAATATTATGTTAGTCATCAATATTTCCATGAACACAATCTACCTGCTGTTGGTTCTTTTTTCTCATTATTATTCCATTGAAATATTGTAGAAATAATCTATAGTGCCTGTCAATCTTTCATAGCAATGTTTTCCCTTTGAAATGGAATCAAGGTGCAGGCAAGACTTAGTTCATTTTAGAAGGCAGCACAACAGGTTGGTGCAGAGAGACCTGCTTTATAAAAAGTAATGATGTAACAGGTGAAAGAAAACAATTTTTTATTCTTTTTTAAGACTTGACAGCAGTGTTTAATTTCCTAGTATAGATTACAAAGGGGGAAGAACAAAGAGAAGTGACACCAATGCTTTTAATGTGAAAGATATTATATATTAAGAATACTGAAAATAGGAAAAAAATGGGAGAAGAGAATAAAGGAAAGAAAGGACATGAATAATTGAAGAACTGAAGCTTTGCTGATATATGTACTTAGCTACCTGCTTTCTCCCCATTATTTTCAGCCCTTTTTTTTCCCATTAGTTAGAAAGTTGGTCTGAGGAAGCAGTATTTCCCAGCTGTTGTATGAAAAATGTGCATATTCAGGGCTATAGAGTTCATCGTTTCTTCAAAAACTCCTTTTTGTGCGATCATTTTTCCTTCATTCATCTGTTTCTTCTGCATCAATAAATACTTTAACATGTGCTTTTACTAAAACATTTAGAAGTCCTATCACTAATACAGTAATACAAGCATGAAACATGATTAGCAAAAAAGGATGAAGTTTTAAGCAATGCCTGTAGAATCTCAGTCATTTCATTAATTTTACTTCTCTGATGAGGCAGAAAGGCTCTGATATATTTACCCAGCAATATATAAAGAATTTCAGATGCAGGTTTGTGCTGCCATGCTCCCATGAAATGGGAGCTTTAATTTTTCATTGAAAATCTGACCAGGTGGTATGATTGTATTTGTTGCTTCCGATGTTGGAATATTTCACTGCAAATATTGAAGATTTTCTTTGATGAACTATATAAGTATAGCAGTAATTATGTCTTGATCTTTAGGTATAAGGCTTAGCTGCTGATTGATGCATATTACGTATCAATAAAATGTATCATTGTCATTGTATTATGTATTAGGGATTTATCATACGCTGGCACAAGATACCACGTTCTTACTTTTAACATAGCAACTCTAAGTCCTTCAATTATACATAGAACACACAGATATTTTGCACTTAGATGAGAATATTGTTTGTTTATAGTACTCCTGTCACTATAACCACACTACTGATATCGCAGTCCAGAAAGTGCTTCTTTCTTTGTTGGCTTAAATATTTATTTATCATCACATCTATGCAGACTTCAGAAAAAACACACTAATAAGTATGTGTAGTTTGTATGCTTCCTGATAACAACACAGGGCTCAATTTATTTCTGTTCTTTCCCCTATACGGCATCAAAAGAGAGAGTCTTGAGTTTAAATATATTATAATTCTTAAGTATCCTTTTCGCACAGCATGTCTTAGCAGTGTTGATATTGTTACCGATAGTGAGTAATGTACTATATAAAGATGCACCTACTGCTTTCCAATAATAAACCTGTTTGTACATTAAAAAAAGAGAAAAAAAAAAACCAACAAACCGAAACAGATATTTTAATTTTTATAAACCTACAGATGAAGCCTTTCAATATCAATGGGACTATTTCTGTAATTACATCATTGTGGTTATAGCTTAATGTTCTTTTTTTTTTTCCTAATTTTTCTATGCCACTCCTTTTCTCTCTTTCCTTTACCTTTTAACAATTTTTTCATCCTCAGTCACCTCTTCTGTATATATATATAAATATTATATTATATATTATATTCAAGACAGATTTGCCACTTGGATAAATTAGTGTAAAACATCTGCAGGTAAAAATAGTATACAGAAGATAAAAATAATATGCATATGAACATATATCTGTATGTATGCAGGCAGGAAATTTTTAGAAAAGAAGTTGTGTATTCCCATTTTTTATTTGCATGAGTCATACTTACTGTTTTGGTGTCATTAGGACAACTCAGGGAAGTCTTGTATGAGTCATATGAATTAGGGCTTGCACAACTGGGACATTTGTATGTTTGATTTCTGCACATGGTCCTAACAAGTGTAGGTCCTGCTGAGAGTGTGGCTGGGCTTGGTACATAGCATCACTTTCAATATAGCATCGGTGGCTGGAGGTAGATGGGTGACATTTATGATGTGTTCTTTTCATCTGTTTCTGCTGTCAGACTTAGGGATTTTGACACATCTCATATACGTATAATCTCTTTTTTAGCATAAAGTCTCTGATAGAATGCCAGTTTTACTGCTGACATTAATTAGAAAAGACTGGTGCATTAATGGATTGTAAAGTATGAGGCTCTTTCTCATTTGAAAATCGGGGTTTTTTTCCAATCTATTTTAACATTTTCATTATTAGGAGAAAATAATGTACTGAAGTGTACCTTCATATCAGTGAATTGGAAAGAGAGCCAAAAGATGTAATCTACTTAGCATCAGGGAAGTGCAATATCACCTCTTAGTGTATTCTCAGCAGCACATGTCTGAATGCTGAGCATTATACAAGATGTACAAACCCTCTCTTATTTTAAAGAGTCTTGCTCCAATCCATTCTTCTAGTAGGAACATACTTAAAATAAATGTGAAAAGAAACAGCTTGTTGATTGGTGGTAGGGTTTTTTGGGGGTTTGTGTGTTTTGGGGTTTTTTTTCTTTCTTTTTTTTTTTTTTTTTTTTTTTTTGAGAGCCTCTGTGCATAATGTGGTGATAAATGCAAATTATTTAGTCCCACAAAGCATTTTCCTGGTTTACATATTTTATGATGCAAACTGTGAATTGGTAATTTTTTTGTTTGTTTGTTTCCTTCTTAGACATTTATACTGGAGCCCCAGAATTAACAAATCCCATAGATTTACATTTTGTCAAGTACAAAAACTCATTTGAAAACATCAAAATAGATACTGATCATAAAAGACAAAATTTCATTGAAATAAATCAGCATTGTAGAGCTTCTTGCCATCTTTCATTTTGCAGTGATGCTATTTTCAGAACTGCATTGCTCATACCCTGCAAAATGATTTTATCCAAGAATTCAGCTGCTAGAAAGAGAGCTGGATCTTGGCAGCACATAACCTGAAATGTATTCATTGTTAAGTAGAAGGCTGGTTGTACAGATCTTAAAAATATTTATCTAGCAAAGCATTTTAAATTGATGGAAGCATGGTCAAATTCTTATTGCTTTAATCTTTTGTAACAAAGAAACAAACCAGGCTACAGTTGCCCACTGGTAACTGTGATCTCACATGTTTTTGCCTTGGTGCCGCCTTGCCTTCTGCGAGAATCTCGTATCCACAGTAGTGTTATCTTCCAGACCAATATTTGACTTAAACCTCTGTGAAATAGGAATTGTAGTTTAGAAGCATTTTAATAGAAAAAAATGACTCATTCTCTTTGTTGTTGACCATAGTAGAAGCAGAACTGAGGCCCAGACTGTTTTGCAGTTCTTTGCAGTAATACCTGGGCTTTTGATCCTGGTATGCTTTGGATGCATGTTGTATGTAGAGTGCTTATAAAGACCTCTGTGACAAAAGCTGATATTATGGACTGAAGAAAATGTTGTTTTCTAGTGCCTTTTTTAATGAATCTGCTTTAATAGAAGAAAAGATTTACCAGAACACAACATTGTAATAATATTATTGGACCATAGATGCAATTTGGTAAACCCAGATGCCATAATTTATTTAAGTCTTACAAATGCTGAATCGGACTTCTTGATGGAAAGAATGACAGCTCAGTGTCCTTGGTGTTTTGGTAAAATCTAGCTAGCACCTTGAAAATGCACAGAGTATAAGAAGCACAAAATAATAACAGCATTTCTGCCCCCAACCCTGGGCAGTGCCTGTGTGTTCTGTCTTAGATCACTCTTAGCGCATTCCTGCATCAGCTTTTTCATTCCACCTACAGCTGCTGCAAGACAAGTATCAATGAATACTTAAATGATTTGCATTTGAGATTACAGCTCTGATTTATCTCCCTTGTTAAGTCTATTAAATACCCTGATCCCGCTCAACTTTTCTCAAAGGTGTATAGGGCAATACTCTGTTCCACAGGATCAGACCAGAATTTTGCATCAGCTGTGCCATAGCAAATTGGTCATTGCTATAATAGGGAGTTGTGATTCTTCTTTCTCTGCTGATTTTCAATAACAAAAGAGAGCTTGATTCAGTACTTTCTGCACAGTGTGATTTTTATGTCATGCAGTGCTGTGTAATGCACATAGTAGTGGTGCAGGAGCATCTCACATTTAAGGTGGAAATATGTGAAATTACTGTCAGCTACACGGATACTTCAGTGATGGTTGTGGGTTGGATATTCTCAATTTAGGGCTGCATTATTGTGCTTGTGCCTTAAAATTTAAAAGTTCCATTGATATTCTTAGGAAAAAAAAGAATCAGTCTAAGAGTGAAGAATTTCAAAATATATCTCAGCACTTTTTAATAACTAAAAACTAATGGCATATGCCTGTGGCTATTCAGCTCAGGATGGACTTGTCTTTTCCTTCTCCACTGCTTTCCAAACTATTTTTTTACTTACTCTGCTTCCAAGCAAACTCAAGGTTTCACACTCTTCCTTCCTTCTTTCCAGTCTTAGTAAGTTTTTAGGGTGAAATATAAAATAGACTCTTTCTCAAGGACCCTGTGACAAGGATATGGCTCACTCTTTGGGAATGTTACACTAATGATGCCAGAGAAAGGACCACAGTTTTTGCTTATGTCCCTCCTTATGTCTTTCTCTGCAGACCAAGAGCAAACTGATGACAAAGAGTGAATTTCTCTCCCTTGTATAATTTTTTGCTTTTTATTTACAACTATTCTAACAAGTTTATGAAAAAGATTGACATTATTTTGCATCAACAAATCAGCAAGCTTTTGCAGTTAATTACAGTAATTCAAAATCAGACTTTTTTTTTAATCTGAGGCAGGCCTGAAATAACCATAGAATATGAATATGAAGTTACAATATTGCTGACTATTATGAAAAATGTTTCATTAGATTTTCATCATATTTTTAAATTACATTCACACCCTCTCTCATTTGAGAGCTGGCCAAGGTAGAAACTACAGTCTGACTTTGTAACAGGTATATTGGGTTAGTGGTCCTTTTTTCGGCCCTCATGCATATAAAGCTTCAGTTGGAATCTATGAGCAAAGTTTCTCAAATTTATCTATTATAATAAAATGTGATTCAATTCTGGCCTGATTTGAGATGTAAGAACACGAAGGAGTTGCTGAGTCCACAGTTTAGTTTTTGTAGCAATCAGATGATACATCATGTTAATTTTTATTTAAAGGAGAGAAGCTAGACTTGAATCATCCAAAAATATTCTAACTGAAGTGGTCCTATTTTCCCTGTGCAGCTTCCCACTAGACTGGTCTGAAAGCTTAAAACATTCCCCAGCAATCTCTCTCTGTCCTTTATCTTTTCTGGGATTATTATTATATTTTCATAAGTGTGGACTAAATCTTTCAAGTAGACATAAAGGTATAAAAGTTCTGTGGGTAAGGACGGCAGCACTAAGATCTAAATCAAGGCATGCCATTTTTCTCAATTGTCACTTTTAATACTGTGCTGCATTTTTCTTTATGAACTACGGTAGTCTTAAACAAACCAGTAAAAGGGAAGTTCTCTTCATTCTTGAAATGAGCAGAAATTTGCTACACTAGGCTTGTGTTGGCTCTTTATTAGAAATTCAAAACTTTTCCATAGGAGGAAACTGACTCATGGGAGCTGTTATGTGTAAGATTATTAAGGGAAACATTTTTCAGTCTGAAATGGATGAATTGTGTTATCAATACCACAGGAAGGAGGAGAGTAATGAAAAAGAGATGACAGGAAGTATGAATCACAAAGTTAGGGTTTTACTATTCCTTCACTGACTCTTAACAGGAGAATAACTTACTCCTGTACATGTAGATCCAGTATCCTATTGAGCTAGTGAAAATGTTGAAGGATAAGTTCAACACTCCATTTAAAGACAACTTTTGATTGATGATATTCTGATGTGGACTAGTGGTGGGAAGATGGTTTATTTTGGCTGAACAAACCCTCATAGCAATCATTTTTCCCCAGTGTTGATTGGAGTAGTCTATTTGTTGGAAATCTGGTGGATCCTAGATAAAGCCCTATACTGGGAGACAATGCTCTTTACCTGGGGAGTGCTCTGTTTCCTGAGTTTAATTTGGAAATGTGGTTTCTCATGCAGATGTTAATGCAGATGTTGCTTATTTTGCTGAGTATGACTGATTTCTTTTAAGAAATTTAATTAGAATAAAAAATTATACATACTATACTATTCTTCAGTAAGTAGATTAATTTCTGCAAAAATTAGTCAATGTTCATCTTTTCTGTTAGCCTCATTTGTAATTTCATTCCTTTTACAAACAGGTGTAACAAGTCCTTTAGATTTTTTTTCAAACAGGTTAAAGCGAAGAACTACGTATGTAGGGGTGGAAACTGAGTGAAGTGAGCAGTGAGCTTTCTTGCACCCTCATCTTCTGTGGAATGTTATAATGCAGCAAGTATTTCTTGATCTGAGACTTCTCAAAAATGAATTCAGTGGCATGAATTTTGAAAAAAAAAAAATTGAAAAAAATTGATGAGGCAATAGACTTTTATTTGCTTTTATTTAATCGTAAATACTCTGGGGTTTTTTGATATGATGTACATCTTGAATCTCTGAATCTTGTGTTCCATGGCCAAGCTTTTTATCATATTATGCTTCTCTTTATTATTATCCACCTCCCTTTATATGCCTTGCATTATTTCTGAAATTTTGTATCTCAGTTTGCCATAGTAATTTCTCTCAATAAAGTAGGACTCAGCAGTATCTTACCATTTAGTTGGACAAGGGTTTTATTGTCAAGATTAATTTGTTAGCTAATGCCTCTAAAGCTGTCTGTAGTTGAAAAGTGTTGTTAAGCTGTTAAGCTTAGTTTATTAAGATATGTGATTGCTGTATTCCCACTTTGTCTCAGCAACCTGTATGACCAAACCTTTCCTGGGTGCATAATACCTCTGGTTTACCTGGTTCTCAGAGTTTTTTTAATAGGATCTTTGTAGAAGAGGTACCATCATATCTGCTTCCTTTGACAACATGTGATCTAGGGAGCTAGAAGAAGCTAATCCCCATGATCTGTACTTCTTGGATGCACACATATTGCAAAACATAAGCCTAACAGCATTTTTAGAAACTAACAGTAGTCAGCAAAAATCTGCAGACAGTATTGTGAGGAGCAGCCAGCAGATCTGACTCATGTCAGTGCTGTGTGCTGGTTGCTCTCCTTTGCCACACTGCCAGTCATGGTGTCACTGCTGAAAGCACTTGGAGCTGTAGATGCCGAGATAATCTGAAATTTGTACTGGGAATGTTTTGTACTTAAAAGACAGGCTGTAGTGGGATGTAATACAAGACAAGAGCTTGTGACACTTGAGTTCATTAACCTGATCTGTTGCTTCTTTTGCAGCACAGGCTGCTGCTGGTTTCATTCCTTCTGTTTCTATTTCTAAAATGGGAATGACACCCAAATTGTCATCCTGCTTGAATCAATGTGAATATTGCAAGGTGCCCTGCTTCTGTAAAAAAGATGGTGATAAAAGTACATAATTATTTCTGTTCATAGACTAGTAGCTGGTCTGAGATGATCATCATCCATCACTAATTACCCCATAATCACCAAGACTCTTTAAGATTTCAAGCAGGAGTAACATAGTTTTCATTGCAATTATTTTGTCTTGCCACAAACAGTAGCATTTTGGTTTGTATTTACCAAGACACTTCCATTGCCTTAACATCTTCTTGATTAGACTTTTTATCTGTTGAGTATCTATTTAAGATTATGTGTTAGATATACTAGGTGGGAGACAATCATTAATATGTGCAGGAATATGTCTTAAGATTTCACTATAACATACACATGGAGAAAATGTTTGTGATAACTGAAGGCAGAATCTGGTCTCTTTTGGCTGATTAGAAATACATGAAGGATTTGTGTATGACTAAGAGTATGTCTGAGGATATAATAGTTGCGTACTCAATTTCATCCTTCTTTGCACCAGTGTAATTTCAGCATAATGAGTATCAGTCCTGTATCATTTGAGTCCTGAGTGCAAGGATGAATCTATATAAAATAATTTCGGATTAAACACACACAGGTTTCATTGCAATAGAATGAGTCATCACTGTCAAGGCCTGATTGCAAAAATTAAATAAAATAAAATGTAATACATGATCATATTAGGCTTTACAGAGGGGAATAGTAAGATATCACAAAGAAACCATGTGTGATACCAGATGTGGTCATTTGTATTCCTTTTAAATTACCACTTCACTGTCTGTGCCTCAATGAGCAAGCGTCCACGTTAAAAAGAACTTCTTTAAGTGCTGGAAGGCATTGAAAAGTGTTCCCCAGATTAGGAGCAAACGAAATTTTATTACATAAAAATGTGGAATTGTAAGGAAGAAATACTTTCTTTTTCAAAGTACTGCAACATCTATTAATGTGCAGAATAACTGTGACTTTCACAAATTTACCTTGCTGTGTGTGGTTTTTTTGTTGTTTTGTTTGTTTGTTTGTTTGTTTGATTTTTTTACTTCTTAAGCAATTAGTTCTAGAGCTTAATTTGGAATGGTAAGAATGATAAAAGTAATTTAATTTAACCCCTCATTATGCACAACTGAGTAATTAATTCATCTTTGAGTACGAAGTTGTGAATTTTCAGGTGATTAGGATTAAAATCATCAAAAAATCTGTGCACAAACTTTCAATTTGTTTCCAGTGAAACTAGGCTTACTCTGTAAGATGATACTGGCACTTTATGAGGACATGAGGTGAAATTCTGATGTGATAGCTGCTTTGTTATTAGAAGCACTTAGCCAGTGTCTTTACTCATCTGCTATATAAATGTTCCTTATATAGATACATTCTCCCAGCCTGCAAAATTAGGATTAAAAGCACCTATCACTTCCTTGCATGGGTGGTGAGAGGTACAGTTAACAAGTGACCATAAAGAATATTGTAGTGGATGTATAGAACAATAATTTGCTTGCTGGTATTTTGCTGATAGCGATTTTTCCTTTCATAACTCCATTTATTGATAGAATAAAATACTTTTATGGCCTGCAACGTAGTTTTGCACAAACATGCTCAGTTATTCTTGTAGATATGCATGCTTCTACACACACTTTATGTATTCATTAGTGGTGCTTTCAGCTTAAACATTGATGATTAAATATTTTGTTCAGCACATCTAATTACCTGGGGCTCTATTTGTTTTTAGTGAATAGTATTCTACTCTACAGTTGTCCCATTACTCTCTGTGGAAATAATGTGTTTATAGAATAAAGTGATAATCAATCTTTTTAAAAAAATCTAAGTTAAAAATAAGTTATCCAATTGTAAAGCATAGACACTTGAAAAGTAGCAAATGCAATATATGAAACTGCCTTAAGCCTTGAATAGTTTTCCATGTACTATCTTCATTGTGAACCTCTCTTCAGTTAAAAAAAACAGCCATTATTTTTTTTCTGCTGGAAACACATTTCATTGAGAATATGAAAGAGATAGACAAGGGCAGAATTATGCTTACATGTGTTTACATATTAAAATGCAGATGAATTCTTATCTTGGTTATTTTACTTTACAGCTTTTATGATTTTGACTTAATGAGAGTGTGTGTGGGGGGTAGTAGCTAATTATTCAAAATGTAACTCTTCTGTAAGACTAACAGACAGGTGGATTTTGTAGATAAGTTTGGTAAAGCTGCAAAGGACATACCTTGTGTTTAGCAATGAAAAACTAGAAATAACTTTCACAACATGGAGAGAGTGCAGAAGCATCTGCCTTTAGGAGTTGAAAGAAAGCTATTAGCCAAACGTTATTGTTTGAACCCAAAAGCTATGGTAAAGATATCCTATGGAACGAGAGGCTTGGAGATGTTCAGTTGTTTTCTATTGCTAGGACCCTCTTCACTGCAGAAAGAGAAATCTCTGTGGGTTTTTTTTATGCTGGATGACTTCAATAATTCACTGGGCAGGAGTTATTGCCCAGCTGAAAATTAACAAACAGCATTATACCACAGAAATACCAACCTAGTTACCTATGTGAGTTAAAAATTCATTTTTCTTGTATGTCTAGTGCTGGATTTAACTGTGTGGTGATTTTGGGAACAACCTATCCAAATTTAAGAGCTTTCAATACTTGAAATTTTAGATTTCGATCCAAATTTCATAGACTGACACTTAAGGAGGTTTGTTTGGATAAAACATACTAAAGGATTTCCTAGGCCATAACGGCCTGAATAGATAACCTGCAAAATGGGTTCATCTGCAAAATGACTCATTCAAAGACTGCTTAACATAAAGTAGTTTTTCTTTACCTGCAATGAAACATCCCTACAGTATCTGCAACGTAATAAAATATTTTTTTCTTCTTAAAGAAAAACCAACAACTACCAAACAAAAGAAGACAAAACAAAACCAAAAAAAATCCAACTAAATAATCAACACCACAAACTTGCAGTATTGTAGATGTGTTTTAGTCCAAAGTTCTTAAACAAATATAGGGTAAGCAAATCCAGACTGCATGAGATACACAGGGTGTTTTTTGTTGTTGTTGTTGTTGTTGTTCCTGTGCAATAGAGCTTCTAATTCAACAGTAATTTCCTTAGATTGAGTTTGTGGTTTGCCGCTATGTGATTTGATATGGACACACACCCTCCATGTGACATTTCTTGCACCTGGGAAAATTGGATAATGAACTAATGAAGGCTTTCTTGGCTTGTAATGCTTGTAATGGCTTGAATGAAGCAATTACACAATCTTTTTAGCACTCAATGTCTATCTAAACAAAATCAATGCAAAAATAAGGGCTATTTACAGTGAAGTATCATTATTTTACACTGTTTGTGTAGTTCTCTGAGAGTCTGAAATTATACTGAAATGATACAGTAAAAATAAAAATCTCAGGAGCTTTAAAACCAGCAGTTTAACGGCCACCTGATTTTCCCCTCAGCTGAAGTAAATCACTGCTACTTGTCTGCCTCCGTACAAATGTAATGCCTTATCATTGCTGTGCTTACTGGTTTTTAGAAGAAAAGCTCATTCTATGCATCTCAAAACTAGACTTGATTTGAATTTACATGATTGCAAAGTTTTAAGTTAGGACTGGATTAAAGCTTCCAAACTGTTTATTTATAATAATAAAATAAAGTTTGGGGAGTTTTGGGGTCTGTTTTTTCTATTCTTAACCAGTTTTCTCCTTCATCTGTGACTTCTTCAAAAGGGCAAAGAGAATTGTTAGGACAATGCTTTAAAAATGTAATATGCTGTGTAAGTGCTGATTTTTGCTGTTACATATCAGAGCAGAATAAAGGTCTGTATTCTTGTAGCTGTTAGAATTATGTTAAAGATGACGGTCTGTTCAGGTTAGCAGCTGCTTCATAGACTTTACCCTGCACATTGAGGGAAGGAAAATTCAGATTACATATACATAACTAAGTAGCTTGTGGATCCATTCTCTAAAAGCTTTTGTCGTGCTTCTGAAGTGCTAAGCTTCTAAATGTGTACTGAAGGGTTAAAAGCTCTCTCCTTTTTGAAAGATTTAAAGCTCTCTTCTGTGTTACTTGGGAGCTGGACAGTGCTTTTTCCATTTCCCAACTTTTTTCTTTTCAATTTGCTATTCAAAATTAAGCTTGGCGTTTTCTGTTCCCATGCTATGGGACAAAGTAGTGCTAAACTTCCATGGAAATGGTCTGTGATTCATTTTTGTGTGGTGGTAAAAGAGTTTCAAAAAGTAAGAAATTGTGTACGGAAAATAATCTGTTGCATCATTTATTATATTTCTGATGCATTTCTGAGTATAATTTCTAATATGACTGAATTTATTGTATACAATTCAGTTTAACACATGTGACCGATGCAGTATCTCAGAGCAGGTGACTGACTGAGTGTTCCTCAAGCAGCACTGGATGCATCACACACATGTGTCTCTGTTCCTATTAACATAGTACTTGAAAGCTCCTATCAAGAAACAGACCCTATATTATTACAGATTCTGTGTGACAGAAGCTTATGAGACAGAGATCCCTAGAAAGAAATTTTGGAATGGAAACGGCATCCCTAGTAATGATAAAGCAGTATAGTTTACGTCTCCTGAGGGTTTTCCCTAATAATACCTGTAAGGGAACAAGTGATGGCAGGGGTATTGTTATGTATACTAATGTGCGTATGCCTCTAACATGATGCAAGACAGCCAAATTTTTCTACAAAATTTTCTCCTATGTGTTCATTGCTGTTATCAATGTAGGACAGACATGGTTTAGTACTGTTTAGTAACCAAGAGAATGGGATAACATATCTCATAGATGGCACCATCAGTGTTAGGTAGGACAGAGAAGTAGTTTGCCCGGTACTTTGTACAATGCTCTTCATGTTCTGTAAATGTGTGTTGTCACTTTTTAGGACGTCATAAAACTTTGTGGACCTCTCCTATTCTTATCCCACAGTTGTTTTTGCACGTGAGTATTTCTGAAAATCAGGTTGTGCTGCAAATAGGAAAAAAAATATTTGTAGGACCAAGCACAGATGGTTCATTATAGAAGCTAGACACATTAATTTATTACAGTACATCTAGCATGGTCCCCTTTGGTCTTCAGATTGTGATCGGTTGAAGAGACTTAAATTTCTGTATCTCGGCTTCACTGAATTTTTGACAGCTGTTCAGGCTGATATCCTATGCACTGAGTAGCATGGGTTTTGGTGGGAGTAGCATGTGATATGTTGTAACTGTTTTGCCTTATTTCCATGTGCTGGCGATATTATTGAGACTATACAACAGGATTGTACTTTCCCACCATGATGCTTGGGATATTTTTAATTGCGGATTTACAAGAGATTGAATATTAATCTACATGACCTCCAAAATAAAAAGAAAAAAAGCACAACATTTTTGAAAAAATACAAGCTATACTTCAGATCTAAATTTAAAAAGTTCTTTTGTAAAGAGGTAGTGACTGTGTGACCTTAGGCATACCGCCTGGTTATCTTTGCCCTAGCTAATTGGTCTGCACCACACACGTCATTACCACTCTGCACCATGCCAAGCATAACCCCTTGCTCTGGATCTGATTTCCAGCAAGTATTGAATCATTTAATCCTCTGTATTTTAAACTGCGGGGGAAATGCATGGATGTAGATTGCAAAATTCATGTTGACACCAGTAAAGCCATAATTTTGCCCTATGCAGTTTGAAGTTTTTCCTGTTACATTAAGGTACATGGAACTACTGAATGTGTGTGTTGATCATATGCAGATTTCCTCTGTGAGCTTTTAGGTCTTTATTGAGCTGAATATAAGTTCGTTATCTTCCATGTGTTTTTATATTAATTTGCCTCTTGTCTCTGTGTAATTGAAGTTAATATCTACATATACACGAGTTAGGTACACTCAGCAGATAAGTGTAACCACTGAGTGGTGGTGAAAACTAACTGGTAGGCAAATAGTTGGGGTTACTTTTGAGAAGATTCATAGGCATTTCTATAGTTCCTGTGTAGACTCTGTGTCCAAAGTGAAACATCCACATTTATGAATATTTAACATCTTTCGTTGTCTCTCAAACATGCACATCACTAAATTTTAACAAATAAATATGCATTTCTCCATATGCAATTGATGGGGAAAAAAGGCTTTTTTGTTTGTTTTCTGAAAAAATAATTGTTACTGGAACTTAAATTAGCTTGGCCAATAATAGATAAAGTTTGCTGAACACTGGGGAATACTAAAAGGCCATTTGGTGTCTTTTTTTTTAAAAAAAAAATCAGATATTGTTTAAGAGGTTACTTGGATTGTTATGAGTCAGGGAAGGTGAACTTCAGTTTCTTTGTTTAGGAATCACCATGTAGCATGTAGAAAGGGATATATGTGTAAATTTAAACAGAGTGATTTTCTCTACTTCCCAGGAATGCTATTTCTTTATCCCTAATCTGTATAAAGCCAAATATTTCTGCTTAATTTGAAAGGAGCAGTGCACCTCAGGTGGGAGGGAGGAAGGTAGCAAGCTCCTGCTACAGCTGGATGCCCTTTCATTTGAAATGCAGTACTGTTATTCTTTATAGAACAAAGAAAGGGATCCAAAGCCTTTGCAATAGGATTGTTTTATTAATTGGTTGCATGTTGTTATATAAAGAACCTACATGGTTTTTCTTCTTTTATGTTCACGTATGTATCTGCGATTCATCAGTTTAGAAAGAAGAGCTGTCAGATTAGAACAGCGAGAGCATCCTGGATTCAGGCAGATGCCAATCAAAGCTGGAAAGCCCATTTCCAGTGACATTGCTAAGCACAGGGATGAATATTCACTGAAGTTCACTTTGGAACGAAAATGTTGCTGCAAAGGCCTCAGGCTTTCAGCTAAGGAGCGACAGGGAAAGGGATCCACCTGAGAAGCCCAGGTTTGACACAGTTGGATTGCATCCAGCTTGGAGTATCACTGTGCCTTCCTGCAGGAGGCTGGAGTTGCTGATAACTAATGAGGTCTGTACCCTGTTCAGGGCGCTTGCTGACAGCACGTCACAGAGCAGTGGCATAATACAAATAATAAGATTTTGCTCTGTTTTCTTTATTGCTTTTTGTTGCTTTTATTTTTAGCTGCTTGCAACAAGAGATGGGCCTCTGGATTGCTAGCTCTGGTGCACACACTTTCTTTTTTGCTGGCTGTCTCTCTCTGTCTCTTGACAGGTGTAAGGAGGATCCTAAATATAGAAGCCGCCCGTCAGTTGGCTTCAGCAATCAGCAAGCACTTATTTGGTATTTCTCTTAACCAGCTAAGCTCCACAAGGGTGTTTCTTTTAAACCTTTATAAATTTATTCCATTGCTAGCTTTATAAAAAATTATTAACAAGCCAGGTTATGCTGTAGCATGAAGAATACCATAGACAGGCGTGTTACAGAAATTATAGTTGTTAAGAATGGCTTTTGCAATGGCAAGGAGAAACAAAAGTGCTTTTTAAAGAACACCCATGTTTTAGCAGTTTAGTTAATGGGGCAGTCTCATTGGAGAAAACACTGACACTAGTGTAAGTACTGTCTCCAGTTCTCAGATGAAGGAACACACTTTCAGACAGAAGTAACTGCACAGTTTCCTATGAATTTTTCCCCATGAGAAAGAACTTAAGTGCAAGTGTACTGAATAGCTGGGATTTACTTTGCTCTACACAGAAAATAGGCATGTGGTGAGAAATGCAGTTGTCCTGCTCCTGGATGTTTATAGTGCTCCCTAAAAGTATTTTTAGTGCAGTTATAATTTTCTTTATGTTCATCTCTTGATACTTCTATCAAGATCAGCACTACAATACTGATTCTTAAAAAAATAAGTGGCCAAATTTCATAGATTACCACTTCAAAAGGTTCTAATTAGAATATTTGGAAAAAAAGCTGCAACGTTACATTAAAGACAATTTTCTGATAGTCTGTGGGCAGGCGTCTCAAATTCTTTCTCTTCCTTGTCACCAGTTGCCTTTAATATTCATAGAAATTTTTCACAGCCTAGAGAGGAGATCCTAAAATTCAGTATTTAATTGTGACTAGTAAGTTTTATTTAATGAAAACCTTTTTGATACTGATTTACTTTGATTTTTTTTTTGTTTTGTGATTGTAATACTCTTCTATATTCTAATACAATTCTAATATTCTAGTATATTAAACATTGTGTTAAGCAGGAACACAAGAGTAGTCAGTGCCTTTATGTAGCTCAGAACAGCAGTAGTACTTTTTTTGTGATAGTTGTAGTGTTACATGTGGTTTGTCTGGTTGTGAAAAATTCTGTAGCAAGATATAGCATGTGTTTGTTATGCTTATGTAAGGTTTTATTTTTGGTAACCAGTTCTTCCTATATCCAGCCATGAGAAACAACCTGTTTCTCTATTTCTTTTTTTACTGTTCTATAAATTAGTATAATTTATTGAAGCTTCTGCCATGTCTGGGACATCTGCTTCAGTGGTTCATGGAGGATAATTCAAACCCCCAGAAACAAGTAAGAGGGCTGCTTGGTAAATTAGCAGGACTGGCCCTGAGAAAAGGTAAAATGGTTTAAAGCAGAAGATGTTTCCAAGAAAAAGATGCTTTATGGATTTGGCACTAGAGATTCTGGGGTAAGTCTAACTTCCTTGATAGAGGTAGTCTCAAACTTTATACCTGAAAATCCAAACTGCATCTAATGCACCTTCTAGGTGGAAGCTCTTTTACAGAGCTTTCACAGATCAGAATTTAAATCCACTGAAGACTAGTAGTTTTGGTTATGAGCTTGAGGTTTTGGGTTCAAGACAAACTGAATATTCTTCAGTGTGAACCCGTATGATCTGACTGTGACTGCTCAAAGGAGTAAACCCGAATTGCCATAGCTGATGGTGCAGCTACCTGAACACAGCTTTAGCTGTAACCAGCAGGTACGAGTGCAGACAAACATGTCTGTGATGTGGTATGAACCACCAAGCTGGAAGGCAGAACTGCTTGTTTAAAAACATTTTTGCATCTAATACTTAGAAGCTTATACTCTCCTCAGTCTTCCAGATTCATTTTTCACTGTAGCACTATGTTTTTTCCAGTTGGCTAGAGACCTGGCCAGATTCTGTTGGCCTTTGGCATATCATTTGCTGAATACAGTAGGAAGAACTCTTCTACTGAATTTTATTTTACCAGCCTGATGTTTATTGAGGTGGTAGTCTCTTGTAAGCATTGTGACAATATACAGGAGCAGTGTTATGGTTGTATGTCTACATGGTTCTTCTTTGCCCTTTATCCAGGGCAGAATACATGTACTCTACTTTAACCTTTGAGTTTTCATACTCTAGATGCATGTTCTAAATAGAATAAAAAATTGGGTTGGATGATCAACCCGCATAGACTTTAAATTAGGTCCATATCAGGATTATATGAAAATATTTCCATCTTTTGTATCTTACATCATAAAGTCACATGAAGCAAAAAATAGTGTTTGTTCAGGAAAAATCATAATAAAACTGCTCCTAGGAAAAGATAAGGAAAAAGCCCCATATTTAATTTGGGAGAGTTAGGAAACTATCTTCCTAATAAAACCACTTTATCTACCTCTGTCTGTCTGTCTGTCTGTCTGTCTGTCTATCTATCTATCTATCTATCTATCTATCTACCTATCTTTCTGTATTTCTATCCACGTATCTATTTACTGGGATGAAGTTGGGGATAAGAAACAGTGCTATAACTGGATTAAGGATCTAAGAGGGTTACAAAGAGGATGTAAGGGTAATTTGTGAGCGGAATGACTAAGATTGTTAATAAAAATAGACCCACTGGTCATGTTACATGGTTGGTAATGTTGTGCTAGAAGTGTAAATATACAGAACTGAAACAAACACTGGGAATCTGCAGAATTAGATAAGGGTGGTTTTCAGTGCTGATAGTGACACTAATATATGTTTGTCCAAATAAAGAGAGGAGGAACTCTGGAAGAACAGATGATAATCTGTTATGCTGAAATAGTTGCTGAAGTGACCCTTTTATATACATACATTCTGGGTACAAAGTAGGTTTTCTCTCCCCTCTCAGTGCTGGTCATTAGAACTTGGCAAGAGCAGTTGGGGGGATGATGCACAATCCTCAGGCTTTTTCAGACAGCAGAGTCACAGATTGGAGGTATAAATCTTGACAAAAGCACAGTCAGTTATGATTTTCCCACAGAGAGAAGGAGCCCTTCACTGTTTTGAAAACAGACTTGTGACTAATAGCTAGCAGTATAAATAATGGAGATCTTGTATCTTATGTGATACATAAGAATTACCCTCCAAAGCTGTATGGCAGTCCCTTAAGCAAACAAAGTGTTTGCTTTGCAAAGGGTTGGATAGTTTCTAAAAGGTTTTCTCTAATCTCATTTAATAGTGCTTTTGTTACTAGAATTTACATTTAAGCAATTTCAGACCTTCAGACTAGGGGGACATAATGTGTTAGTGTGAACGTACTATATGTCCTCATTTTTGAATTCTAGTCACTGCTCTTAAACGTAATGGTTAACAAAATCATCCTCTTCTGAAGCATTATTCCCATGCTCTTAGTGCAGTAGTATTTTGGGTTTGTATCCCATAAAATAGACATTTTCATGGCAGGAGTTTCATGGAAGAGGCCAAATTCCATGCTGTCAAAGTAAAAGTTTCAGAAAACAGATGGGCAGGATGGCGGTTTGAAGAAGCAAGGAGGGACTGTGATCCTCCTGTCTGAGTGCAAACCTACACTGTGGCAATTACATAGTATCATCTATTCTGTCATTTCTGGCTTCAGAATTACAGGATCTCAGAACCTGTAGGTCAGACATATGCCTCCTGTTTTCCTTCAGGAAAAATAAAAGGGTTTTAAAAATTCATGTTTCTAAATGTTTCTCTTTGCATTGAAGATCGAGACTACTTTATGTAATGTTATGAACATTATTCTTTATTGAAAAAAAACCCTACCCCATGTCTCTTCTGATGCCTCCCTTTGTTCTTTGTAAAGTTACTGCTCGTACATTGTAGTGTTCTCCATAAAACTTTGTCCATTGCAGGCTAAAACTCAGATACCTCTCCTAGGAAAATGAAAGAGCGGGTACTTCAAGAAAACAGGCCTTAGAAATTTAAATTATAATCTCTGTTAAGAGAAAGCAGCAAACAACTGTATGCATATAGTCTGATTGCATGTGCTTTTTGAAAACAATTTATATATCCAGAGCCTTTGAGTATTGATCTGTGGATTTACTTAGAGCATTTACCCTAATCCTATGGCAGTGATGTACACATGCACAACACTTTCCACCAGACGATGGTCAGAGGGCAGGATCTACCTCCAAGTGTTCCTGACTGTGGGAAAGTGGCTGGCTACAGCTTTGCCAACCTGATCCCAGGGGTTGGAGAGCCAGGACTGATCCAACAGCTGCACAAGTATGTCAGTGGTATGGAAGGCATAGGTTGCAAAAGGCAGAGTAGGTCTAGTATAAGTTCATAGCTGTGAGTGTACATTCATATAGGCCATAAAATCTTAAATGCAGTGTAAACTATGCTCTCCTCAGCAAAAATTTCCAGAAAAAAACTGCCCTAGAGAAAAGTATATTTTTCAGGGAAGACTTTATTAGAAATGCAGGCCTCAGTTGTAATTGATATCTGCTTATGTCTGTCTTGAAGAAACTACTCTGTGTTATGATGTTAAACTGAAGTGTCAACATCAGCACAGGTTTAAACCCATCAGCTATAGATAGAAATGCAGAACAACTACAGTATAGGAGTATAAACTTGCTGGGCCCTGCCTGTCTTTATTAGTGAAAGGAGATTGAGAACCCCACAGGAAAGTGCTCATTGTGCTGAATAGGCACACACCTTAAACCATTGATAGCCTTTATATTTATTGTCCTGTTTGCAAACTTCCCTGACCACAGCCATCTCTTTTCTAGTTCAAGAATGAATCCCTTCGTGGCTGAAGCACAGGAGTGGCAAATCCTCAAGTAGTCTGATCCTCTTAAGGGAAAAAACCACATATGCCTGAGTTGTGGCTCTGCAAAGTGCTTAGTGGAGCATTTACAGAGAGATTCCCACCTGTGGCTCATCCAGGCACCTGTGGGGTTTTTTTCCATGCCTTGTAACTGTAGGGATAGGATGGTGAGAATTAAAGGGACTCTTGCTAGGAGAGTTGCCACCTGGCATTGTGTAAGCTTGAGCATCCCAGGTTTGCAGTTATTCTTTGTAAAAAGAGGTTTATAAAGCCTTAGGAATTTCTTGTGCTCAAACTAATCATGGGTTGTTAAATTGAGGAATTTAAACTTCTGAAAATGCTAAGAATCTAGCGATAAAAACAAGTAACTTCCATATTTTGAATACTTACATGTTTTCTTCACATTAGGAAGTCAGATTCTTGAAACTAACCACAAAACATCATAAATGCTTCTTATGTATGTCCTTTGTGGAAGATTTGTCCGTACATCACGATGTTGCAGTAGGCAGCAGACAGTAAATGTGTTTCTCCCAGGCTTACAGCCCATGTACGGACTGCCTGGAACTGGAGCCCTGGCACTCCAGATATGTGTAACTCTCAAAGGACAGCTGAAGAAGGGTGACAAGACAGCACAGCTTTGTGTTCACTGCACTTTATGTGTTAGCTTTTGGTGTTTCAAATTCAACTTTTTAAAGAGGTGTCAAGAGAGATTTTTCTATTCCTAGTTCCAGCAAGAGCCCCAAAGAGGATCTCCTCTGGAGCTGTTGATACAGCGTGGCTTAGGGCAACATGCCAAAACATAGCACTTCATAAACAGTCACCACATTTTTAATGGTTTTCATCAGAAGACATTTGCCACTTGTCAAAGTGTCAGCCTGACAACTAGAAATGCACACTGAGAACAGCAGCATGGGCGGGGCTTCCTCAGTCACTTCAATCCATGCTTTCTAGCATTGACAAAAGTACTAATTTTAGGGGCCTCCAGCCCCATGGTAATTCTTGAGTCTTTCAAGAGAACAGTGTTAGTCCTGGACATGGGGCAAGTGCTGAAATTGCTGGAGAGCAATCCTAGGGCAGCTGTGAGAGGCAATTTCAGTGTCTGATGTGCACTTGGCCACCTTTGAAGGATGGCTGGAGGTATTCCAAAAGACTTGCTGGAAGCTGGCACTAGCTGTCTCTCCCCTTCTTTTTTTCTTCTTTTTAATGTGCTCTGTCACCTCTTGTAGATGTGAGCTAACTCCATCTGGCCAGACTGTGACTCTGCTCCTGCAGCATACTGGCTGTTCCTCCCCACACTGCACGCTTCTCCTGCGCAAGGGACTTAAACCAGTGCAGAGGTGAGAGGGGATGGACCTTGGCTGTGTCCTTGGTGCATTTGCTGTGCAGCTTAGCAAGTAAAGGAAGCTGGCAGGTGCGATTCATTCCTGAACTCAAATGTGATGTACAAATTTGAATTGTCCAGTTACTGCTCTTGCCCAGCTCTGACATTGAGCATCATGACAAAAAGCCAGTGCTCCTCTTTTGTGCTTTAAGGACGTATTTCTTCTAGTTCTGCAAGGAAGGGGTAATAACAACAGCCTGAATCTGCAGAGATCCAAGAACCAAGTGTTTTCTATAGAGCCTGAGACTGGCACTTGGTTTCCTTAAGTCTCTTTCCTGAACTGCAGAGAATTACAACACAGAGATGCTGAATTGAGTTCAGATTGTAATGCGCTGAGATTTTAAAGTAGTAGGTTCTAATTAAATAATTTCATACACTAGCACTTCTCTTTCTGTAATATTTATCTTCTTCAACTCCATTCTAACTAGCATTAAAAAACTTCAACACAAAGTATATTTATATGACACAAACTTTCCTTTGTATTGAGGAAGATTAGTTGCTGTAGCAGGAACAGTGTGAGTCAGGTGTTACTAAACATAGAGATTCCCATACAACCTGTCACTTTTTCCCCTTCTTGTCTTTCAGCAACTGGAAAGATTAAGCACCTTTTCTCCACAGATAAATAAAAGCGAGAAGAAGCATTCTGCTCCATTTACACTGTGAGGCAGTTGATCATAAAACTAGTGTTCTGGTACCTGGTTCTGGATTTATTCACTCTCAGCTTGTCATCCTCCTCAGGCATGTCGTGGTCCTGGCAATTCTTCTTGGACTGCGCTATTGCTGCTAAATTTGTGACAGGTTCTCGTGGATCAAGACTGATAGGAGGCTGTGGAGTCCAGTCAAGGCAATGTGGAGCCTGTTTTTTGAATAAATGTGGCATTACATTAGTGGCAAACTATTAATGTAACAACTCATCTGATCTGCTTGCAATTTGAGCCTGGATCTAGTAATTAATTAATATATAAAAGGATTTCTCTTGAAAATAAAATCCCATACAAAAAATATGGCAGGAGCTTTGTCAGTCTGAAATCCTACCTCAGTCTAAGCAGCTCAATTGATGACTTAGCCATTATACAGTGGCATTCAGATCTTTTGTAGTACAGAATCCAAGAGGGGTTTTTTTATATGAATATGCTTCTACAGTAAAAATATGTTTCCTGAATGACTGAACCACAAATGCAGCTCAACTTTTTTGTTTGTTTATATGCACTTTCTTTTTCTGAATTTATAAATTTATCCTAAGGAGCACATTTATGACACAGATTTAAGTAATCACTAACACTTTAAAAACGGAAGATTATAGCTGCATATGTCAGAGAATTGTGTCTCAAAAGACTGTACAGAAAAATTTACAAGAAGTGTGAGAAAGAGGGAAAGTAAAGGAAGCAGATAGCACATTATTACAGCAGTGGAGGCATACAAAAGGATTCAGATTCTGTACTTGGAAAATGTGAAATAATGATAAAATAGGATTAAAAAAAAAGGGGAGTACAGGGCCTAGAGCAGCAAAACTTAAAACAGATTTGTTCAAACAGTATCCTGAAAAACTAAATGTGTATTTGAACTCTTTTGATTTTAATGTACAACTTTAAGACCATGGGATAATAAAAAAGATGGCTCCTCAGTTTTCATCAGCCAACCATGTCCTCAGAACATTTGAACTTCATTATCCCCAAGCAGTTGTCAAACTGTCACCTTTGCATATCCCTGTGGAAGCATAACAGCTTGTTAGACTTATGCAGTCTATAAATGCGTGGGTCCAGGCAGGATATATTTTAGAGCCCTAAAGGGACAGCCTCTGAATCTGTGGAAATCATTGTTATGGTTTGGCCCCAGCTGGCAACTGAGCCTCACACTGCCACTCTCTCACTCTCCACTGCTGGGATCAGGGAGAGAATCTGAGGGGCAGAAGGAAGAAAACTTTTGGGTTGAGATAAAGACAGTTCAATAGGCAAAGCAAAAGCTGCATGCACAACCAAACCAAAATAAGGAATTCATTCCCCACTTCCCATGAGGGAGGGCAGGTGTTCAGCTCTCGCTAGGAAAGCAGAGCTCCATCACATTCAGTGGTCACTTGTGAAGACAAATGTCAGGGCTTCAAATATCCCCTCCCTTTCTTCTTCTTCACTCCTCTTTGTATGCTGAGCATGATGCCGTATGGTCTGGAATATCCCTTAGGCCAGTTGGGGTCAGCTGTCCCAGCTGTGTCTCCTCACAAATACCTAGGCACCCCCAGCATCCTCTCTGGTAGGGTTGGGTGAAGCTGAAAGAGCCTTGATGTTGTGCAGACACTGCTCAGCAATAACTAAAATACCCCTAAATTATCAACACTTTTTCCAGCACAAACTCAAAGCACAGCCCCATGTCAGCTACTCGGAAGAAACTTGACTCTAACACAGCCAAAACCAGCACAATTATCTACCGTAAATCTTAGGGGTCAGAAGAGATACTTAATATTTCAAGGGGAGGGAAAAAAAAATAAGTAAAAAGATATTAGAACAGAGACTGACCTAGGGAGATAACACACAATTACTGTGCTCTGGAAAAAATACGTAAACAATATCAGGAGTTATTACAGGACATTTCAGATGGCATTATGGAAGTAACCAGAAATACTGTTAAACAAATATTTTTAATAAAATTTAGTCATTTTTAGCAAAAGAAAATTGAAGAGGGAATTGCTATGAAGATGAATAACAAAAGTCTAAAATCATCCATTTAAACAGCATTTAAGGCACCATGAGCATTCAGACAAGTAGCAAGTGAAAAAAGCTGACTTTGCTGCAGTGTCTTGGAAAGTCTAGGAAAAGATCTGTGCATATGTCCCCTCCTCCAGCTCCGGGGTTATGTATCATTGGAGAATTTCCTGACCAGCTAAAGGACAATTCAGGAAGGACTCAGACTCAAAGGATGAAGAGAGCAGTGATTAGCCACATGGAATAGGCATTTTATTTCCATTCAACCTCTTTAAATAAGATCGGTTTTTCAAGCCAGTCTTGTGCTGAAGAGGCTGAAAGAGGCCAATAATCTGCCTTGATTGTTCTTCTGGCTGTCAGAGCCTAAGCACCACAATGCCCCTATTTATCCCTTTTTTTTATTTCTGTCTGTATTTTATTAGCAGGCTTTCTTTTATCTATCACTGAGTCTTACAGAAGCTTCATATATATGTACTTTTCAAAAAAAAATGATGCAATTTTGCAGTGTCCTGGGATTCAGAAAGACCTAGATTGTAAAAGTGTTTTGACTTTGACCACAGGGCTTTATAGAAGAGAAGTATGAAATGTCTAAGACACAAAGCTTTATGTGTTAGACTCTAAGAAACAAAAGTTAATTTTGGGAATTAGAAATCATGGTAAAGACCAAAACTTTTTCAGACAGAAAAATGAATCATTTTCAAGCCATGTTGCCCAGTTGTAGACTGTAAATAAGCAAAAGCAATATATCTTCTATTTTCTAGTAATGTAATGAAATTAGTATGTTTTGTATCAGCTAGCACAGGAGTTCAAATGTTGTGTAATAGTAAATTGAAAAAAAATTACTTTGTTGTCCAAAGAATTTTTGTAAGAATTTTTTTTTTATCTGTCTAGATCTCTTCAACTATCCCTACCAATTAATTTTTCATGTTTCCTTCTTTAATGAAAAAAACCCAAAACACAAAGAACCTAAACAAGAACTGCCAGTCCAAGCTGACACTTGAAGGTGAATAGATACCTATTTAAAAATAATAAATAGGAAAAGACCATTTTTGTCAAACTTCTCAAAAATATTAAACTGCTCATTAGATTGATTTGTTTTACTTTACATTGCATATAGTAGACCATAACTGAGACTGGCTAATAAAAAAGCAATGAGGCTGAAAATGAATTAACAGAAACTTTGACAAGAAATTCTATGATTTAAAAACATCATAGGTTTTTTTAATTATGACACATCCTATATTTTGTAATTCCTCATGATCTTTAATAAATAAATATTATTTGTAAATGAAATACTTGAAATAAATTTTTAACCCAAAACAACTGTCAGAAATGTCTCTGTGCAAAGGCTTTCAGGTAATTGGTGTCCAGATATTGCATGTTTTTTACAATGTGCTTTTGAATTTTCATGGCATTTTCCCTAAAATTCCCGTCTTTCACTGTTTGAAAGCAGAGGTGTATAGAGTGATGTCCTGTATGCAGTAGAGAGCACATTACTCTTCTGAATGTGAGGACGATTTGGCTGTTTCATTTGTCAAGGAGGTATGCTCTCCCTGGGAACCACAACCCTGTTAAGAGCCTTGTGCTGAATCCCTGCTGGTTCCACCCAGCAGCAGCGGGAGCTGGGAGGTCTCCATTAACTCCATCATACCTGAATGGATGCCACTAGACCCGGAGGGCATAGCATGATTCTCTCAATAGACAGACCAAGGAGTGAACAGCACTGTAATCTGGATGTCCCTCTGCCTCTAGAAATGGTTTCTCAGGCCACAGGTTATGGGATATTGATAGGGCCAATATCAGAGAGTCAGTGTCATTCTTTACTGATAAAGAATCTGCTGGTTTCAGAGCTAGTTGAACTACAAGCCCTTTGGAATTGATGCTAGAAAGACAAAATTAAATGGGCAGATCATGATGTTCACACTTACTCTCCTGTGACAGGTAAGACATTGGCACAGGTTCTAGAAAGAAAGAAAAAAATCATATTGCTTTTGAAGTTTTATCATTCCACACAATAATATTTCAGTCTTGGGGCTCTGGCTTGCCAAGAGAGTTGACCACACTGCATGAAGGTGAGTGTAGCTGCCAGGCAATTTTCTTGAAGGTCATCTTAAATATGGTATATAATAAAAGTTTTACACTTCTGCTGCATCATCAAGATTATCTGGCTCTCTCTGGGGCTGCCTGAAGCCTAAATATCAACAGGTACCATGAAAGCAACATATGGTGAGGTTCCACTGGAGTAATTTGTTAGCAGAGTGGTTATCTTGCTTGAGGTGCAGATTTCTGGCAGTATATTTTCTTTTTTTCCTCCCCCCCTCCCTTTGTACTCTAGTGTACTGACAAAAAAAAACACCAAAGAAACCCAAAGCCAAAAAAACCAAAATGTACTGAGTTTCTGTTTCACATAAGTGTGGATTAAATATCCTCAGTAAGCCAGGCATCACTTCTCAAGGTTGATAATGCTTGTTATAATTAAAAAAGCTGTGAGCCTGGAGGTCAAACTCTGATCTGAGCTAACCCTTTGCAAGCATTAGCAGTTGTTTTTTGTGTGGTTTTAAATTTTTTCCCTAACTTCCTAACATCTGCATTATTACTGATATGTTTGTTTCTTTTTGTCTTAATAGACAAAAATCCTCAGCTGAGAGGGTGAAATGATGTGAGACAATTGTTTTGCCAGAGCCATTCAGGTATTCCCCTGTAAGGGTATGGTCTGACAGCAGGGATTGCGTGTCATGTGCTTGACATGCAGCAATTCTGTTTTGCACCTGAAGTGTAGAAAGCTGACAGAGACATGAGAGCTTTGCACAAGACTGAGGTGGTGCTTAGACTGTGACCATGTATGTGGGCAGATACAAGCTCACTTGGCTGGAAGAGCAAGCTCTCTGGCAAACAGAGTGTACAGAGCCCTGACAGGAGCAGTGCTGGGCTGGCTAATGTGGGGGCAGGGCTTACACAAGTTTTAGAGGGGAAACGGCTCTTCTCCATCCAGCTGGAAGCAGAATTTTGCAAGATGCACACTTTAACTGGTGGTGTGTTGCTACAGAGATGGTCTCTGTGCTCCCTGGTTTGTAGTCATATAGTGTGACTTCCCACATGATATTACAGAGGAAATAATTATTTACAATAAAATTCAGTACTCAGTGCTGTAGTATGTTGTAGAGGCCCAGAACTGTCCAACTCAGAAAACTGCTTTTTACTGTCAGTGTGTGCCATGTTTCATCCAAGCCTCTTTCTCCCAGCTTTTGCTTCCCATTTATTCCTTTGGCTTAGCTTCAAACTCTGTGTAATACTCAGGACCTCATATAAGTAGTCAACCTTCCTGTACCACACCTTACGAGCTTCATTATCTGAATGCATATACACGTGTGCCCCTTATTTAAAGAACTAGGTGGTTTGCTTAAAACTGCTGTGAAAATAATACCATTTCTTGTGTAGTTTTTTTGTTACTAAAATTTAAAATGTTTTTATTTTTTGCTGCATATAATTGAATTACCTTTAAAATACCCTTAAAAAGGAACTGTAAGAAGTATTTTATACTTTTGTAATGAGCATTGTCTGCTGAATTGTTATATCCAGTGGCCACTGTTCTACATGAACACTTGAGTGGAAATATCATCCGTCACTACATATTATCTTAAAGTACACATAAAACATCCTCTACCTGCCTCATTTATGTACAAGAGGATGCCCTACATGACATGCTTTTACCTGCAGGATCAGTTCCTGATGAATGTTTAAGAATAACTTACCAATGTACAACTTAGTGAATTCTGCAGCATAAACTACCTAAGATATCATCTGGACAGCTACATAAATGAAGTTTCCCTTTTAGACTGATAAGTATTGAGAATAGGAGTTGTAAAAATTACTTTCATAGCACTTTATGCATTGTCAAAATAGGCAATGAACCCTCATCCCCTCCTACTGTGTGAGTACCTCAGAGCTACACAGCAATTCTGGTACTTGAGACAAACCTTTCTGATCTTTCATATTCTTACGAGTAGCTGAATGCATTTTTATTTACTTATGATTTGATGGAGTGATTGCAGTGAAGGTCATTATGAAAATGAGGGATAAAGGCATAAAATGAGCACAGAAATCAAATCTTTATGTTGCAAACTATTTTGCAGTGGTCTCAATTAAAAAAAAAAAAAAAGATTAAAAAGGTTATTTCCAAATGAAGGAGGAATAGCACTGGAAGTTCTCTTGACTGCAAGAAAGGGAATACAAATATTATTGCAAGAGCTCGCTAAATTTAGCTGTAGATTCTGGTTTGTTTAACATTTAATTTCACATGAGGAATGTCCATATTAGGGTCACATTGCAAAGTTATCTTGGTGCACAGAGATTTTGTTCTAGATTAAAATTAACTGAAAGATGTATTTCAAGAGCATGAGTAACATTCTTGAATTGCTCACAGGCATTCAGTCTACAAGACCAAGCTATAATGAAGCCCAAAGTAAAATTCGCCAAGTGCACGTGGTTTAGGCATTTGGTCCACTGCAACAACTGCCTTGCTGACCAGATTTGCTCCTGATGTGCTACAGTATTTGCAAATAGAAACATAGCTTCTGTTTCAGTGATGTTACTCAGGACATTTTCCAAATCCACTGTTTTTTCTTGGGAAAATCCTGGCATTACTGACATCAGTGATCGTTTTGAAAGTGATGAAAAAACCCAGCAAGGTTTCATAGCCTTTCTGCCCTCCATCCCTTCTATTTTGTATTTCTTTGAAATTGTTATAATTTGAAGAAATTTATCACTTTATAGCTGTTTGTAGAGGAGGAGGCCCACAATAAAGGGAAAAAGCAAGTGCCCTGAACTCTTTCCTTTCATGACTTCATTATTCCATTCCCCTGTCCTTTCCTGAAGTATCAATTTTTCATTGTGGTACTGAAACTGGAGCTCATCAAATTCCCCAAAAGAATTTCAAATGGATGCTGCAATTACTGTTGTACAGTTGCTTTCAGCATGTCAAGCTCCGTATTTATGGATACTTTACTCTGTGTGGTAAAGTGTTCATTCTGGTGCAAGGAATTCTGGCTGTTTAGTGCTAACAACCAAAGAACATGTTGAATATTTTGGGTATGTGCTGTGATTTTCCTTGAGCTGCTTCCTTATTAAATGATGCAATTTTAATGTGTGTCATCATTTAGAGTGGCTTTTTACTGAAAGTAATTGATTATATAGAATCATGGAAGTAATCGCAATTGTGGAGATGGTAGATAACCAGTAAAAGTGGGCAGTTGTTGAAAGGATTTTATAGCTGCTTTGCATCTTTTGAAAACAGAACTATACAAAATAAAAAATACAGTACAGAAAACAGAGAAAATTATATGCTTGCTTTCAACATCATCTTTGTGTTTCTCTAGAACCAGTTTCTCTCTCTCTCTTTTTTTTTTTTTTTTTTTTTTTTTTTTTTTAT
>JAWWMO010000043.1:8852607-8868041 GCA_035047845.1 Dendrocincla fuliginosa
GACCTCTACAGAAAACTGTATCAGAAGATTCAGGTCATCAAGACTGGATAGAGGATCTATTGGAAAACAAAAAAACATGGATAGAGGATCTATTGGAAAACAAAAAAACAAACAAACAACCCAAAACCTCAAAGACAACTCTTTTATGTTTTGTATTCAATTTTATCAACATATTCTGACTTTTTTTCCCTTTTCTTGTGCTGTAAAACTGCATGTGATTTCCACTTGTCAGTGACCTGATTGGGTATCTCTCTTGTCTTTTTGATTTCTGCAGGATAAAATCATGGGTAGATAAGATGCAAGAAGATCTTGTAACGCTGGCACGAACAGCAAGCGGAGTGGAGCAGCTCGCTATGGTAAGAAGACACACCTTAGACTGCAGTACCTAGAAAGTGAAGTGGAGGGCCTACATCATCCAGGCATTACAGTCATTTCATCCCAACATAGCAAAATAATTTGAGGGAATTAAACTCTGCAGTGCTTACTGAGGGACCAATGGATAACAGATATCTGTCTATTCACTCTCAGTATTGCAGCACTTGCTGATTGATAATATTTAATCAGCTTTGCACTATCAGACATAAGGCTTGCCATTGTTGCAACACTTCCACCTGAAGCAAGTGCTTTTATGTTCTATGTCAAATACACTATCCAGGAAGCAGCCATTCACAGCAGCAGAGAGTTCTGCTCTCTGTTAACAATGCAGCCTGTTTTTCTGACACATACTTCCTGGAATGAGGCAGCTTTGGGTTAGCAGAAATATAGATGAGAATGAAAACTACTTTTATTCGGCTCTTTGAATTTAACACAAAGTTTGTTTTAAGGAAGAATTTACAAATATTTCATTGAGAAGATTTTTTTGCACTATGTTCCATTCATAGAAGGTAACAACACATCTGACATTGCAGAAAAATGAAGTCACAATTCAGAAAATGTCAGGATTACGCTGCCTATACAATTTTGTGTGTATACATCATGATCCAGTGTGCAACCATATGATCATATATTTCTCTCTCCCTATGACCGCACAAGTGCCATGGCTCCTTCTGTGTACTGATGAATCTCTGAGTTGATGTGAGACTTTATAATGAAGGGGAGTTTTTTCTGCCCCATGAAGAAAATAACGTACTCTCAGCCAACAAAATCTCCTCGTGCTGGAGAAGCCTTAAGATTTCGTTTTCAGAAGTCGTAGTATCCCTAAATGATCCATGAAATGGATAGTAGCTCTGCAAATCATCAGTCTCCAGGTTTTTGTGGGGAGTTTTTGCTTAGAGTCCTTTGTCCTCTTTGCTTATCTAATCAAGATGGGATCTGGTCTCTTCTGCACTTGCTGTGTCTCTTTTTCCCTACCATCTCCTCATTCAGCATCATACTGCTGATCCCATATCCAACTTTCCATTCTATTCCTGCTAGGTTGCTTGGCTATCTTTCATCTCTCCTCAACCTTTTCTATGTTTCTGTCTCAGTTCCTGCCTCTGCTGCTTGGTCAGTCTGCCTTTCTCTTTTACATTAATTTCTTGTTTCTATTTTAGGATTTCTCTCCTCAGCTTTTTCCAGATCAGCACCTTTCTCTGGACTCTCTTGTTTGTCTTAGCATTTCCAAAACATTTTGCCCAGTGTATGTGTCCAGCCCATCCCAATACTCCTATCTCTTCTTTTCCATAGGGTTTTCCCATCCCCTTTCTCACATTTCCCTCCATCACTAGTTCTCAGTCCCAGACCTGTAGTTTTCTCCTGTATGATGTATCTATTTCTCCCTTCCTTCCAGTCTCTCCTTATTCTTTGGTTGCCATTTTCCAGTCAGTCCATTATCTCCTACTTCCATATCCCAATCTCTTGGCCTTTGTTCTTCAGTTTTCCTCTCCTCCTTTTCCCACTGTGTAGACCCATATGGCTGCAGAGGTCATCTGAGAGACCACAACAAGTCCGATCTTGAACTGCAGAGGAGGAGGGGCATTCTCTAGGAGTGGTGCTCACTGGGTTTGAATACACCTGTGTGTAGGTTCTCCAGGACTTAGCTGATAAAATCTCTGCAGTGATCTGCAGGTACTTTTCAGGCTAAAAGTCATTAAATACCAAAGACTAAAGTATATCCTTGAATACAGAGTGTTGAGGTTGTAATCTACAGTGCAGGGGCAACAGGAAAATGATTTGAGGATTTCTAAGTTAAGCAAAACAATGAGTTAATCTCTCAACCATTTTGCCAGGCATTTCCATGCAAAGACTACATATTAAAATAGATATTGAAAAGCCAGGAGATTGATGCTGTCACTCTTTTTTTTTGTGAGGAAAATGTTAGTTAATGTAGTTAACATTCAGCAAACTCACAAACTGCTAAAACAGGCTTATAATGAACACTGCTGGGGAAATCTGATAATCTGTGGTGCTACCAGCTTTATCACAGTGACATTCATGGGGGTAAACCCCAAAAATACCTGTGTCTGAATAGTGTAGGCAAGTTTCTTTTTGAAATCCAGAGTTTATAATATACTTCAAGAAAATAATGTTTCCTCAGAGGATACACAGGATGGTTGATATGGGCCTGTAATCCTAGGATTAAAAGCATGAAAGGGGGATGTTTCCATGTAAAATATCTCTCTATATCTATATCAAAGCAATTTTTTTGACATAAGTTTCATGATGTCTTTCTCTAGCGACAAGGTTTTAATTATCTCTCTTGCCTGCAAGGGGGAATGCAAAGCCCTGCAAGGTGTAAGCCATGCAGTTTCTCCCACTTTCCTCCTGTTTGCAGGTTATTGTCACTTTCCCATTTTTGAATGACATCCTTTTTTTTCTGCTCACTGCCTATTAATGTTTAGTCAGCTCTCTCCTTAAACAAACTACAGTCTTGGAAAAATGGAGACTACAAGTCATGAAAAACAGCATGCATGCACACTTGTCACTTATATTCACAGACCTTACCTTCAGTTGCTCAAGCTTTAAAAATACTTATGGTCAGACTTAATTTTCAGCTTTTTGCCTGACTTATTTTGTCTTCCAACTCCAGAATTGTTTGGACCAAGCCTATAGTCTTCATGTAGACTTAAAAAAGCACATCTCTTTTTGCTTTTCTGCCCCTCCTCCCTCCAAATGCAGAATGATTAATATAGAAAGAAGGAGTAGATTGCTCTTAATATAAAATAGTAAACATGACTTTCTGTCAACAGCTGTAATAATCACAGAGATTTTTGGTAGAAGTGCCTTTCCTTGTTCTAGGGAAAGTTAATTTTAATTTGGTCAAGTGTGAGGTTAAAGCCCTTGGCAAGGATATGTAACAGACTATAACCATTTCACAGCCTGGTCAACCTCTCCCTGAACTCAGGGAAAGAATTCCCACTGATTCAGCTGAAGTTGCAATCTGCGTCTACTGCATGCTGTTGAGCCTTCTACTCTAAAGTGACCAAGATAGCTCTCAAAGTAGCACAATTAATGAATTCTCAACTGGAGTGAATTAATTCTTCATGAACCAGGCAGGGCCTTTTTTTTCAATTAGCTGCTCTGCTCTGCAAGTTTAAGGTGCTCCCATAACTTCTTGAAGGTATCTCAGGGTTCATCAGTGCTATTCGTGCTGCTATGTGTGTTAAATATCTGGGGCTCTTTGTGCTGCAGGGAATTATACTGCACAATGGTCTCTTCTGGAGAACTGTAAAATATTTTTTTCTGACCATGATGGAGAGGGATAGGAGCACTGCCTGAATTCTCAATTAATTTGATTTTAGACTGAGAGAGCTTCTGACCAGAGAGAATGTAAAACTTGGAGTGTAATATGTACTTAGAAAGGAAAATAAATAAAAATTATAAAATCTAAATGATCATTAAACTCAAGTGAGGGATGTGTTAGGTGAATAGCTGCCCTGTTGAGATCAGTACCTGTATAAAAGTCTAATTTACTCTGCAGTGTGGATATAGATAAAGCATTGTTTTGTGTTTAAGGTGTTTGCATTCGACGTACTATATTTCATGGAATCATGTTTAAGGAGAAGAATCTCCTCAGAAAAGAATTGCTTTTTCTTTAGTCATTGACAACTTTCTTAGAGTGACTTGGAATCACAGTCTTGTCCTAGTGACTAACCATTCTACCTCTTGCTTTTGCATATATAATATAGCCATTTTAAATCATTGCAACTCCCATTAATCAGAATGTTTGAAAATATCTCTACAGCGAGGATACATAATAATATATTTATGAATATTCCACATAGTGCTTAAAAAGAAAAAAATATTTGGGAGTTGATTTAGTGAACTACTTTAATAATGTTTCTGTCTCTTAAAATATGAATATGTTTATGCCAATGGACATTTCACACACCTTTTTCTTTCTCTTAGTAGCGATGACAGCAATGTAATGCCTATAGTAAGAAAAACTGTGAAAAAACCCTTGAATACTATCAGATTAAATTTATTTAAATAAAGCTACACTTATCTATAGTCTTAACAAGGTAAACCAGTATAACTAGACTAGAAGAAACAGACAAAATGGAGATGTGAAGGAGATGGATGGGCAGGTGAGAGCTGAGGTTTATTGTGGTGTGTAAAGGAAACATGATCTTTAACTTACAGATGTACTCAGTAACTGATATTTGCCATACAGAGAGAATACTGATCCAGCCAAGAATTGAGCTTTAATTTTCATGTTTCCACTTAGAGCTTTAGCTCCAGATCATTCTTCCTGTGAATTAGCTGTGGTAAATTACTACTTTGCTGTTATGAATCAACACTATTACTAGTAACATCTAAGTAGAAGTTCCATGATTGTGTTTAAAGTGTAGTTCCTCCTTGTGTCCTTCAAGTGTTATTTATACTATCTGGGAATAGTCTCAAAATAGTCTTCCAAAAATAGTCTTGAAGCACATTTTTAAATCTTTCTTCTTTGGACGTTACTAGGAATTTAGGTGAGATCTGGGAGAACTCCAACTTGGATATAATACCAATGTAATATCCCCAATATAGTAATGCAAAGATTGCTTCAACAATGCAGGAAGTCAGGATTCAAGATGCCAAAATACTCAGCTGGTTGAAAACTGGCAGAGCTCCACTGACTGCAGTGGATTATGCTAATTTACATTTGTGAAGAACCATGCTTAAAAACATTTAACAAGTCAAGCAGATAAAAAGTACTTTGAAAAAAACAAAACAAACAAGCAGATTTTCACACACAAAATGGAGACTACTTTGACCTTATTGCTGCTGTAGTGCCCAGCTGAAGAGGGTCCTGTTGGGTCCTTTCTATGATTTCAATGTGGGGTTTTTTTTCCCTAGAAGAGCAAAGGGACTGTTTATAAGGAGGTGTTGTACGTATATACATCCTGAGACTTGAAAGCAGGAGAAAAGGATACACAGGAAATCTTTGATGAAGAGGTACAAGATGCTCAATGTGCTTCTTTAACTGTCTCTCAACTAGCACAGCTAAGTATATTTCCTCTAGTGTTATAAGTGTGGTGTTTAAAAGCAAAGCAAACCAAATATAAACAACAACAATACAGTCATGCGATTGTCATTTCAACTTAAAAAGCTTCATATAAGTTTGTCTTACTCATGAACTCTCTAACCGTCAGATGTTATGAAGCTGCTCTGGTGGGAATGATACATGGTTTCTACAGAGTAAATAGACTGTTAGGAAAAAAAAAAGAAGGAATAGATAGCAGAAAAATAGAATTTTAAAATCCATGTAGCAAAATTAATATCAAGGCTGTATCTGATCTTACTAGCTTAATTTCTTAGTCAGCATTTTGTCTTTGAAAAGACAAAAAATTGTTCAAAGCCAAATTCTGTACCTAAAACCAAATACCTCAGCATCCAGGAAAAGAAAAAAGGTGAAGAGCCTACTGAACTACAGAATCAAGTAAATACACAGTACCATTTTGATGAAAGTATGCTCAACCTCTGTTTTTACATAGATGGTTCGCAGCAAAGACTCATGACTAAGCTAATTGACAGCTCTTTTAATCTAATAAACTACAACGAGTATGTGTCAGGATTCCAGCTCCTAAAATACCTCTAGGGACAGGAGAGAGAAGGAAGGGAACCCTGCAGTACTCAGAAAGGAAGACCTCAGAGCAGAGAACATGCCTTATAGCAATGCGCGAGCTTGTCTTTTCCAAACTGATTGAAGAGAATCCTCTTTTACAGAATCACTGCATAAAAAAACAGGGCTCTGTGTTAAGAGCTTTGACATGACAAACACACTAGAGCTTCACTATGGCTGTTATGGCAAAAAAATGCCATCTTGTCCTGTGCAAACTCTTCAAGCAATAGCATAATTGAACGAAGCAGCAGACAGAGAGGCAGTTCCAAGGAACTCTGCTCTCTGAGTCTGTTTCCTTTTTGATACATCACTGCAAAAACAATCCATGCATGATGTTCATAAGGCATGCTGTTATTATAGTCCCGGGAGCTGTAGACAGAGCCCGTATAGACTCACTTGGCCTTTAAATGATATTCATAGTGAGACAGAAATACTGTTTCTTCTTCCAAAATAAAAAGAGAGCTACATGTGAGTATATGATACATGGTGATGAGTTCCATTCAAAAAAATGAGTTCACCAGCAACTCTAAGAAGATTTTTATTTATTTTATCTTTTGAATGCTGTTTTATAATAATTAGCTCTTCTTTACTGAACAAGGCAGCTGAGGTTCTGCAGGAGCACATTTCATCCCCTGCTCAGCGTGAGGTCTGTGTGCCTAATGCACAGATGGTGTGAGTCTGCTGAAGCACTCACATTGGCAGCAGCTTCCCAGGCCACACTTTTAGCTTTCCAGGTCTTGGATCAGTTTCTAGAGTTTAACTGAGATGAGTGACTTTTAAGAGAGACTGGTCTCTGATGTGAACTGCCCTGGAGCAGGGATGTTCAGGAAAGCTTTCTTCTGCCAGAAGGAATTATAACCTAGAGTGACTTTGTGTTGTTGGACTCTACAGATTTTAGCTAAGCTAGTGGTATGTTCTAGAGGATCTACAAACAGAAGCATGCCAATAACTTAGACCTATAGAAGCTGTCATATAGCGCTTGCTTTGTTCTCTGCATTGTCTATATAGAGGTCTCTGCAAAGACTCTTTAATAGCTTACTTGGACTTAATTAAAATTTGTGTCTGAATGATTTTCCCTATTGTCATAGGGACCTGCAATTCCTGCTTAAAAAGGTGGTTTGTCAGTCAGCTTAGCAGTAAGCAGTTTCATTCTTATTATTTTTCTCAGTGATTGGCATGATATTTATATGGCTCTTTCTTTACAACCATGAAGTAAATGGGATGAATTAGCAAAAGCTTTATAGATATTTGAAATTATTTATTGAAAACATTAAACAGATCCATGGATTTGAAATTGCCATTTATTTTTACCAGCTTCATTATTTATTTATTTTAAAATGCTGTATGTATCAAGTTGGATTCAGTTTGTATATGCTTTAGCCAAAGGCAAAGAATTTCGTACCTCACACTATTTTCTGATGAACTACCAGATGGGCCTAAGGGATATATGGACACTTTCCAAAATATGTTACATTCACCCTTGTTAAGGTTGAAGTAATGGAAACTTTTATGATTAAGAAAATTATGAAGAAGACATGTGAGAAGTAGATTTTTTTTTTTTTAAAGATAGTTTGATTTTAGAAATAACAACCCAAATGAATACATTGGGTTGACATTTCACTGGAGGTCTCTTCTGTGGACCTTGTAAGTCTGGATTTCATTTGACTATTCTGATTGCCATAGATTCTGATGAGCCTGTCACTATTTTGCCCCTGGAATTTGAGACTGCTGACTTCTGACATATAAAATAATAGTACATTGGTCTGCAGTCTCCATCCTCCTTCATCCCTGAAAATGGAAAATGTAACTAATACCACAACACTTGTAGGCACAACTGGTGTAACTTTAAAGCTGTGTCTTGGGTGTTCTCTCCAGTGCTTGAAGAAAGGAAAGCAAGTGTTTAAATGAGTTGAATGTGGGAATTAAGTAAACTTTCATATTCATTCAAGCGCCAGTCAGTGACTGATCTCAAAAATCAGAAATGTATTGTATTCTTTCTTTTCTCCTTTTGTATCTTTTTGCCTCAGTGAAACAAAATGCTAAGCAACTTTTTAGAAAAGATTTCTGATTCATATAAAGCAAATAAAATTTTTGTTAAAAGCTTGAAATGAAAATCCAAACAGGTCAACTGTTTTGAAGTTGTTGAAGCACTTAACATCCCCATTGTGTCCCTGGGTTTATATTTGCCATTTTTTAGTGATTCTGATAGTCTACAACTGCAGTTTTCCACAAAAAGCACCGTTATCTTATGGTGTTTTTCTAAGAAAAAAAAAAAGAAGAAAAATCTGAAAACAAGAAAGCAACTCTATTTTATTTTTTTAAATTCCCTTAGTACTGTGTAATAAAATAGATTGTTATCAGAAAGTATGGCTGAGTGGGAGTATACGAAGTCAGGCTCTGAAACATTTGAGCTCTTTCTAAGCAGAAATAGGCTATTGCACACTATTCACACTTGTGTCTTTTGCCTCAGCCCGAAGGTGAGGACACCAGTCTGCTGTCTGAGTGGGTGTGGTGAAGGGAACTGAGGTCAGGATTACTTTCTGAATGGAATTATGAAGGAGTTGGTACAGAGAAATGTTATCATTTCAGGTATTTATTGAGGAATCACAGTCCATTTACCAGCATTAAAATAATATATGAGTTAGCCTGGTTAGAGATTCCCAAAACCATTAGCAGGTCTTTTTAGGAATACAGTATTTGTGTCCCATTTGGAATATACCACTGGCACCGCTATGTTCTGTGTTTAACCAAATACCAAAGCTGCAAGCATTGAAAATAGAATTCTCCAAACTAAATTCTATTGAATTTACACATTGCTGACCAGTGTTGAGAAGTCAGGAAAATGAAATCACTTTTAAAAATGCAGGCTGAGAAATTTGAAGACATATCTGTGAGTTTTCTTTGTAATCCAAATGTAAATGAAGAGATTGTCAAAACAGAGGGAGCCTCATTTTTTATTTGCAGATGCTACTCTCCCTCTGCTCCCTTAGCAATAAACTGGCATTTTGAAGAGTTCCTTCTTCCAGCAGGCAAAACTCGCTAGTCACGAAGAATAGGTGTCTGCATTAACAAAGCTTGTTCAAGCTCAAGGGAAGAGATGGGCTAATATTACCATAGTTTTAATTACTGTTTGATTATCTGGATAATCTTTTATCAAAGCACTGTTCTTGATTAATTTATAATTTTCCATTGGCTTTAACAATAATGAATTCTGTCTGGTTCGTGCTTGTGTTCAGATGGTTTCTGTAGAAGCTGAGAGCAAATTAAATATTTTCCTTAAACAAAAAATCACACACCGAAACCTACAAAAACCTGAACATTAAGAGCTAATCAGTTTCCAAGTCCTGTCATTAGCAAACTACCAAAAAAGCTCTTCTAGTTCCCTGAGATTTAAAATTACCTTTGGGAAGAGAGACAGTAGGTGTGTTTAATTGCATTAAGAGCAGCTAAGGCAGGACAAAATTTCCTGTGAATAAGTGAGTTTGAGAAATTATGTAAGTGCCCATCTCTAGACATGCCAGAAGTGCAGAAGAATTGTGAAACACTTTCTTCCTATTGTTCTTCTGTTACAAGAAAGACCCACTTGTACTGATGAATTGGGATTTTGGGGTTCTTACCCAGTCTCAGCTAAAACTGCTGTGAAACAAATAAATGATGTTATTGCATACTGTATTACTATCACTAGGAAGCAAATTTGAGTGCCTAAAAATATATTTTTCTTAACAAAAGGGGATTTTAAATCTGCTTTTGATGTTTGTACAGTAGCCGAGGCACAAAGCTGAACTCCTGTTTTATGAAGGTTTAAATACAAAGTGACAATTACAGAAATTCTTCTTAGTATGAAAGTCCTCTGGACTACTCTGTTAATTATCAACAGTTTAAAGTGGCTGGTGATTTTACAAAGTATGCCTGATTATCTGCTTTCCTTTGAGTAGGCACCGAGTGAGCCAATTGACGATGGCACTACTTACACTCTCTCTGATGTTGACTGAGGCTTAAGTGTTCCCAGAATCTTGCAGAATTCAGTCTGAGTGTTTTACTTAAGATCAAACTAGCTCAGATAATTTTTTTCCTAATGTGCACATCAGGACTATAATATGTCATGGTTTTCAACACACCAGCTGCCCTGTCACTTGTCATTCGAGGCCTTTACAGGAGTCAGTGGTCAAGCAAGTGATTATGAGAAGCAACAGCTACATTAAACTATTGGGGTGGGTTGTTTTCCCTCTGTGTTTTTGCCATGAATTTCAAGAATGAAGGCATCTGTGAGTTGCTAGGGAGCAGCTGTAATCTTATTTATATATTATATGGAGCAGAGAGTAACACATATAAAATACTCAGACTGATTTCTTTGAGATCGTGACATGTAGCTTCATGGCACTGCTAAAACCAAAAAATATAATTAGTAAATATATGCGTCTTAGTAGTCGATATTTTGTTAGCTAAACAAAGTTATTAAAACTGTAACTGTGACTCTTTAAAATTCTGAGTATTTTTAACAAAATAATTTTTAAAAAATTTTAACACCCAAAATTTCAGTAAGAAGTGCACTTTTTTTTTTTTGCCTCTTCTGCTTCCCCTAAGCTAAATGTTTCCTTTCTCCCCAAGATGAAATACTAAATATTTTTGGAGGGCCAATCTGTACAATTTTTTTGGTAGAGGGAGAATGAAGAGAAGTGAATGAGCTCAGAGCTGACCAACATCCTGGGTGAAACTAAAATTGCTGTATAAATTAGGAAAAAAACCCCTTACGCTATCTAATTAGCTATTTCCTTTTATTTTATACACTAACAGGGTTAATTAGGCAATGATTTTACTTCAGTCAGAAGTTGTAACGTAACTCTCTTTGTCTGGATAAGGAGCAGATAGAAATATTCTGTATGTGAAAATGCCTGATACTTTCAGGAACTATAAAGGTGATTTTGGTGCTTGTTCAGCCTTAGGTTCAGAAATCTCAAATCTATGTAAATGCCCAGCTGTTAGCAAAGATCAAGCATCATACTTCAGTTCTTTTTGGTTTTAGCAGAGAATTAAACATTGCAGAGAGCCAGCTTTGATAAGCAATGAACCAAACCTAGGTTTCATCCAGGACCTCCAGCCAGGAGTAAAAGGGGATGGAGCCAGAGACAGGTTGGAGACAAGGCTACAGTGTGGGTCCAACATCCAGCCAAGAGACAGGACTGCAGAAAAGATTTAACATATATCTGAGCGGTCTGTCTAACAGATGGGCTAACTGTGGCATAGGGTCAAGGGCTACTGAAGGGGCAGGGCAAGACACAGGCATATCTATCCCGGAGCCAAGGGCTGAGCCGATAGACAGGGGCACAGGCAGAGGCTCCTGGAGAGGCAGATCATTGTCACTGAGGTCTGTTAGTGCCACAGGGTGCTAAAAAGAGAGATGTTTTTTTGTAAGGAGTAGGGAAAACTGGCCATGGAAGGCCTTCTCCAAAAGTGGGGAGTGGGCAGGAAGAGAATAGTTCACAAAATCTTTTTTTAAGTTTCACTGTGTTCAGAGGGATTTTTAAAATTTATTCAATATGTTATTTACTTTAGTATATAAGCTTGTAAAATCTAGCTCAAGATTTCACAAATACTCTTGAGTATTTTGGTGTAATTGTTTTCAGAAAAGATGGAGGAAGACCCACCACAAAGTTTTGGTTGATTTGGGGTTGCAAACTCTTGTATCTTTGAGCAATAGTTTTACCATCATGGTAGTCACCATCTGGTCTAGACTGATGATAAAACATTTGGTGATAAAGCACTGAGTGTTGACGAGGTGTCCCACCAGCCTAGCTGAGCAAGGTGGTCTTGAAAGTTAATAAAAACATTCATAGATTACCTTGTACAGATAAGTATTACTGGAATTGTTGAGCTACTTTGTTTCTCTGTTTTAAAGCATATCTCAAGGTAGAAAAGTAACAGGGAGTTTTGGCTAACTTTTGAAATTCTGGGTTTGAACTTTTGAAGATCTTGTCTCATATGACTTCTATGTCCATGAAAGTATTTGGTGATGGAAATGACATTGGTATGTTCATGTCCAGTGTCTGGGCCCTCAGCCAGGTTACCACTGCCTGAAGAAAAGGCTCTGTTTTTTCTTAAACTGGGAGATTGACAGTTTGAAAACAAAAAAACAACAGCCAAAGCAATTCTATTGTAGTTGAGAATAATTCTTTTTCTGAGCGTGATAGAGCATGAGTGCCATTTAAATAAATTTTCAATGCTAAATCCAGCCCCAATGCCTGCCACAATATAGCAAGAGTCATCTAATGGCATCTTTCATTCTCTCTCAGTTTGTACAGAAGTGTTTGACTTGCCCTTGAGAGCTTTGCAGGAAGCAAGGAGAATGCCTCTTTGTGAGAGATTTATAAACATGTCCTTGAAGGCTGAAGGGAAAGGGGCACGTTCTGCTGAGGCACTGGCAGTATTTCTAATCTTTACCACATTCAACTATTGTTGTGTTTTTTCACCTTGATGCAACTCCCCCAATCATGTTCTCTCCCCTAAAACCTTGTAGTTAATTATGTGCGATTTTAATACAGTCTTTTCTGAATAAAGAAGTGCATGGCCATTGACTTCAGAAAAAAATTAAAGTATTTTTGTGCTATGACCTTACAGGTTTTACTTAGTCATGCAATGAGGCTTTGTTCTGCAAGAAGTGATAGGGTTTTAGTGACAATTTGGAGAGCTTTTAGCAAAGCATTAGTGATTAAAGTACTAAAAATGTTTTTAAATGTAAAAGCTAACAAAAACTTGCATTCACTCAGTCAAAGCAATTTAATAAATTGTATTCAAATGAGTTCTTAATAAGCCATAGAGCTTGCCAAATTGAATTTTGAAAAACGGATGAGCACACCTTTGCCAATAAGACCCTTTATGGCTATTCGAGATGAGCTTTTGCTAATTGTGTTTGACTGCTGGGTGGGAGGCTTGGAGAAGGAAAATTTTGTCCCAGGGTACCAAATCCTGAGGTGTGTATCATTGCCCTGTGTAGTGTTGTGCTGAAATGCTGGAGTTCAGAAAAGGGTAGTAGGCAACAAATAAATTATGTACACACCTCTTAAATAATTAGTGAATATTTCTTAGACTGTTCCTTGGTAATTGTGACAGGTCTCACACTCCAGGAAAATAGGGAAGTGTGTGAAGTTCTGAGTAATTTCTGATGCCATTTGTTCATGAGCTCGTGGGGTAAATCTTCCACTGGCAGTAGAAGCAGGGGAGATTGGTGCCCTGAGCCTTGCCATGGACTAAAGGAAAGAGGGGGAGAAGGAAAGTCACTGACTCAGCTCTATGTGGAATCTTGTGCAAATCTCAAATGGGTTTTCTTCGGGTGGGGATTGTTCAGAATTTTGGTGTTATTTTTTAAATCTGACAAAATAGCAGCTTGTGAAGTCAGTCTCACAGTCAGGCTTTCTTGGTGGTAGGACCCACAGTGCCTGTTATAATAGTTTTAATAGTGCTCCTGTCTCCTTTGTTGGTGATCTCCTTGTTATGTCATTCAGGCTTTTGAACTTTTTGATAGCTGGTGCTGGAGAAGAAAAATGAAAATGTTTATTTTTTTTCCTACAAATGTACCCACTGTACAACACTTCAATGGTCTGGAGCTTTCAAGCCATTCAAGCTTGGAGATATGGGAATAACTTCCCTGTAGCAATGGGTTATGTGAAAAATTTGAGTGCTTTCAAACTGGAGTTTATAGGATCATATGTTTGCTGGAAGAACAAATTAGATTCAGGGATGAAAGTGCCCCTACCATGTGGCTTAATGTAATTTTGTTCTTCACTGAGCACAGCACAGGAAGAACACAGACCTATTGGAGTGAGTCCAGGGGAGGCCATGAAGATGATTAAAGAGATGGAATATCTCTCCTATGAGGAAAGACAAAGAGTTAAGGTTGTTCACCTGGAGAAGTCTCTGGGCAGACCTTATTGCAGCCATCCAGTACGTAAAAGGGCTACAGGAGAGTTGGAGAGGGACTATTTTATATGGTCATGTAGTGACAGGACAAAGGGGAATGCCTTTAAACTGAAAACCAGTGGATTTAGATTGGGTCTTGGGAAAAAAAAAATTACTGTGAGGGTGGTGAGACACTGACACAGGGTGCCCAGAGAAATTGTGGATGCTTTGTCCCTGGATGTGTTCAAGACCAGGTTGAATGGGGCTCTTTCACCTGGTTGAGTGAAAGGTGTCCCTGCTTGTGGCAGGGGAAGTGGAACTACCTGATCCTTAAGTACCGTCCAACCAACGTAATTCTGTGATTCTCTGATTAAGTCAAATAAACTGTTCACGTTTTCTTTCTAGTTGGTGAAGGGCAAAGTCATGGTTGTGTGGATGCAGTATGTAATTACATTAACTTCTTCTGAGGCTGTTAGCCTGTATAAAGTCATGTTTCAGTAAGTGCTTAAAGATATCAAAGAGCCAGCACTATAGCACTCACCCTTGTATAGCTGGTCAGTGCAGTCTCCAAGTCATCCCTGTGATCTGTCTGGTCCAAACCTGTGTTACTTGAACACATATTTCACTGTGCCTCTACTCTGAATTTTCTTTTCTTGTGGATCTCCTAATGTTTATTTATAATGTTGAGTGAAAAAGTTAATTACTATGAAGTGACATTTTTGCACTGAGCTACTTCTTTCTCCAAATTTTAAGATGTTTTTGCTTAATTGAAGCTCCAAATGGCTTATACTCTCTTATTGCTTTCACTATTGAGGAGCAAATGAAAAGCAATTGTATGAAATCTGAAAAAAGACCAGAAGAAACTGAAGAAAGCAAAACAAACATTTTCACAAATAAAATATATGAATGCTTTAAAATTATTTTTAAACATTATTTTAATATTTTTATGAAAATTCTATTTTTCTAGCCTATTTACAAAACCTTGTCACCATTCTTCTATAAATTTAGTAACTGTGGATGCAGTCATGAATGTACTTCAGAGAATCTGACATTATATTTCTCTTCAAAGGCTAAGACATGAACACCTGGTAACACCCATATTCCAGTGTCTTCCTTGTGTGACCAGGGTGAATATTAGATGGTGATGGGAGTACCTGAGAGTTTTACTAGATTTGATGGCCATTCCAATTTAGATGCTCTTCTGAAATTTACTGTCTTGATTCAAACCATCTGTATCTATAAAACTGATTTTTACTCTTGCCTTGCCTGTAGGACTGTAGGGCTCTTCGTCACTACAGTCAATTTAACTCCAAACTGCTGACTGCAAATTTAATGTGGTTCAGAGAAAAATGAAAGAAATTCTGAAGTGATCACTTGTAGGATAACATATTTTTATTCCCAATACTGGCTTATAGGCCAGTTCCACTATTAAGATCTGTCCTAAAAAAAAATCCAAATCAAAACCAAAACGCAAACCAAACAAAACCCCCAAATCAACCTCCCCCCTCCCCCCACC
>JAWWMO010000043.1:8868141-8902111 GCA_035047845.1 Dendrocincla fuliginosa
AAAAAAACAAGCCCCAAAAAAGAGATGTTTGGGTTTTACCTGAGATTAATTTTCTGTGTTGCAATTCTGGAAATCAAGCATCTCAAAAGTATCCAAACTACAGTGTGAGTTCATTAGAAACTGTTTTCTCTTATAGTAGTTTTCTGCTCATGGTGCACTGATTTTTTAAAATGATTGCTACTTTATGAGGATTTAAAGCTTACTCCAATTACTCAACTACTGGTGGAAAGGAAAGACTGTTTCTCTGAAGTAAAAAAAAAACCAAACAAACCCCATCATAAGCGTTGTAAAATTCATAAGGGATGAAAACCGATGACAGCTTATGGGACATGCCCGATAAAAATTTGCAGCTGTAACTGTAGTTGTCAGAAAAGTTTTTTGTGATACTTATCAGCTAAAGACACCAGAACAGAGATATTTTTGTGAGTTTCTTTAAGGTCTCCGCAGCTTTAACCCGAGAAACCTGGCGGGGCTGGTAGACTCAGTCTGGTCGGCAGTTTTTCGGCTCTTGTGCTGGATGGCAGCCAGTGCATTAGTGCTGGACCCGTTGCTGCCTGAGCCTGGAATTACTCCCCGGGAGACAGCACAGCCCCCACCAGGCAGTCTTACAGAGAGGCAAAGTACTCGAGTAAACTCAAGCCATCTGTTGGTTGCATAAATTAGTTTTCCCCATTTGCCCATCTAGCCATAAGGTATCCACCCTTTCTTTTTTTTTTTTCCTACCCAAAATAATGTACTTTTTCTATATCCTGTTTTAGAAGGAGGGAGATAGGCAAATGCATTTTTTCCGTCTTTTTTCTTCTTTACTGCTTGTGGTTACGTGCATTTCACTGTAGTGTCTTTGTTTAACAAATCATCTCCTTCATATACATGTTCTGCTTCAGAAAGTTAATGGCTCCTCTGAGATAACCTTTATTCATGATAGAGGAGAAGCACATTTATAGTTCTGTGCCTTTCTTCTCACCCCCATCTTTTTTCCTCTTTCATTTTTTACCCATTTCCCCTTTTTGCTTTTCTTTTTCCTTTTTTTCCTATTTTCTTATTTGCTCCTCTTCCTCTTTTCTCATGAATACTAACACTATCTTATGAATAAACAGATAAGGGACTAAACTGATTAAATTAGCATAACTTAAATTATTTGTTAAAATTGGTGTATTTGACGTTCAGCATTCAAGGAAGAATTTAATTCAGCAATAACGGTTTTATTTTCAATTCAGTCATTTTAAAGGGTCTCCATTTTACTTCTTTCTCAGCAATCTATGGGAATCAGATTCCTTGAGCATTTAGCAGTTGGATAGTTTATCAGTAAAAACAGTCAGTTTTGAAGATTTATTAAATGATTTTTAGCGGCAGCTCCTACCTCTCAGATGAAAAGGTGAAGTATTTCTTTCACACGGCCCATTTGGAATTGTCTAGCATCAGTCTTTCTGAAGCTCTGTAGTAAGAACAGAGGACATCTTGTTGCCTCTTCTGTCAAGTCACTTGGCTTATTTTGAATGTCTGGTGTCATTTTGATTTATTTCAATTTTTCCTCTTGCAGATTTATTTGAAAAACAGAAATTTGTATACTGTAGAAGCAAACAACCCTCGTCAGCTAGTGGAAATTGCAGCCAGAGACATTGAAAAACTTCTAAGTAACAGATCTAAAGCCTTGGTGGTGAGTACTCATGGGTTAAGTTTTCTATTTAGTATTTTAAAAAAATCTTTATTTACTATGGAAACATGCTTTTACTGTTATTTTTACTGACTATACTCTTACAGGCAGTGTCAGCATGATGTATAAGACATGACATGCAGAAAGATGGCTCCTGACTTCATGGTAAAAATGAACTCATTAGTTTGTTGGCATAGGGCAGATGCTTATAATATTGACCGACAGATAGGAACCATGTCCAAGTAAGAAATCAAGTTATAAATAGATTGGAAAATATTCCTCTAAGTGACGCACATGAATGTTTATTACTTGGAGATCACTGTACTCTACAGTCAGTAATGGTCTTGGGGAAACAAGAGTAGGGCTTTATTTTCTGATTTGCTAGTTTAAACTCCATTTCAATCATCTGTATCAGCTGTTTTGTATCAGCACAGTTAATCCTGAACTGTTTGTGTGAACACCAATGCTGCATTGCGAACTGGCAATTCTTTATGCTGTAAATAAGTAGCTGTTTCTTTAAACTGCTTTTACCAGCAGTCCCTTTCTCTTCTGTCCTGTGAGACACCATACATGGGTAATTTCTTTTTATGATTTCTACTCACATCACTCTCCCTCACATAAGAGCTGAGAGTGCTTTTCAGAAGATACTGACCAAACACAAATGGGGGGGATGTGGATAAATTAATAAACAAGCTTGGTATAGAGTAGAGCTATTAGAAATTGGTTTTAAGGATGGAATAGCAGACCAGATTTCCTTGAGCAATTATGTATCCACATAGGCTTGCAGATGAGTTTGGATGTGTCATTTAAAGTGAAAGAGAGAAGAAAGAGGCATTAATTCACCTAACTGTAGATATCCACTCAGCTGGTCGTCCTAAGGTCCTTTTTTGTTAGTGGAATAAAATAGGCACTTCTCAGTCAGGACTGACCTGATGTACTCTGAGTAAGACTTTAAAATGGGATGAACTATAGCCCAGCAGTACTTACTTCTCTCTTTCTCAGTCAGAGAAGCCTCAAATGTAAATGTCTATACTGTAAGTGGGTAAAGCTGGCAGAGATGAGTGCCACCCAAACAGTCCTTTTATCAGTACAATTTCATGAAGCTGAAGAATCAGTGTGAGAGTGAAACTGCTGCTACTATCCTGAGAACTCACCTTCTTGTAGGAGATGAGATTTTGCATAGTCTGCCATCCATGCACAGAAGGTACCCATTGTCCTTCCTTGGGTTCCTAGCAGGAGTTCACTCTTCCAGTTCCCATGGCTAACACGGTGTACATCAGTGTCTTCTGGGCCAAAGCTTCTCTAATTCATTCAAATAAGTGCAAAATAGATACGATTTTTTACTTGTTTTACTTCAGAGGGCGTGTGTTTGTGTGGCATTCTGTGGACTTTGCATTGTTATTGCAAAATATTGTAAGTCATTTATGAAATGAGTTTTTCCACCATTTTCCATCAACCCATGTAAGTTTGATGTTTTTAAGTTATCACAGACAAATCTTGCATTTTTCAAGACTCACGATTAATTTAGGTATTTGTGTGTGTGTGGTGGTTTGATCTTAAAATTTTAAGAAAATTGAGGAAGTATCTTATGCTTATTCTAAAAAATATCCCAGGACAGTTTTTGTCTGAATGTGGAAGAAGGGTGCTACCTCAGTTTAGGCAAGCATGTCACTGTTTGGAAATGGTAATATGATTCAGTTCTGTGATGGAAAAGCATAAAATTAGGTGAAGTGTCTTCCTTTGGTCCAGTTGCTCCTAATGGCTCAGGTACTTATACTGACTTTTCTATTTGTAGTTATACAAGATGTGCATCAGAACTTTCAAAAACTTCTGATTTTAAACCTTCCTGCACATTATTTTTATACACAGGAGACATTCACTATCTCCTGCATCTGTACTATTGCTTTCTACTCAGAGGATTTCTTCCCCTTCTGTAGGTACTTCTCTTTCTGCTTTTTTTCGAGGACTATCTTTATGCTGGCATTTTATGAACTTTATGTAGTGAAGCTGAAATTTATTTATTTATCTGAAATTTCAGTCTTCATAAATCAGATGGGTCACATTTTCTCTGAAATCAGGAGTAGAGTTGAACGGAACTGTTACTAATGACTGCGCAGAGGGATTTACCACTGGGGCTAATATGACTCAAAGTTTTAATTAAAACCTGAATCCTGAAAAGAGTATGATGCAAAAGCAACAGACATCCTCCAGTGATGCCACGAGGAAGGTGCCAGTGAATGACATCAACAGTGTCATTGTTCAGAGACCATTATACCCCAGGGATGCCATGGTTTCCTTTAGGCACGATGCACAGTCTTTGGGCAAGGTTATAATAAGCAAATACTAGCGATGACTTTTCTAATAATAAGTCATATCCCCTTGAGCTGTGAGAGCACCTTTAAATGAGAAGTATCTCTTGCATTCCAAATTATTTATGTTTTCATGCAACTTTGTACTAGAAAACTTTAGTTATGACAGTAAAATTGCCAGATAAAAATCACTTAGTAGTTTTGTACGTTGGACACAGAAGACTTGAAAAACGTGAAAAACCTTTGTGATTTCCTTTCTGGTTTATATGAGAAGAAATTATAGTGAAAGTCTGAACAAAAAAAAATTATCCCACAGTAAGGGAAAAGAGGTTATTTTTATTTTTTCATGTGTATGATTTTATGTTTGACAGAAGCTTAAAAGTGGTGGCTGAAATAGGTACCTAGCTGAGGAAGGAGAAAGAGGAAAGCCCTGATTTGAATGCAGAGATCACTACTACTAGTGAATGTGAGCCACAGAAGGAAAAGTTAGTGTGAAAAGAAAATGGAAAATTTTCTAGCAAAGTGCAGTGCAGGGTAGTATGAATAGTAAGGAGGGAAACAGGCAACAGCCTTACAGTCAAGGATGTCAAAGGCAGTCTTGCAATAGAGCTTGTTGATCAAATAGTGAACATTTCTTTTGCAGTTTACTGTTGCTTACTGCTGCATATTTGCCTGGACTAACCATACTGAACACCCACTATTTCAATATTATGAAACTCCCATATGCATGTGGTCCTGCAAGGAGTAGGGGATTGGACTCAGTGATCTATATGGGTCCCCTCAAACTCAAGATATTTTATTATTCTACTATTTTAGGACGTTATGGGCAAGTTAATATTCTGTGTCTATGTTTCTGGCTAAAAGGTAGTGTACAGGCTAGCTGTGCTACCATCGCAACCTGCGCTCCCAGGTATCTAATGGCAGAAGGGTGAAGGTTTTATTGAAAATGTATCCTGCAGTAACTATTGGAATACTCACAAAGCTTTTCCAGAGACACTAACAAATAGTATGCCTATCCCATTGGGAAGACTGTCACCTGAATTGTTCAGGTTTGCTAAAGTTATCCTCTGTTCCTACCCCATTTGTCAGTGCAATACCTTTCTGAAGCTATCTAAATCATGCTAATAGATCAGAATCTTTCCATTCAAATGGAAACTTTGGATGTTACTGGGTTTTATTTAATGAGTATTGTTAGAAATACTAAATAGAGTACCTGTCATTTTACTATATTTATAAAATATGGTTTGAGGAAACACAAATATTTTCCCAGTGACTATATTAAAATAAACCCTTTTAAAATCATTAATATATGTGATGATCTAATAATACATTTTTTTATTGCTCATGTAAAATATTGTAGTAAACCTAACATTTGCAAATATCCTAATTTTTGTTTTCATGCTTTAAAATTAGAAAGGTATTTTTAAAAACTCAGTGCTTTGTCAAAGCAGTGTTCTGGGGTTTTGTTTTCTGTTTATGCATTGTGTCATGAGGAGAATGTAGTATGACTTCGTTTATATAACATGTACGTGTAACATATGCAGCATATAAACAGTAATATTTGATCCAATGCTGTACATCAAATTTAAGCTGGAACTTCACTCCTGTGCAGTGTGAAGTCCTTAGCTGTGCAGCCCTTAGCCTCCCTCTGCCCATCTGAGCAGCCCATCACTTACTGGGTATTGGGGAGCATCCTGAATCTTCCACAGCAGGAAAATCTGCAGTTGTACCACTTCTCATTTTTGCTTATATATTTGAACAGAAAAGGGTAAACAAGTTTGGATCTCTTAGAAAACAGAAAATTAAAAAGAGAAAATGACGAATAGAGAACACCTACCAACAGTCTTTGCAAAGCCACCCTGAAGAAAATCTGAGGAAAAGGATCAAAATATCCTATTTCTTTCTTAGCTAAGATCCCTTTCTGCATTCCCCAAATATTTAATGTTTGGCTATGTGTTTGCTTAATAGTTTGAGATGAATCCCAATTATCCTTCTATCCAAAATTAAAATATATGCATATTTTTCTACCAATCTTTTCTACAGTGAAATATCTCTTTCTGGAAAGCCTCAGTGTCAGGATCTTATTGTCAACACTATGGTGTACACTCAAAGTGCATTTATTAATACACTTTTCTTCCATTACTGCCCATGTTCTAAGGCAACAGCATAACCATTTGCGCAAAGTAAGCACTCAAGCTCCACTAAAATACTTTTTACTAGAGAATGAGAGACAATCATATTTTCATTGCCAAATTCTTCTTAATACTTACTTGCTTTGCTTTGGGATTATTTGTGTATGCTTTTATCTAACTCTTACATCAAGGTTGCTTAAGAGAAGGCACTAGTCAGCACCCATGCAGATAATTAGTTGCAGATTTCCACCTTATTGTCTAGATTTCTTCAGACATCTCAACCAGAGACATAATATCTTTATTCTAGCCTTTATGCCTTAATTTCTTCAGAAAACGGAGGAAACAGAGTTTCCATGGAAACTGAGGCACAGATTGTGTCCTAGGAGACAGGTTCCCTCTACGTGCTGTTGGGAAATGTCCAAGGTGCACAACTGTGTCTAGGAATGAGCAGCTCAGAAGGTTTATCTGCTAGTTAAGATGCAATTTCAACACAGCTGTGCAAGTTTGTCCAGAGATCTCTCAGTATTTTCCTGCCCACCCAAAATAAGGCTTGAGTGTCTCACAACACAACTGGGAAGCTTAAATAAAGATGTATTATAATGTATTTTGAGATTTCTGGACAGAGATGATGTGCACTTTAAATAGGGTTCATAATTTTTCTGTAGCCCAAAAGACCTATAAAACTAAAATAAATTTTGTAACTGTGCTTGTTACTATTGCTTTTTGAAAGGTATCCGAAACTTTAGCTTGAGTTTTCTTTTGGTATCTTAGACCAACCTATCATCCTAAAAACAACTCTAGAACACTTTCTGATCTGCTAATCTTAAATTACCTGTACTAACAAGATAGCTTCTCACTCTTTAAAAATGCTCTGTAGATAAACTTGAGTTGTCCACTCATTTAGAAGGACTTACACTGGCAACATCTCTTGCTTTTGGGCTCTGCTGCAACTCAGCCACCAATCTTCTGTGTTCCAATAGGAATTCTAAGAAGCCCAAATAGTCACATCTCATAGCTAAGTTCACCACTTCTGCATGCTAATCTAAAGTTTAGAGCTAACCATTCCATAGGGTCTTTGGACAGGTCTCTGATCTGAAAATATCCGTGGATATGTGTGGATACATACCTGGATTTGGACACACTTGAACAGGTGTGTTGAAATTACATCCAAACTATATTCCCATATCCCTTCAATTCCAAATGGTAAATCCATTTACTTTGACTCAGGCTGTGAGGGCTAGAGTACTTGCCCGAAAATAAGGTTCTTCAGGGGTGTAGTTTGGATTTTCTTAAAGTGGAGGGCAATCTGTGCTTCTGAATTCCTTCATTATTTTGCAAACGACACACTAAACACTGTGATTTTGTCATTAGAAGACACTGATGAACTTGAGTTGGTGAAGGAATCTGATGTTTTCTATTAGTTATTATGTGCCGGTGTCATATCCTATAAAATGCATAGGGAAAGGGAGAGGTCTGAGTTGTACAGATGAATTGTGGTCATGTCAGAGGTTAGTCAAGCTAAAATGTCTTTGTCTTCTTTTCTTTTCTGGACTATTTTAAGAATGTAAACCTTGTTGAGAACTGATTTGAAAACTGATTTCAGTGAAAAACCCCACATCAATCATATCTTGGTAGATTTGCTGCTACTTTCCCTTTACTTCTATTTTTTCTTTTCAGGTGTTTCTACACTTTTGACTCTGCCAGTTATAGGCAACATTAGACAATTTTGTTGGAAAGGGATCAAGTTGAAAAAATTCAGGGAAGGAAAATAGCTTGAACTGTGGTTAGTCTCACAGCAAGCAACTCTTTCCCACATTTTATGAGTATTTAGTTGTTCTATGAGAAGCTGGACATCATAAGGAAGTTGGCAATGAACTGTGTATGCTGGGGTTTTTGCCAAAATAATTTCAGGTCTGACTTCTAAGAAGAGGAAGTCTATAAAGTGGGAAAGAGTAAATTAACTAGACTAAATTAATTGTCAAACAAATGAACAAAGTTTTTTTTATGCATGTTTTTGTGTTATGTACACAGGTTTTATTTTATTTTTTATTCTAACGTTAACTTTCCTCTGTTTCTTCTCTCTAATATTTCAAAATATTTTATTCTTTTATTTTAGCTTTTAATTTCAAACTGGAGGTGGCTCTTTGGCTTTAGGAAAAGATTACACAAAGTGTGTATCAGCATCACAAAACAAATGGCTTTAATTGTGCAATTATCCTCCCAGAAAAATGCTTAAACTTAGGAAAATTACAACTAAAATAAATGTTTATCTGTATATAGACTGTAAGATCATGTGTGTCGTATGTTTTTACATGACAATATGTCTTGGTTCTTTAAGTCCTTTACGTTACATATTTGGTAGAGTTTTACAGCATTGGGACTCTAGGTCTATTTATATGTTTAGTTTTTCTATCTCCATCAGTTCTCTACACACTGAGTAACTTACCAAGGTGGAAAATTTTCAGATTTTATGTTGGAGTACAAGACAGAAGTCCATGGTCCCTTTTGATATCAAGGGCTATTTAAAATACGGTTGTCTGTTAAAAGTTGTAACACCCTCGCTTATGGTGTTCCCCATGGTTGTCTCCCTATGTGCACCCCTCGGGTTGATCCCCAGTATGGCACCCCCTTGTTTTATCCCCAGTTCCCCTCCATGTTGTCTTCTTCTCTCTCAGTTTTCCCACCTTTGCCCTGGACCTGCTTCCCTACTGGTTCATTTTCCAACCTTTGACGAGTTGCCCCCAATTGATTGGTTGGTTCCCCCTTAAATGCTCCACCCCCTGTTCTATCCAGTCGTATCCAAGTTCCAGAACCTTCCTTTGGAGCCCTTGCAAAGCCCGAGCCCCAGCTGAATAAATGCCTTTTGTGCCTTCGCCCTGAACCTGTGTGCTATGCTGTGGTGTGCGGAAGGTCATTCGGTCGGTGGCTTGTGGATTTTATTTCTAGATGCTTCCTGTAAGTATTTGGAATAGACATCGTAATTTCCTTTTTGCAGTATTAGACTTAGATTTCAGTCCATGGCTATAGTTGGTCTAAATAGCAGAAATAGCTTCTTCAGATATGGCAGGAACTTTGCAGGTATGTTTAAGACTATGTCTGAAACTACCCTCTCTGGAAATTTGCACACTAGCAGAAAAAGTTTCACATATATGCTTTTTTAAACTATAGTACTAAGTCTGTTAGCCTGTATGAACTTTATTTAAATCTCCAGATGTAAATGTAGCCTAGTTTGAAAGTCAGCTGTAGTTGCTGAAGCAAATGTGTTTTGGAATGACAGCTAGCAAGACATGACACTTGTGAAGTCAAACATTTGTCAGTTTGTCCACATGTCAGATGTTTGAATTTGTTTTTACTTGTCTTGCCTTGAGTCTTATTTTATTAACTGAAATCCAGGTTGTATAGATGCAACATTATACCTCAGAGGATAGATTCCAGTAACACACGTACCTTGCAAGGCATTATAAAAGTCTGGAAAAATAAATCAAGGGCTTGCAGTGAAAGTTCTTACAAATATTGCCAATTTCCATTCATTTCTTTCCATGGTTGACTTGACTTGCCTTCTGCAGATCTTGTGTTCTTGTTGACAGATAAAGAGGAGGTCACCCCTCCAGCTTCTCATACCCTCATAGATAGCCACAAGTCATCATTTTGATTTTTGTGGCCCTGAACTGTACATAGTACTGCAATGGCAGAGTCCACGAGCTTAGAGAGACACCTGCTGAATCTCTATCCTGCCAACACAGTGCATTGCACTTGGAGCTTTAACTGTGGCTGAGATGAAAAAAGCTAAAAAGAGCTTGTGGCAAATAATATTATTTGATGATCAGCTTCACAATTTGGCTTTTCTTTCTCCTGGAACAGTAGATTGCCACTGATAGCACAGCTTTGTTGCATTCACATTTTTTACAGAGAAATATAAGGAGCAGCTGTAGCTGTAGCAGTTCTTTCCCTTTTAGACCCCTTTGTATTTTCATTCGAGCATATTTTCTCACCAAATTAATGGCCACATCTAATTTTGCAGAAGGTTTGTTGTAGTTCTTTTAGCTCCCTGTGAGCTTCTTCACAGGTTTGTTACAAGCAGGTTTCTTTGTCTAGGTTTATGGATATTGAAATTTCATTTGTGAAAGATGTTCTGCAGGTGCATGGCATCATTAATACCAGCATCACCCTAAGCTGGGGAGCTGATGAAGCAGCTGTGAAAGGTGAAATATTGCTCCAAATAAGGCTTGCTTTCTTTTGTTTAAAAAGTTACTTTTTCAGCTTCAGAAGACCAGATTTTTTTAAAAAAACCCCAAACAAATACAAAACCAAAACAATGCAACCCAAACCTCTGTTGTTGCTTTTCTTGGATTTGTCCCAGTTTTTATCTCCAAGGCTTTGCTACCCTTCTTAGCTGAGGCTTACCCTCAGGCAGCTTCTTCTCCTGAAGTTATTTTTGTTTTCCTTGTGTGTGCTTCTGCCTGGTAGGCAAAGGGAGCTGTTTTCTTCCTTATTTCTCGGTCTGATGACTTCCATTCAGATCATTTGCCCAAGAAACAAATTTATGCCTTTTTTTTCTTTTTTTTTTTTGTGTAAAATGCTTTTTCACTGTGGCTAGTTGAAAATTGTAGATAAGAATGATTTTCCATGGTAAACCACACATTTTTCAAATAATAATATTTCATAATAATTTAATCTGCAAATGTTGTATTCCATACCTTAATGTTGTCTAGCCAACCCTTGCAAGACTCATAATTTTTCCTTCAGTCACTATGTTTGCTTTTGCAACCCCAACAAAATGGAATTTAAAACTTTTAAAATCATCTGGGAAATGAGAAATCCACTTATTTGCTGAAAACTCTATTAAAAGTTATGGAGAAGAACCAAGTGTAAATGTTGTTTTCAGAGAAACAAACTTGCGCACACAATTTATACATAAACTATGGTGTAGGAGTTGTGCATTGTACACAACTCCAAGGCTGTGTTCTGCCTTTGTGAGGCTTTTTTCCCCTCATAGGATTGGGTTAAATTTGTGACTCTTTATCTTCTCTTGTCTTTCAGAGTCTTTGCTTTAAAAGAGCATTGATACCTGACTGTTACAGTGGAATTCTTTGTTCCCCTTTGCTTCTCTTTTTCCACATTCTCCATATTAAAAGTTCAGATTAGATTGTGTTGCTACAGCATCACACTAACACATTTTGAATTATTCCCATTTTACCTTGTAAAAACTTTTCAATTTACCTCTGTCCGAGACCCAGTCACTGTTTTCTAAATAAGTTTTGAAATGTCTACATTCCTGGGTTAGAGAGTTTTAATAAGTTCTCAAAACATTTGAGTTGTAATTCAGTTCAATTTGCAGAAATAAAGCACAAATGCAGGTGAGAGCTTTATTATTTAAAACTTAACCCTTCCTAATTGTTATGTATAAAATATACGTATAAAGACTTCTGGATCTCCAGGCTTATCATTTCACTGCTCTGTGCTCCTGGCAATGTTCACTTTAATAGTCAATGTCTAATGTTGGAAATATATCTTTGGGGATAAGGTAGATTTTAACAGAATGCCTTCTGTTTTTCACATGTTCTTCTTCCTTGTTGCTCCTTTTCCTTCCTCTGTGCTAGTAGGTGTTTGAAGGGAGAAATTACATATTTGTCAAGGCACAGTTCTGCCTTGAATATGGTTGTCTCTTTATGACAGAACTAATAAAATTATTTGTTAAAATAGAACTGTTGTGGTTTCCTGCTAGCTGAAACTGCAAGTTGCTTTTATCACCAGTTTCAAGGTCCATAAAGATTTTTTTTCCCCAAAAAATAATTAAACCTCAGTTTTTTTGGTGGAAGTGATAACTGAAGGCAGGAGGTAGTCTATGGGATAAAAGTACAGGAATTGCCCTGCTGGGTTGATATAGCTTTGTAGCCAGTATTCTTGAACTAGTGTTGGCATTTGGTGTGGTTGGATAAAGAACACATATAAGCTTTGTCAGTATCCATCGTCCATTATTATTATCCCCTGTGTTCACAGTTTTGGATTAGAAATTTCAAGGAGAGGACATGTCTGCCTGTTCCTTTCAGTATCTGCTAGTGAACTTACCCTTAAATTCACTGAGCCTCTCACCTGCCTGTACTGTCTGCTTCCATGACATCCTGTTATAACTGGTTGCAGGATCTCGCTATTTATGGGTAAAAAAAAGGGCATTTCTCCTATAATTTCTGAATTGACCTCTGACAAGTTTCAGTGAGCGTAACTAGTATTGCCAGACTTGGTACATGACGGTTTTGGCATTGGTGTATAAGCTCAGCCATATCTGCTGTCAGCCTTCTTGTCTACCAGAAGGAGTTCTGGCTTTTCTAGTCTCTCCTGACATGCTATCTTACAGAAAATTTGTAATTCTTTTATATCAGCTCCTGCCACCGCATTAATCATTTTATATACATTTTTGGAAATGGAGAAGCTTAGGTACATTGCAGGAAGTTCTTCTAATGTGTCTTGTGTGCCTGCATCATGCTCTAAGTCCTCTTCTAGAACATGACTAGTAAGAGAGAAGATGAGAGGAGAAGATTAATTTCTTTCCACAGTTGATTTCCCTCACATCTTTTTTGCCTTCAGGCATTAATCTTTGGCAGGACTAGGATCAGAAGATCATGACAAAATGCTCAGATATTACAAATACATGTGTAGTGGCAGGTTTTCAGACAAGCACTTCTTAACAAGAAAAATCAACAGTAAATCACTAGTGGCCAGATAAATTATTTCAAATAAATAAATTTTAAAAAAATCAGTTCTAAGTAAAAGTTATCCAAATCCAGATTTTTAAATTATTTTGATATATTTTTTTACTTTGGAAAAGAAGTGTAGTTAAATCCCTTTTTTCCCCCAGAGAGAAGTTACAGTACTTTGTTCCAGTAAAATTATTTGTTTTCTCCAGATGCTTTTTCACACCTTTCTCTTGGTCAAATTTTCAAATTTTCAGCCAGAGTAAGATGAAATTTAGAAATGCTAGTTTTGACTGATGAAGTTTGTAAAAGCATCAGACTAATTTTCAACTTCAGTAGAACTCTTGCTGCAATAAGAAACTATTGAATTGGAGAGTGGACATCAGAATCTGTCCTTTGCGCAAGTAAAAGATAAGACCCCACATTTGGGTTGGTTACTCATCATATAATTTGATAAATTAGCATTCAGCAACGAGAAGCTGAATAGTCTGCTCTTGCAAACAGGCTTCCGATTTCTTCTTTTTTTTCCTTTCTCTCAAGGGTTTTGTTTTCTGAGTGTTAAGGTGCCTATCCACAGCATGGCCATAATGCTTATTCTATAGCTGCAGTATCCTTGCACTGTTAGGGCTGGATAACAGTATGTGTTCCGTAGTGTAAAAAATTGTTTCCTGAAATATTTGAGTTTTTCCTCAAGCATTTTGGTCGCACACTTTGTGCCAGTATTTCAGGCATGCAGTTAATTGGAACCCTCGGGAAAGAATGCAGGTAAATCTGGGGCTCTTCCAAGTAAGCTTTAAAAGGATCAGATCAGCAGGGCTTGAATCCTTGGAAACAGCTTGCTGAGAGCTAGTTAAGAAATTCTGAATTTCTGTCTTCAAGAAAGTATGAGCAGTTTCAGGGAGTGTGTTCACCTAGCATCTTTCTTTCATAAGTTTTTCTTCCGTACTAGTTTAAGGTGTCCGCCTGCCATCTTTACCATACCTTTCAGACTTTGTAGTGAAATTTCCATGTTAAAATTTCCCTGAAGAGAGCTCTTGTCAGCTTTCTTTGCAACACTGACTTTTGATGTAATTGTTAGTACAAAAGGCAGAATTCCCCAGGAACCCAGAAATTTCCTGGTACCAGAAGTCTCAATGGGAAAGCTCAGAAAGCAGAATATGCTGAAGGAAAGCATAAATGTTTTTTGTTATTTTTTCAAAGTCTAACTCACTGCAATCCAACTTTAAATTTGCTCATAAAGAAATGTTTTTCTGCAAAAATCTCTATTAATGAGTGGTGGCTGAGGTACTCCACATGTTTTTATGTTAAACATTTTGTTGGATTAAAAGATTCCCTTTGATGGGGAAGCTTCAAGAAACAAGGTGATGACACATTTTATGATGTGTCAGTGTGATGAAGATATGGTTTCTTCAAAGTGCAAGGGCTGTCCAGGAACATTTTTCACTCCCTTTTATGCAACTGCTTAACAGATACAAATTGTTGCTCTTCTACTAGATTCCTAAAGGGCTCAGATTTACTATATATTGGGATTTGATTTATGAATTCACTTGGAAGTGGTCCTTAGTGGCCTCTATATAAACATGTTTACATGTTTGCTCCTACTGGGAGGGGGATATGACACTTGCTGCACGAGTTCCAAAGGGTGACAAGTCTCCAATGTATGCTTGATTTTGACACAGCTGACTGTCCTTGTGGAGTCACCTAGGTCCAAATTCCACCTTTGGCATTGGGACATAAGAGGAGCACAGCTGAAGGACAGACAGATATGTGCTAAGCACAAGACATCTTACATAGGTGAAACTGAAATCCTCTGTCTGGAGCACTACATTTGGGTCAGTGTTGCAAGATGACACCTTAATTTGCTCAGGATCAAAACCCAAAATCTTCTACTTAGGGTTGGTAGTAACAGAGACGTGTGTTGTGTGTTTTTTTCTTTTGGTTTGGTTTTTTTGTTTGTTTGTGGTTTTTTGTGTTTTCTTTTTTTAGTATGTTTGGAAGAAGATTTCATAACCGAAATGACTGTCTAAGAAATCAGGGACCTGAGATCAAATTTCTCTTCAGTCTAAGAAGTCTATGTTTGTCTCCCACCTCCTAAAAGACTGCTTTGGTTACTTCATTACAACTAGACTGAATGGAAATTCTCTGTTTGTCCATGGTTGCTCTTTCCTACCAGTGCTGAGCCAGAGTGAGGGCTTGGGTCTTAGTTCTTATAGCATGCAGCTAGACGAGAGTAAATAGTTTCCCACTGGTCTTCGTACGAATTCAAACATCATCACCATCTTCTTTACATTGCAAGCCATCTCAAAAAGTGTGGCAGTGGGTCAGAAGGCATGCAAGGCACAGCACCTCTGCTCTGAGCACTGCAGATGGGTATGTGGAGCGTAAAGAACTGCTCTTGCATGTCTGCTAATGGCCAAAAGTCAGGAATATGGTTACCTAGGGAAGCCTCTGATCAGATTCTCTCAACTCTTGATATGCCAGCAAAGTGAGTAAATGAGATTTTCCTAAGTATCCTACGCTTTTGGGTTTTTTTGCTATATTATTCTTAGTCTTCTAATCTCCTAATTCTAATCCTTTTTTTGATATATTATTTTGGTTTTTCCCTTTATAAACTATGTCTTTCTATCTCCCATGCTGTATTAACAAAATTCTGATATTTTGTTAATTCATTTTTTTCCCTTTATAAATTTTGTCTTTCTACCTTCCACAGTGTATTTACAAAATTCTGCTAATATTTTGCAAACACAAAGCCAGTCAGTTTGTTATTTGAAGTTGATGGACATGATCTTCATCAAACAAAACCACCAGCAGTAAAAGGCATAGAACACTAGTTCTCAAGGGGGGGAATGAATTCCCAAGTATGTTTCAATGGTTTGCATTGGATTGTGACTGCCAAAGAAATTCACTTTTACTCAATATTAATTTTTTAAAATTGTTAAAAATCAATATTGATTTGGAAGTGGTCTCACAAACAGAAATCATTTAGAAGACACTGCTGTAGGTAATTACAGACTATAACACAAAAACGAAGTGTGGTAATGTGTAGTTTAGGTATGAAAAAATACATTTTTATTTATTTTTGTGGTCTGTGTCTTTCATAAAAAAAATCAGTTTGAATTTCTACTAGGGTTTTGGGTATTTTGGTTGCTTGGTTTGCTCCTTTGCTTTGTTTTGTTTTGTTTTTCAGGCTAGTGTCAATTTCATTCTTTACGAGCTGATAAAAATACATTGTGTGAGGTTTTATCACCTTGTCTATGTTTAGTTAAGAGTGACATCATGAACCTATTTCGAACTTTTCTTTTTTAATAACAAGAGAAGTTCTGACAGTCTTTAGGTTTAGTACACCCTGAGACAAACACTACTTTTTTTTGTTTTTATAGAATTGTTTGGGGATTTAATTTATTTTCAATTCACTACTTTTTATTAAAACTTCAATCATCCTCCACTTGATTGTAATTAAAACTGCCCCTAGGCAATAAATTTTGTTCTATGCAAATATGACAGGTATATTATGGAAAATCTAATTGTTCATATATTGCAACTTTTCATGTGGTATTAAAATAAGTGATGAAGTAATTAGATTTTTTCCCCTTTAAATATTAGAACAGAAAAGAACAGCAGAGTTTGTACTTTCCCTGAGCCTGTGTCCATAATGCACTCTCCTGCCTCCATGAATTCTGAAATTATCCCCTACCACAGATAGGAAGTTGTTGATTTGTGTCCTGATGAACTAGTGCAGGGAAGATGTTTCAGTTCAGTGGTGGGCTTCCCAGAGCAGGCAGTGTGAAGAGGAGTGGAGGCACCTGAGTGCCTGTACTGGAGCACCATGGTTAGGAAGGATGGTGTCGTGGTCAATAGAGTGTTTGGTGGGTCCTCTGAGGATGAGGCAATGGTGTTCACTTCTAGATTCTTTCATTAACATCTTCATTACACCCAGCTCTGACATGTCTAAGGAAAAATATGTATTTCCTTACACTTAGTTAAAAAATGTGAAATTCATCAGTGGTTATGTTTCAAGAATATTTCTTTAAATAGGTCTGTGGTGCAACCTGTTACAGATGTCAGCAGGTTGCACCTTTGTTATGAAGGCAGCTTTTTCCCCCTCCAAGAAGCTAGCAGGGAACACTTGCCAAAACTGAAAAGGTCATGAAGATCCTTTAGGTCTTACCCTCTTGTACAGAAAAACCTTATATAATCCTTCAGCTTCAATTGCTGCTTGCACACTGGCTATGGCCGCGTTCCTTCTCCTTTGCTCTTTATGCCGTCTCCAAGTTGGTTTGTGTTACAGCAGCAGTGACTCACTAATGCTCAGTCCAGTGTAAAGTACTAAACAGACAGCCTCTGCTGCTAAATTCAGCAGCTATTCCCCAAGTCCCTTGTCTGAGTCAGAGCACCGTGGAGCAGTGATTTTGGGTTTGCTGGATGTGTTTGGGCGGATGGTGCGGGAGTGGGCGGCTGTAACGCTCTCATTGCTGAGCAGGCAGTGAGCAATCCCCCTTGACGTTTGCGCTGCCACCTTTTTTTTTTTTTCTCCCCTCTCTTTTTCTTTTTTTTTAAAAAAGGTTTACATGTATTCTGAAGTTGTCAGGATGTATTTATGTTTAACCAGGTCTTTAAAAAAATTAATGTGAATGAACAGAAAATGCTAGAGGAGCATGTTTACCTGGTCCCAAGGTGATAAAAGCAGATTGAGTTGAAGTCCTAGGGGTGAGTATTTTCAGGTCGATTTCAAACAGAATCAGCCTTTAACAACATAGCATATACTGACGTGTGTAAACCACACAGTCCCACCAGGCACTTCCTCAGCATTTCCAATCCCTCTTCTTTTCCACACATTTATGACGTGCCAGACTTCCCACTGGGTCAGCAGAGCTGTCCTTACCTTCTGGCCCCTCAACTATTCCTTTTTTTTCGTTTTTTGCCCTCAAAGCCTGGATGCAACTTAAGGATATTCCTTTCATAACCAATGGAGGGGAATGAAAGCCAAAGGACTAGTTCATGGCATTTGCAATTCTAAGAACAGAATTTAATCTCATGTCACATTTCATGGGATTCAGTTACATCTAAAAAGATGGCATCATAGCTAAATGTAACATAATATTAGCTATAAATATGTTTATGTAATGAAAGCACAATAACTTCAAATTTGTTGTTATAATCTGAAAACAAAACAAAACATTAAGAATATATTGCTGTTTTTTCTACCTAAGCAGAAATTCATGTGGTGTAATTTTACCCTCAGCTATCGTTTTCTGTGCCTTCTGATTTTTCTCTATATTTTCTTTGTACTCTGTATCTTAAAACGTCAACTCTTAATTTTTGATATGCACCTTATTTTTAGGCTTTCATTTTTTAAAGCCAGTGGTTGCTAAAGCTAGCCTTTCCATTTAGAAAGAATATAGTAAAGAGCTGATTACAGAGGATGAAAATGAGGAAAAATTAATGTTACAAAGTACAACTCTAGTGTAGCATGACCATAACTGTGTGCCGCTGTAGCTGGGAGAATGGAGCATAGGTACTTCTATAAGGTGCTTTAGCTTTTTGATTTCATGTTTAACCATTTAATGAAGCACTTTAGGCTTTTAACCATTCTAATACTGTTCTAATATTTCATAGAAGGGATTTATGTATTTGCCATAGATTCACATCCAATACATATTTGCATAGATAATCATTGCTGTGTTGGAGGCAAAGCTTATGGCTGCAGGCTATGTTCCTGATTTTGTTCAGAATAAAGTATAGATTTAGTATTTAGCATGTAATAGTATTACTGACATCTTTTTCTTTGAATCAAAGTCTACACATGACTTGGAATTAAAAAAATATATATATTGTAATAGTGAACATAATACTAAGCATAATTGAAACACAAAACAGAATTATGTTCATGTGGAGCAAAGAAACAGTACATCACCTGGTTTATCCTAGACTTACAACTTCCACTAATTCCTCACTGAAATGCTATGTTAAATGGCCACAATATTTCTAACCATAGATGTCTGTCCACAATTTGAATATTTCCTGCTTAGGAGTGCTTTGTGCATATTCACCTTGTTTAGGTACATTTGCGAAATTTAGGTTAAGTGACTGCTAAAACTCTTTGTTTTCTGTTTTTTCCTTTGGTTTGTGTTTGGTTGTTTTGTTTTGTCTCAGTATTTAGTAATCCTCTGCATAGATTCATGAGTTATTAGTAAAATTCTTGGTTATTCTGTTTAAATGAAATACTTCTGTTAAGACAGTGTGGTCTCAGCTGCAATAACATCTGCATCAACTCTTGACCATGGATTAGAATTTGCAGGAAGGACACGAAGTGGCAGAGAAGTGGGAACGAGATGTGCTTTTGCAGGATCCTTGACTACATGCTCTGATTTATTATTTAGCTGTGAGCTATGTTCAGTTCAGCAGGGGAGCTTTTCTTCCTGCAGTTCCATTGAGATCTCTGTGTATCAAGTTACTCTCATGCAGTGACTTGGACATTGTTCCTACTCGCATGCTACCACTGCTTTCAACAGAATGTATTTTCAGTGGCCTCAGTGCCTAGAAAAGACTTGTTTTACATTTGTTTCTATAGTTTCTGATACTCACCATGTTCACACAAACATTCTACTAATTTTTTCTCTACTGACAACTATTGGTCAGCTTGAAAACTGCAGCATTCCGTTCTGTTATATAGAATTAAATTAGTGATAATAAATAACTGCATAATAAGAAGCTCTTTTTACCACTTCAGAGTAAACTCGGACATTTGCTAATTGTATCTAATCTCAAGAAGGTTTTCTGGTATCTTTTTTGTATGTTTCAGTAAAGATCAGGCAGGCAAGTGGAGAAGGTGATAAATGATGGAAGCAAGTTTTCTTTTGTTTCCTATAAGCCAGGAGTTTGCATGTAGTGATGTTTTAGAGGGATTTCTGCATTTCCAAAAGTCTCCTATGTTGTGAAATAAAAAGGTTAATAGTAATCTAGCTAACTTTGTAAGTCACTCAGTGCAAGGGAAAATGCTGGTAAAAAGGACATACATAGAGGTTCAAAGTTTCAAAAGTATTGAACTTTTGTTCTGCAATGAGATTCATTACAATATCTTCATAGAAGTCTAGGGTCTGATATTTTCTCAAGCTGTTTTTCTTATCTGCAGGTTTAATGGCCGTGATAAAAATGGAGCACTACAGTAAAAGCCATTGGAAAATTTTTGTGATCAGCAAATAAATTTCATTGGCAAGGACTTGGCAATTGCTTAGATACTGTCTGTAGCTTGTTTCTCAACCCCATGAGCAGTTTTGTGAGGAAGCATTTCACACCAGCCCACAGCAGATTGAAGACAGGACTCAGATAACCTGACACAGAGAGGAAGATTACATGTACTTCTCAATTTTTCACAGTTTTTCAAAATGAATGCTGAAATGCCACTTATGTCACTACTTGTGCTCCTGCTGAACCATTGCTATGTCATGGAGTCAAGTGTGATATATCTATTCCTCGGCAATACATTTTAGAGTACCATGCAAGAAAGTATAAATTCCTGACAGAGGACTTGCCAGTAACGGGTTCCTTTTTACAGCATTGCCCATAAGCTGTCCTTGATGTCACTGTTTTTACTGTCTCTTAAATGCTGAATACAAAATGGAAAAACAAAACTAAAAACCCAACCATGTTGCATGAATTGTTTTGCTTACATTAAGCTTTATAATAGAAAGTTGTCTAGTCTGAGCTAGGAGTGTAGACTTTGTCTGTGCCTGCTGGAAAACAGTCTCTGCCACACTGAAGTGGAGGATTCATTTCATTCTTTTTCAGTCCCTTTGGTGTTATTTCCTTTTTATTTTTTCAGCAGAGAAAAACATATGATGCTTTTATATTTCTTCACAGTTTAGCTGCTTCCTGCTCATCTACCTTGTGAATTACTGGGTTTTTTTATGCCAGCTGTGACCCGAGACGTTTTTGCACCGCTTGCAAGCCCTTAGTCTCTTTGAAAAGTGAAAGTTTTGATATGTTCAAGTATAAATACAAATTCTCTCATGTATTTGACAGATTTTTCAAATTTTCAAACATTTATAACTGGAGTAGACAGAAATAGCAGGCTTCTGTCTGACCTGCAAAACACAGTATTCATTTTCATTTGCATCCTGATAGGTGTTGAGCATCATTTACATCTGTGTAACCTCCCCTGGCTTAACGGGTGTTCCAGAATTGTATTTTCCCCTATCAATTGAGAATCAAAGCTGTAAAGTTCTTCCCATCAGAAATCAATTCTGTAACTGGCAGAACCAAAGGAAGCATTCCCTCATGTTCTTCCCTGTTGACCAATAAAGATGATGCCAATTGCAAGAGATCAGGTTTTCATGTTGTTGGCTCAACTTGAATGTGCTTCTCATGTGTGAGTCTGGCTCAAGGCACTTTAATGGCAAGATCTTGGGACTTCCTGTGAGTTTTTGTTGTGTATGTGTATTAAATCAATCATTTGAGGTGAATTTAGAAGACTAAAAAGGATAGGTCAGATCAGATACAGTCATTTTCTTTGTAAGCTGCCAAAATTATAGAATATGTAATAGAATAATTGGAGTTGGAAGGGACCTTAAAAGATGACCTAGTTCCACACCATGGACAGGGACACCTTCCACTAGATCAGGCGATATAGGTTTTATTTGGAAATATCCTGCACACTGTTTTCAGAGATCGTCATGGAAGAGAGTTCACCTGCAGGAGCTGAAAATAAGGGCCAAAAACCATTTACCAAGATGGAACTGTTACATATGCAAGAAGTTACACAATGGGATTTTAAAGCATGGAATGCAATTAGACCCATAATGTCCTCCTCAGTTGAAGGATGGCATTCAAGCTCTTCTTACACTTGTGCATATATCACCAGATGTTGATCTTCAGAATCACAAATCTTGGAAATCCAACCCAAGCTGTTTCCCTGGAAGCAGTTGTGGTCACAAAGCACGGAGAGCTTGTTCCCACATTGAAAATAATAATGATTTGCAGCAATTTGCAATTCTGTGTTAGTCAAGGGCATGGAGCCATTGGATGTATTGTGAACAACTGGCACTACCTATAGCGTGTGTTATCATTTGAGAGGCAGGGTTAGCTCCTGATGAGGGTTCTGGTTTTCAAACCCTCTTTTGAAGCCCACAATTCACCCTGTGGACAGTACAGGGAAATATTGAATAGATGTTTGCATCTGAAAAAGGCAACAAATGCACACAAAAACACAAGCAAGGAGTGTTCAGTGAGGATTCAGCTATTTGAATTGGAATGGATGAAAACTGCTTCATATTTAAGAAAAAAGGAAAAAAAAAAGAAAATGTTGTCTTGGTCTGTCTGCATTATAGGAGCTCAGCTAAGAGCAGATTAGGCTTTTTAAATGTACCATGAATGATCTAGCTATGGCAGTGATGAAGGGAATCTGAGCAGGCTGCACAGCCATACACTAATTGATTTGCATGTCAGACCCTGGGGACTTGCTCTTAAGGCCGTATTCTGGAAGCTGAAAGGTGCATCCGTGCTTACTGTGGGTGTCCTCAGATAAAGGTGGTATTTTAGTAAAAAAGAAAAACAGTGTGTAAAGGACAGGCTTAATAAGTAGCAAATGAGTTGTAAATTAGTTGACATTTTGAAGTTTTTTTCCCTTCTCTGTTAGCCAGGCTGTGACTGCTGTCTCCCCATGTGTCACTGAGAGCTGGATGTGCTGTGCTGTAGGTTGGTCAGACTGCCCCAAATTAGCCTAAGGGACATCATGCCATCCTTCTTGTTTGAAGGGAGGGGAAGTAGGAGTGATCTCTGTCTTCAAAACCAGAGAAAAACAACTATTTCTAGCCATTCCCCCCCTTCTTGTTTTCCCCTCTGTTTTTCTTTCTTTTCTCATCTCTTTTGGAGGGGTTTTTTGGGTGGTTTTTTTTTTTTTTTTTTTTTTTTTTTTTTTATTCTCTGGTGATTCTGACAACACACAAACGGAAATTATCCAGCCTGAGGACTGTATTTCTGTCCTACACTGTTTGTATTTCTCAGATTGCTCAAAATAACTTTACAGAGTGGATATGGGGGAAAAATTAAGTTAATATTGTCATTTGGATGTTTCTTTTTATTTTAGGGAATAGAGAGGAGAAATGGCATGTTCCCTTACATGTAGAGAAGGATTGTATTATTTTTGTGTGTGTCTGGGATGAGCTTATAAAATGATGTATTGTTGAAGAGAAATAATTCTTTTCACTCCAGTAAATTATTTTTATGGTTTCTGAAGGCTCTTAATATCACAAACTGCTAATTTATTTAAAAAAAATAAATCAAAGTTATTATCACTGCAGCAATTCACATTTACTTTTTGTAATCTTACATAAAAGTGAAAACCTTGAATGTTGTGTAATTGAAGCAAAGATCTGGGTACTGGGAAAAAATCAGACCTTTACAGCAACACCAGAGACCTGCAGGTAATTTGTTTACCTTCTGTTCATGGAAATCAAGGAGCGGCATTATCATTAAAAGAATGAAGTGCATTCAGACAATTGAAACAACAGTAAGATGCTAATTAAAGAAATTGCAGAAAAGTATCATGCTGTGTACTTTTGTTCTATAGAGGAATTTAACCTGTGGTCTTGTTTTACAGAAGTCACATGAGAAATTTATTTTGGTAACATTGGAGCTTAATAAATAGAGAGTCCCGTGGCAGAACGGCAGAACACCTGACCCTTACACAACAGTGGTTTTATATATCAATATCAATTTAAATATAATTAAACTTTGTCTCAAGGGCCTGCAAACTACCAGAAAGGGAGAGTAAATATGCAGAAGAGAAGCCAGAAATACGGGTTGAAAACAAAGAAGAAACTACAAAAGGAGATAGACAGCAGAGGTGGATTTGGGTAGAAACAACAGTTAATTGGTGTGCAAGAAGAGTAAGATGAGACTTGAAATAGGAGAGATCAATCCAAAAAGATGAAAGAAAAGAAGAAAACAGTAGAAATTGATTATTTTGTCCATGTTCATAGTTCTCTTGATCTTCCTGTTTTGTTTTTATATAACTGATCAGTAAATGATTCTTTATTAACTTTTCATTAAAGTTTTAAAGATTTTATAATTATGTTTGGGATCTTGAACTTAGAAAGAAAGCAGACCTGGGGCTGTGTACATAAATCCTAGTGAGATGGGCTTGAGATTGAGAATAGACTATAAAGTAATTTCTGTGTGGCGTGAGGGAGAGGACTTGGTGGTGGTTTACCTGCAGATCAGCAACCAAGGGATCTCTGAAGACTGTAGATCAGAAAATGCAGGTCAGCCAACAGTTTAAAATGTGATATTGACAAACGGGCACCTGAACAAACTATGCTTTGCACACGAGAAAGACAGAGGGGCAAATGATGTGCTGATTGACTTGACTGATGGACTCTTCATGTTGGAGATGGATGATGGATCAGGGAATTACATGTTTTCTGTTGTCATGAAGTAGATATTCTCTGTATTGGTGTGTCTCAATTTGAAATTGAGGAAGAAACTCAGTTTTATACCTTGTAGGATTTTTTTATTTAGTTCCCCATAATTTGGTAAGACTGAACAGTAAATCTAAGTGAGGATATTCCAAATACAGACCAAAACCCTAATCTATTATGCAAAATAAGTGGCAGGGTAGTACTTAGTTGAAAGAACAGTAAATCTCATTAACTTCAACAGTGAGTGAGCCATTAGCACGTTAATTAGTTTTTGATCCCTTTAACAACAGACATCAAACACCCAGCAAGCTTTTTCTTTCAGTGAACATATTTTGAAGAGGAAGGATATTTTGAAGAGGTAAGAACTGGTAAGAACTGGAAGTCTAATTTGTCATCTGCTAGGCAGGACCTTTATAAACTCCTCTCCACTGCAGCTTATGATGAAGGCTGGGGTACCAGAGACTAAGATATTGCTGTAAATCCTGTCTTGGCTTATCTGGATTTTGTGACTTACTAAAAGACAGTAATTCATTCAAAGCTGAGAAAGTCACTACTAGAAAAAGCAATAAAATACTAAACATCATAGTCTCTTATTGATTTCTGAAGTGAGGACTGATGCTATAAGACTTCAGTTCCTACAGATAAATGTTACTGTGATTTGATATTTTGTAACAGTGTGCATATTGGTCCCTTAAGGGCGAAATGTATTGTAGGGAAACATAATTACTCCAGCTCATTTCTTGCATTTACTTTTGGGTTTTGGCTTGTTTGTTTGTTTTTTATGAATTCAGGGAAACAAAAGGTCTTGCTTGGCTCAGAGCTGAAATTAAAAATCTGTCAGAAAATTTAAAATATAGAAACACAAAAATATGTTAACAATTTTGTGGAGACACAAACCATCAAAGGCTGTCACTGAAAAATCCAGCAAGGAGTTTATATATCTCCTGGTTTAATGTCCACTTAATGCCCACATAGTGGGATTTGTGCTTCAGTGTCATCCTTATGGCTGAGTAACCCTTCTTGCTGAGGTCCAGAATTTAGAGGACATATACCAATGCAGAGCCTTATTTCCTAGGCAGATTATGACTGATCATACTTTCTTGTGAAGAAATTCTGGTTTCTGTGATACAGTTGTCTGTACATGAGCTAGTTGCCTACACAAAGTTTGCAAAAAGGAGAGAGAAATATCTTTTTCTGGAACAGGATTCCTTTGGTCCGGTTTAGATACTTGCCTGTAGATGAGATAGTCAGGACTGCCTCAGATGTAGATTGCTGGTCAGATGAATATCACCTTCCCTTTTTGTCTCCTCCCTTTATGCACTCTCTCCTTTACTAATATACTATAAACCAGTAAGATGGGAAAGTATTGATGGGGCACTACTACAGCCCAAAAATTTAGGAACTAACTCTAGTTTCTGCTCCCTTTCTCTGTCCACAGACAGGAGAGGTTATAGGAACAGTACAGATGAGCCAGCAAGTCAGTCTGTATCTTTCCATACTAGAACTCCTCATGAGGACAGGGATGATTATCAGACACTGAAAGTCATACTGATTTGTTTAGGACTATGGGAACTTGGTTATCTGTTGGGTACTGGATTTTAATGCAGTCAGTGCTGGTTATTATTATGCCTCTTTTTCAAGGATGAGGTATGAGATCTGGTGCTGCAGGTGTTGGAGTCGGGGTCTTGGCCAAGGTACGCTTACAAAAATTTGACTGATTCATTTAAGCTGTGCTGTGTTGAGCAAGTGCTCATGTTGTGTCTTCTAAACCCACTGTATTGCTTTGGTCCTCATTTGCAGCCTGATTAGATACCATCTGAGGAAATTCCAGTGTTTAAAAATTTAATTCCCTGCTGAAGAAATAGTTTTAGGCCAAACCCTATTTTATCCCTGAAGCATAGACTCATAAAATAGCTTGCGTTGTAAGGGACCTTTAAAGGTCATGCAGTTCAACCCCTCTGCAATGGGCAGGGATATCTTCAACTAGATCAGGTTGCTCAGAGCCCAGTCCCGACTGACCTTGATTGTCCTAGGGCTGGGGCATCCACTACCTTTCTGGACAACCTCTGCTAGTGTTTTACTGCCCTCATTGTAAAAAAATTATGTCTTAAATCTAGTCTAAATCTACCCTCTTTTAGGTTTAAACCACTACCTTATTGCAACAATCCCTGCTAAAATCCTTCCCCCATCTTTAATTACTCTTTTTCCACCTTTAAGTACTGAAAGATCACAATACAGTGTCCCCAGAGTCTCCTCCAGGCTGAAGAACTCAGCCTTTGTCATAGGAGAGGTGCTGCAGCAGTCTGATCATTTTTGTGGCCCTGCTTTGGACCCACTCCAACTGGTCCATGTCCTTTTGTTGTGGGCTGCGCAGCGGGACGCGGTACTCCAGGTGGGGTTTCACCAGAGTGGAGCATAGAGGGAGAATCACCCTCCTTGACCTGCTGGCCATGCTTCTTTTACCTTCTCTTATTCTACCTTAAGTAACAGCATCATAGCATACCATGGTGTGGCTGTAGGGTTCAAAATGTTTTCTGCTGCAGGAAGTAGCTCTTTTTCAGTAGTCTGTAAACCATTATCCTTGTTTTCAAAGTGAAGGACCTATAAACTGGATGCAATTTATTTCCCATCATAAGACAGAGAATGTACTGTTGTATATTGGAGTTTTCTACTAATAAGGATGATCCTGATAAACATTGATTTCTCTATAGATTTCACCTCTCATCTATAGTTCCCATTGCTGATCGAAGGGCAGTCCAGTGAGTCTGGAGCAGTAAAGGTTCCTCCAGCATTATGAGAAAATAATCAGACTTGCCTCAGACATTTAGATGTACATTAAAAGAGTGAATAGAGTAGAACTGATTAAATAAGTGAAATACTTGTATGGAGCCTGAGTCTCAGAAGGACATTAAACTGCAGTCCTGTGCAAACGTCATTAAATGCTGTGTCTTATGTGAATCAGCGCTGACGAGATATTCCCCTTGCTGTCTGTGACTTGTCACTTTGTGCCACTGAGAGTCTTTGTCCTTTCATCAGTTAAACAGGCTGAAGTGCCGCTTTTGGAAGATAATTACAGGTTCTCATTGAAAATGGCAGAGTTAAACCCTGCTAGATGGTACTTTTCTCATTGGAGAGAGCACAAAAAACACACAGGCCATGGGATTCTCTGCACAAGGGCCCCTTCCTGGGATAATGATACAGCTCTGTGTGGGAATGATGGATCTGGTTAGGAACCTGATGGGGGATCTGTGTGAGCCCTTCCAGAGAGCAGCGGGGTTGAAAAGGAAATGCTGAACAACAGGCAGCCTGTACCAGCTCCTCCTTTTGGGAGGGATCTTTGCATTCCAAGTAACTCTGATGAAAAGGGGAGTTGTTCACTTGGAGACATTATGGGAAGTATCCAAAAGTATTACATTCTTCACTGCTCTTTCAGAAAGCTGCTCTGAGAGATACAAGTCTCTTGCTGGAGGTTCTTTGTAAATTCTCATGTTTAATTAATGTAGTAAGGTTTATGTTGCCGCTTAATTGGCATTGCCATTGAGAGATGTCTGCTTGGTGGCTAGAACAGTGTGTAGTTCTTGTGTCTGAATATATTGCTTTGTTAAAGCCTGATTTCTTATTGTTAGCAAAATCACACTGCAGGGATATGGTTACTGAGCCAGATCTTCAGCTGATGAATATCAGGGTAAGTTTCAATGACATTAATGCAACTTTCTGGACTTGACCCATAAATTGCAGGGGATATTACAGTCCGTGTACAGAGGATCTACTACTTTCAAAGTTGCATGAAGGTCTTTCTGTATTTATTATTATCTCATCAGGGATTGGATCCTCAAATCAGAAAAAAGCTGCAAATACCCCATTTTTGATTTTAAGAGGAAACTTTATGTTTTCAGTACTTCTTACAATTTGTGAGTAGAGGATATAGAGTAGTGTTGGAAACCTGTTGTTGCCACAAATGCAGATAGTTGAGACACTGTCAAGCTACAAGTCCATAGCTTCTATTCTGTGAAATTCTCTTTAGGATTGAGCATTTGTCTACAGATTAGTATATATCAATCATTTACCAGCTCTGTTTGCTTTCAGAAAGCATACATGAATATAATATGAAAGAGGAATGAATCAGTACAGAAATTGCAAGTACACAAATAGAGAGCCAGCAATTAGCATTTTTTTTTTCAAAGAATTTGTTACCGTGCAGGAGGAAGAAGAAAAAAAAAAATTGAGAAATCAAATCAAAAGTCACTGCCAAGATGAGTTGGTTGCACATTTCTGGTATGAATGCTGGCGAAAGACTTTTCACTTCTGGAGAGAGACAAGAAGTTCCCTTTGTGAGAATACATCAGATGGCAGCAAAATCAGAAGCAGTCTTATTAGTTCGACAAGTTGTCAATTTTCAGACTCTCTCTTCAGGCAGGGAGCACTGATGGGTTTTGTGTGCAGAAGACAGATGTTCTATTTACAGTCTGCACACGAGATAATAAAAGTCCCCTGTCTTGCCAACCTGCGTTTGAGCAAACCCAAAAAGAGATAATAATGTATTGCAGCTGCCACTGCTTCTGGTTCTTTTGTGTCAGATGTGGGAAGGCACGAGAAAGGGGAATCTAAAAATAATAACAGATGCAGAGGCCTTTATGATATGTATCTGTGTTTGTGCTACAGAAGCCTTTGCTTCTCTTGTTTATTTTGTAATATTATCTATCTAGCTTACGCTTATTTTGAAGGAAGTGTGATAAAAATATTCATTATGGACAACTATACAGGAGTGCATGTCAGGAGAAGAAGACTGGGCAGTAAGAACAATCTCTACCCTAATCTTCTCTTAAATTGTTTAGCAACTGACAAGATGTTAGGTCAACCTGAAATAACAGAAGTGTGTATGATGAAAGGAGAGGAGGGGGAGAACAAGCAGCATTTAGAGCCAGACAGTGCTAATTGGTTTGAATTGGCAATGAAACATTTGTATTCAGAAAGAATCAATGCCATTTCAGATCCATACCTAAAGGTAGCACAACTCAAGCCTTGAATCTAATTACCTTAGAATATTTTTGGTTGAATTCATACCTGATCCTCCAGCATTAGGATCTGTTTCTGTAGATTTATTTTTTGGTTGGAGCCAAAACAACATGGTCCTTGGTCTCATTTGGTTGCATGTTGCAGCTACGAAGAGCAGCTGTTTTGCAAGGTGCATGCCTCAGATTTTCAAAACATTTGTGTAAAGATATGATTGTATGCAGTTTTTGTTGTTTGGGGCTGAAATGTTAAATGAGCTCTTACATTAGTAACAAGTTTAAGATTTCTTAATTTGGAGTTAATGAAGAAATCTCAGCTTGGAAATCTGGTACTATTTTAAACTTCTTGTTGAAACAGGGGAATGGGCACCAAAGTCCTGCTCCAAACAGTGAAAAAAAGCCTTTCAGAATTGAAGAATGAAAAGAAATTGAAAATCACTGGTCATATGAGAGGTCATCTGCTGTTAATCCAGGCCTTTGCATCTCTTGCCTCTTGTGTAGCTTCTATAGACTTTAGACTGTTACATCAGCTCAAGGACACAGGAGGTAGGTAGAAAAGATGATTGAAAAGTTGCAGACACAATGCTCTGTTACTGGAATTCCTGTGAGGCTGAAGGAATCAAACAAAAGGAAAAATAAAAGCCAAATTTGTATGTTTTATTTCATCAAGGTAGAAGAATGAAAAAATATTGAAGGAGAAAGAGGTCTCCAGCACCATATTGTCAAAGACGTTTACAATACATTAGCACACGGCACTGTGCCCCTGAAAATAGCAGAGGCACTTTTGGGGACATTCTGTGGTGAATTTCTCAACAGTACTTGTCTGTCAAAAGCAATTTGAGAAGCTTAAGTTTGTTGACTGACTATGTGACTTCAGACTCTGTAGTGGAAACAAGGAACGCAGAGTTTCTGCAAACCTCACTCTGTCTTGAAGTATATGCTCTAAGATTTTTATTTAATAAGATCATACTAAAAAGCCACTCTTATGCCATATTGATTAAGTCAATCTTCTTTTAGAATTAAAAAAAAAAAAAATCAGTCCCCTACATAGATTTAGATAGAATATGCACCCTGAAATCTCTAATGCTGAGTTAAATTGGGCTGTCTCATATGCAAAGCGTTCAGTGGGGAAGATTAGGTCCTGCAGCCTTTCCTACAGGCATGATTTTAATAGTCAAAATAAATTCTTTCTCTTTGATTAACTTACTTAGAAATTCTGACTGATCAATTAGGAGTTTAGGAAGAAGTAATTTAGCAGTCAACAGTAGCTCTTAATTAATTCTGCATCAGTGTCTGTCGATTTATATTACTAACAAAGTGTAAAAATTGTTTCTCAATATCTGCTTTGACACAGTATGTGTTGGCTTCTGGTTTTGTTGTTTGTTTGTTTTGAACTTTTTTGAAGGCTATTGATTCATTGATCACGACTGCAGTAGCATTTAAGGTGAGCAAACAAATCTTGTCTTTAAGCATCAGCTTCCATCTGTGTCTTACCATATAAATAGTAGCTTTATGCCAGGCACTTTTTTAAACCAGTTGGTTCTCTGGAAATCACTCACGGATTTCACTCTCCAAGTTAGCTACTTTACTTCACACAAATCCTTGCTCACAGCAGATTAGGGAAACTTGTGAATCTTCAGCTCTCCTTAGGGGTCTGTAGGGAATGTGTTACTTTAGGTAGAATGTCTTTTGCCTAATTATCGCCAGATATAATTGCCACTTACCTGCTCTGCTTGTCCTTATTTATTTTTTTCTCTCCCCCTTAACCTGCCGCCTCATTGTATTCCCATTCCCCAGCACAGAAAGTCCTGCCTTTCTCTTTTATGCTGCTTATCCAAGCCCGAGTCCTCATGATCAGAAGGAACCTCCAGAGGTTTCCCTCCATCTGCCTCTACCAGCAGTTCCAAATCTTCCGTCTGGCTTATCTTCTTATCTTTTCCCTTTTTTTTTCTAGGCTTCTGTTCCCCTATTTCTTGTCCTAGTGATTTCCATCCTTTGTACTCACATCCATTGTTACTCCCATGGCACCACTGCCCCTTCAGTCCTACTTTTTTCTCTTACCACTCCCAGGCATCAGCTCAAGAGTGAGAATGCTACATATCTCTCTATATTATATATCACTACATATTTCTCTAAATGCTGCCCTGAAATACAGACCTCATTGGCTCCTTTTCCTGAGGCTGAATAGTTGGTAGATAAAATATATTCTGCCATATGCCAGCACATCTGTGTTGCAGCGACTATCAAATCACAGAAATGTTAGTAGGGAGAAACCTCTGGAAATCATCTAATCAAGCTTCTGCTCAAAGTAGGATTGTTGCTAGCACTACAAGCAGGTCAGCCATGTCTCAGAAATCTCCAAGGATGGGGATCCAATAGCTTCTTTGAGTGACTTGATTTAGGGCTGCACTGCTCTCTTAATGAGCTTCTTCCTCCTGATGTGTACCTTGAACTTACCAAGCTGCATTCTGTGTTCACTTGCCCCTTTTGTATTGTCTGCCAATTTGGCAAATGGTTGTAGGATTTTACTAGATCCCTCCTTAGCTTCTCCTTTGCTGGACAGATAAACCTCACTGTCTCATTCTAGGTCATATGCTCTGGGCCTGTGACCATCCTGGTAGCCCTCTTTTGAACCCTTTCTAACTAGAAGCAACATCCCTATTGAAATGGGAAGTGTGCAGGTGGACACAGTATTTCAGATGCAGCCTTACCATTACTGGGCAGAGGAGAATAAAAGCTTCCTTTGATCTACTGGCCACATTGTTTCTGGTGCAGCCAACAGCCAGTCTGCCTTCTTTGCAATGAAAGCCGAGTGCTGGCATATTTTTGGTGTGTCCTCTGACCCAAGTCCTTTCTTGCAGAGTGCTCATAGCTGGAATGTTCCCATGTGGTACTGCTTCATGAGATTATCCTGTTTTAGTTGCAGACCTTTGACCTTCTCCTTGTTGATCCAAAAGATGTTTCTTTTGATTCAATTCTCAAGTTTGTTTGGGTTGAAGCTCTGTCATTCAGCATGTCAACTACTCTGACTAATTTAGTGTCACCCTTGGATTTGCTGAGGATGTTCTCTGTCTCATCATCCAGTCTGTCAATGAAGGTATTGAACAACATTGGCTTCACTATTGACTGCTCATGTGCTCTGCTTGTTACCAGCCAACAATTAGATGGCAAGCATTGATTCTTGCCTTTCAGCATGGCAGGCCCTCTCTTTCCTGCCCAGCAATAAATACAACCCTGCTTCTCTTCTTCACTCTCATTTTTTGTTTTTAAGAAGGAAAAGCTTCAAAATTCCCACGGAGAAGTAAAGTCCATAGAACCTTTGAAGAGAAGTTGGGAGAGACAGAAAGCAGTCATAAGTATTTTCTTTCAAGTGCTAATACAAAGAGCAAGGAATGGACAAATTTTTCCCCCCAAGGAGCTTGTAACCACAAGGTTTTTATCCTGTTTTTTATATTGATCTAGAGACATTTTTCAAGGCAGCATAGGCTTCATTTCCACAGTTGATCAAGCTGTTATTACCACAAAGCACTGTAAAAATCTTGCTTGTTAACAGTTGTTTTTTTGACAGAATATTAAAGTAAATAAAACCCTGAAAGGGACATGCCTTAGGTTGAATTTCAATAGATATGTGAGAATTCATAGAGAATTGAATATGTATTGTTTGTCCGCCTTTATTCATGATCATTCCTTTATAGGTTTTGGTTATATCACCAAGTCAAATAACAACCTTTGCAAGAAAAGGACCCTGTCTTCTTTCCCTGTCCCTGCAACACAGACTATAGTACTATTAATTTCTTTATTCCTGCATCCAGATGATCCTCCAGTTTTGGTTTCAGTTATTACACTTTGGTTTCCGAAACCTCTCTTCTGTGCATTCCTCAAGAATGTACTTCTGCTGTTCACAGTCCCCCTTTTTTCCCTTGTAGTTAACAAAGTTTTCAGTCCTTGACTCTGTTTCTGGGATGTGTGTGGTGAATTGTGTAATGCCTTTTTAACTCCTTTCACAAAGTTGAGTCATTCATTATGCCACAATCCTCAGGCAGAAAGGGATTGTGCTGCTATGCAAGGCTGCTCATGCTGGAGAGCACATTAGGACAGGCTCTGTGATTTTTTGTGTTGCTCTCAGAAAGGGTTGGATGGGAACAGAATTATTCTTGTTTCAGTAGCGGTCTGTAATTGCACAGAGTTGTGATCTGTGCACCTTCCACACGGAAGGTGGACTGTACTCCTTGGAACCACTACATTTCTAGCACCTCGTTGCAGATGATAATGTTATCTCACACTGAAAATAAAGCCACAGTAATACAATAGAAAGGGATCCTCTCGCTAATGTAGTGTCAATCAATTTTGCTAAGCTTCAGTGCTTGTTTACTCTTCCAGTTGTAAGTTAATACCCAGCAGACTTTGTTATTTGAATTATTGATAAAGCATTTTGTTCCATGTAAGAATGCAAACCCAGTTTTGAATTGCAAAGGTAAGAGAATACCTTGTGCTCATTCCCAAGGTGTTCCTGTGAATATGTAGCTTGGAACTTAATAACAAAATACAATTGCTATTGCTTCAGCTTTACAAAAAATGATTAATGAATGAGATAATTAAATATTAAGTTAACGGAAGCTTTTATTTTGCACCTTACTCAAAAGCCTTTCTGTCCATGGTATATGAGAGTCAGCCAGGCTGCAGCAGGAGCAAATACAACTTTCAAGATGAAAAGTATAGCACCTCAAAAACTAATTTGCAAATTCAGACCAATA
>JAWWMO010000043.1:8902211-8920269 GCA_035047845.1 Dendrocincla fuliginosa
GCAGCAGGAGCAAATACAGCTTTCAAGATGAAAAGTATAGCATCTCAAAAACTAATTTGCAAATTCAGACCAATAGGCCTTTTTGTTTGAGTACAGAATTGAATTTGTCATCTCTTCCAAACAGCAAATAAAAATGAATTTTACAATTGATATCATCCTGGAAAGCAAAAACTCACCAGTTTTGAGTCTAAATTGGAACTTTATGATGGCATGGTCCCTACCCAGCTCATAACAGAAGCTTTAGGGTCTCCCTTATCATTTTTGAGATGAAGTTTACAGCCAGAGGCCAAGGATATCCTGTGGAACATGTCCAGCTGCAGGCTATGCTGCAGAATTATGCAGAAAGAATAAACATGAGTCTCAAGCTAGAGTTTCTGGAACTGAATTAAAGTGAATGAGAAATAAAGAAACTGAATTTGTTGTTACATTTAATTCAAGTGTAATTACTACATCTGTTTTACATGGAATAGTTCGAGTGAAATAACTTTGAAATTTGGCACTTTTTTGTATGCCTTCTGTATTTTCTTAAGAATGATTTATCATTCGCAGTCTTAACAGGGATTATGTGAGTTCATGAGAATAAGGTCTTGTGAAATATTTGTGTACTGAAGCAATAGATTGGGGAGAAGGATGGTAACTCTTAGAGAAATCTGTAAAATTTACATTATTTTTCTAAAATACACTGAGACCCTTAATTTTGCAGGTGAACTGATCTGATCATGCCAGATCTCTCAAGTGCATTCTCTTCCCATGAGTAACAACAGCAAAGCTTTGTATGTCAGGACTGTGCCGGGCATCACACTGCAGACAGCAGTCAAGCCATTCTTGATGCCAGAGACAGCAGTAGAAGGATTCATCTGGCGGGGGGGGATTAATGTTCCTGGGTTCTTGTGAGGAAAGTGACTGTGCTGCCCTGAGAAGATGGCTGAGAGCAAAAAGCAGGAGACAGTTTTATGAGGCTTCTGGTCACTGTATGAGATCTGAACTGTCAGTAAATGTGAAGCCCATCCTAGCAGGCAAAGGCAGGCAGCTGTGTGCTTGCCTTACTCAAGCCTTCTTCCTTGTAGTCTGACCTGTTTAGACATCAATTAGATAATGGAGGAAAAAGAAACTTATTTTTCTTCTAAGTGCCAATGCCTGGTGAACTTGTCAAAAAAGGCTCTGACTGATGTCACAGGATTCACCAGATGTGACACGAGGTTGTGCATTTCAGATGAAGTCATTTACATATTTTCTTGTTTTAAAAGATGTGTTTACAATTCTAAATTTTTTTTTTTTTTTTTTTTTTTGGCTTATGCACATGAAAAGTTGTAAGGAATTATTTCCTTCACCCTAAAATGTAATAGCTTCTTAGTGAGGACACGTAATTTTGTCCCTTTTCCTTAAGTTTCTGTGTTAACCTAAAACCAGAGTTTTATAGTTCTCAGATATTCCTGCGTCAACACAGACCACTCTGACAACCCGCACTCGAAACTTTCCAGAACTCACAGGCAGGAATCTGGGAACAGTGTTTGCACAGATGAAATCCCTCTGAAGTGTGAGTCCTGCAGGAACATTGGCTATGGGTACAAACCACTGCTCTGAGATTTGTAGCTCAGAATGAACTTCTCTTCTGCTACAGGGCTCCCTTCTTATACATTGATCTAATTAATTTGTATACATTTTGTTATGTGTTGCCTTCATAATCATCTTGCCACTTGAGATATAATATTCAGTATTGAATGGGGACTGAAATTTCTGATTGTTTTGTTGTGACTGTGTTGTTACCTGGTTCTGTGGCTGCTATCATTCATGAGGGCCAAGAAACCAAATAACCATTCAAAGTGGTGTGGGCGTTTTTTTTAAAATGTTTTTATTTTATATATTTTTTGGGTTACATTAAAAGTTATTAAAACAGTTTCAAAGTCAGCCGCTTAGTTCTGCTTTTTCTCTCTCATTTTGACATTTTATCTTCCATTTTTCAATGTTTATTAGCAAAATGCTCAGTTTTTCTTTTTGAGGCAAACATTCTAGGTAAATATTGACATCTTTTTAAATGTTTGCATTACCATGAGATAAGATCCAAGTAATATTTTTACCCTTTTGCTTTTCTGAAACCAGGAAACCTTGACAAGAGGCTCTCACAGTAGCCAGGTGGGTGTGTGGCAGGTGGTTTCTGGGCTTGCTGTGGTTCTCAGTATCACTAGGTGGTGGGTAAACACAATGAGATTGAGCAGGTTATCACCAGGAGACCATGTGTTCTCACTAGCAGGAGGAATATACTCTTTCCTACGCTAATGTTTCATAGGGTTTATTGCCTTAAAAGATTCACAAAGTAAATGATAATAAAAAAATCAAAATGCCATCTTAACCATGCCTCCTTTAATTCTCTCTGGATGGATGTTAAGCATAATATCACTTATCCATTTTAAAAGTACGCAGGAGCCACGTTTCCTTACCGTGTCTGTGTAAACAAGCTCTAGATCTGTCTTTATGATTTTGGTTTCACCTTAGCTCCAAAAGTGAACAAGATTTTTTGGGAGAGAGGACTTGATTTAGATACATGCCTACAGGGGTACTGCACTCTCCCTTACTATCTAAAAGGTTAGCAAATTAAAGCTTTTGCCATTTAAAGCTGGTATTTTCTTAACAGATGGTGAGATTTCAGCCCTGGGTAACCCAGACCCATGTGGAAAATCAAAAACTCAAATGCTGGATCTGAAGCTTGCTGTCAAAGTTCACATACACAAAGGAGGACACACATGGAGTTCATCATATTCTCTTTATGTTATTTATACAGCAGTCTTGGGCATTCTCATATTTGAAGTAATGAGATGGGAGAAACTTGTTCAGGAAGCATAATCTTCCAGACACCTGGTGTTTATATTCAGATTTAGCCATTGAGCTTTGTAGCAAGCTCTTCCAGAGTGCAAAGCTTATGTTTACTTGTACAGCAATAAAGGATTGATATTTGTAATGACCTTCCAGGACTGACTCACTGAGGCTACTCAAAAAACCACAGAGAGTTTATCTGATGGGCATTTCTTGAAAAAAAAAATAAATTTGTCAAATCAAATCCACACATTACATTAAAAAACATCTATTTTCCTTCAAGAGTGGATTTTTTTGGTGAGTTTTGTTGGTGTTTTTGTTGGGTTTTTTGGTTCTTTTTTCTTTATTTTTGTTTTCTTTTTTTTTTTTTTTTAATCAGGATAATTTGAGTTATTGAAGATTCAAAGTTTATACAAAACATACCAGTTCCTCACTGTTCAGAATAATCTCTTTGATTAATAAAATCAGTCTTGAATGGAAGATACCATGCAATGAAAGAGCAATATTAGATAAATGAACTGTCTCTAGTGGCATTCAGTTCTGTTTGAAATTTAGAGTTAAGAAGATGTGCTTTTTGTAAGGGGAGGGTTTTTGCCATGTCTTAAGACAACATGAGATTTGTGCAAACTCTGGATCACATCTATTCATTGTTTTAGGGCATTACCAGTGCACAAAACCTTCAATACATTAATTGAGCTTGTAGGAATGCTCACATTTTAGCTAATTATTCAAGAATGCAGCCACTGAATGGTTAGGAAATATTTAGTGTGTGTCTCTGTGAAGAACCTCACTCAGGAGAAACCATCTGATACACATGATATTTATAAGCATGGCTTTAACATAGTCTAAGGAATTTTAAAATAAATATTTATAATTTTTCAACTTTTTTCTCTCTGTTGGTTTTCACTAGAAAAGAACCAAGTGTGCTTTATGCTAATTTTATGCTTATGAACAGTCCTAATGAATTCAATGTGAAAATGGAATAATATAGAGAAAATTGAAGCACATACTCATTTCTACACGAGCTTTTGTTGGATGGGGGACCCGAGCATACAGGTGGAACAATGGCCCAATATTTAGAGCTTTAGTCTTAGACTTTGGATATGCTAGTTGAAGATTTTGTTTTGCTGCAGATTTCTTGTGTGATTTCACTCTAACTAATCTAGCAGGATTGTCTAAGTAGCTGTTTCTCTAAATCAGTCACATCTTCCCTTCAGAAGTTGAAGAGAGGTAGGTATTTCCAGCTCTTTCTGTAGCAGGAACATGGACAGCTAGTTCAGACAAGACATCTGATATTCTAGCAAGTTAGATACTTCATCCATAGCATCTTCTGCCTGATCGATTATAACTATCCTGGATGTGTAGACAAATGAAGTCTTAAAACATATCCTCTGTGTCATATTCCTTTTTTTCAGAAGTGTTCACAGGTGAGATGCTGGGACAACCTTTATGGTTTACATGTAACTCCAATGCCCTGAGCCTTCTCTGGCTTCTCACTCACTGTCTCACTAGTGTCATGGGATGCATCATATTGCTTGCATAGAAATCTGAGGGAGATGTGATTTGAAGGTGACTTGATCTCAGACTGATTTTCTAGTTTTAAGGGTGTTCCTGGAACAAGCCATATCAAGTATATCTAGAGATTTTAATTCTGCATTAGGTAATCTCTGAGGAGTAAATACTCCTTTGTGTTACTTTGCAAGGATTTGGTGAAGATCAGGGCATTCAGCATTCAGTCACACTGGCCACACCTGGGCACAGGTCTATGATGTGACTTAGTCTTCTTTTCCCTTCCCACAGGCACCTAAGAGTCTGCAGGCGATGAAATGGCAATGTGGGTGTAGATCTGGGCCCAGGGCAGGCTGGGACATGCACCAAAGCATTTGTAAATGTTCTTGTCAGCAGCTTAGCTACAGCTTCAGTTACTATGATGGTGATGAGCCATTTATATCACAAGATTCACCAAGACTAAACCTGTATATTTTTTTTCTGGCTTTTATTAACTCCTTCAGTGTTTAGATATAAAAGGCAGGAGTCAAAAATATGTGTTCTCAGTGAACTGTGTTTCCTAAATCAAATAAACTGCCTTCTGTAATACTGGCCATTCTCATGACCTTCTGATTACTAAAGATTAATAAAATTATAGCAATTTATCGTTACCTTCCAGAAAAGAACATTGCAGCAGCTTTGGCACAATATGCTTTGGCCTATAACATTCTGTAGCCTGAATTCTAAAATTAGAATTGTGGAAATCCGCAAGCTCTGTATATGGTAGCAACCTATAATACTGTTTCAGGAAGGAATCAAGACAAACCAAATAGCTGCTATTCAAAATAAATCTTGAGGATTTTGGACAAAAGTCACACTGAGTTTGGATTGCTTGTTATTTTTTTAAGGAAGTTTTAGAACGAAATGCATTAATATGCACAATGTAAATCCAACCTCAGAGGTCACTGAGAGTTTGCAATTTGCAAGTGCTTTAGGAATAGTTGCTAAAGATGGGAGAGGAGGAGGGGTAGGAAGTGTCAGTAGGAGAAATAGTGCTGTAGTGCTAATGAGCAGATGCTCTGCTGTGTATTGAGAGACCTCCCTGCAATTAAAAAATAGTTGTAGGTAGGAGGAGATCATTCCGCTGTCTGTGTGCTGTCAGTTGTACCTTGACCAGCTTTTTGTATGCTGGATGCATTTTTATTAAAGCTACAAAGAGTTTTTGCAGCAATGCTTTCTGCAGTGAAAAAAGTGCAACCTGGATGCAAAGGGAACTGCAGAAGCTCTGTGCAGGCAGAAGCCAGGTGTGCTGGTGTGCTGTCAGCTAATGGTTTCCTGCCGAAGTCCTGGCTCCTCTGTGGAGGGGGCCGTGAATGTTCCCAGGAGGAGCACAAAGGGGCAGTTCCTATCTCAGCTCTTCAGATGACAAGTTGCTGGGGAAAACAGAGTAGTCAATATTGGATTTCCTAGCAATTATCAAGAAGTTCAAATAGGAGAAATAAGGTGCAATTATCAAAAGTAGAGGTTCTTCTGTGGCTGGTTTACTCCCTTCAATTGTGGTCAGGGCAACGTGCAAGTAGAGGAGGGGTCAGCAAGCTCAATTCACCCAGAGCAGGAGCATGTCTCAAGCACACGTGTAGCTTGAATAGGGAAAGTGGGTGAAAAAGAAGCCAATTCCAGAATTACTGTTTTAAACTCCAATTCTGTATGTAATCCTGTCATGCTTATTAGAGAAACACTTCAAGGTTTAGCAAGGAGGTGCATCACGCATGGGCAGAAAACTCAGTTAAGAGTAGCTCTGTTGCTGCAGGCATCGTTTGATCCAACATGTACATTTTTCCCTTTCCCCTACCTTTCTACCTTTTTTTTTTTTTTTCCTTCTCCAGGTTAGGGGGCTTACAGCATAATTAGAAATTGAATTATTTATGAGGAGTCATTAAAATGGGTGGCTTGCAGATTAATCAAAGACCGGCAACATATGATATGAAACTGCCTTTTCTTTTGCTGCTTTTGCTCATAGTGGCTGCAGGGAAGCTTAGATAATGCATCCCGAGCTCTGAAACAAAAAAATGAATGTTCTGCAATATTACCTCCGTGTGTGTGTAAATATCTATATGAGAGCTGAGGGAAAATAAAAAATATGGGTGAGATTAACCATCGGAAGGGTATTGTGAGGAGACAAAAGGAAGGGATAGGTCGCGACTCATTATGCAGCTTTGGAAACCAGAAAATGTAATTTCTCTGCCAACTGGAGGAGTTTATGAGCCTAATGAAATTTGAAATCAGTGGGAGCTCATCTAATAGCAATAAGACATATAGTATTCTACTAATATTATGAGGAGTATGTCTAAAAATAATGTAGAAGGCCTTTATTTATATCCTGCTGTGATAGTAAGGACGTATCTCTGAGCAGATAAGATCTATCCCTCTAATAAATGAGATTCAAGGCAAACCCAGTTGAGCATTTTAACTGTCCTGCTACTTTTGTCTTTATAAACTTACTTATCCAAAGGTATTCTGAGAAATACACATTCATGCCATTGAAATAATCTCTTTAATGCTGGCTTCTCATTTGTTTTTAGGTCCTGTTTGGATTCTAATGCTAGTCCTTTCAAAACCTGGTCTTCAGAATCTGAGTGTGTTTGTTTGCTATGATCACTGGTGAATTCAGGTCATCCGAATTAGTGACGTTAATGATGCCTATATATTATTAAAGATGCTTGAAGCACTATAGATTTACTGGATTTAGGTACATCATGAAAGGACAGAAAGGGAGCAAGAATGAACTTTTCCTCATAATTTCTGGAGTTAATGGCTTTCCATATTAAATTTTTTTGCATTTTCATGCTCGGAGCCTGTTGACAGAGGGTTCATTATTATAATAATAATAGTTCTCAAATGTGCTTATAAAAGAGCATAGGAAGGAGCTGGGCTTCTTTCCACAAGGTTCTCCCTCTTGTTGGGATGCTACATAGTAAGTCTGGCAAAGAATAGCAGTCCATTCCCTATGGAAGGAGGTGAGCTGCACACCTGCTAGCTTGTTCAATTCAATTAATGCATTGCTCCGTTGCTTGGTAATTCAGGCCTCCTTTATATGTGTATGGATGCATATGCATGTGTAGGCTGACCAGAAGGTACAGAACCCCACATGTTTTTTTAATGAGTTTTTAAATTCCTCATTGAGCCATGATTGATACAAGCTATAAAAATCTACCATCCATTTCAAATATAATTTTTGTTATCATACTGGTGGAAGTGTATGAATGTGCATGAGGAAACTCCAAAATGCTTTAAACCCATCCTAGCTGAAAGCATTATTATTATTTTGTGCAATAAGAATAGAGATACATCATCACATGAATATAAATTGTTTAAATTCGGGATTAGGATGCGCAAGTGAAATAATTTCTGGTTGTCTTTCCTTGCGTGCTCTCGGTTTATGGTGAATGCTCCCATGGTAATTGCTGGTTTAGTCTGTATTAATGAATAATTGCACAGTGAACCCCTAAAAGGTCACTTCCTGCTCAGGTGGTGTAGTAGTCAATTTTCATCAGTGAGTATTCACAAGCTGTTCCTATTTCCAAGTAATCAGTATTTTCAACAAAGGCGGCTTGTGTTTTGGAGTGTTTATGATTTTTGGGTGTCCCACATGCAACAGCATTAAAACAACTTGATTTTCAAAAAGAGTTGTAGAACCCTATTGACACTCACATACCTACACAAGGTCTATCACTTTGGTTATCCTTAACGAGAGTTATGCATATAACCACTTTAAAATGCAATACTAAATATACTAACTAGAGCCTCTTCTATTTATATGTTATTTAGCTAGAACCAACTCAGTATCACAGTCATCTTCTGGGATCACTAATTTCCATTCAATGTATTTAACATTCTCTTGTTTAGTACCTCCACATCTCAACAGTATTTAGTATCTCCACAGATCTCATACATAAACTTAATTCTTACATATTTCAGTTTTTTGTAAGAATGATAAATTTGCCTTCTCAGAGTCAATTCTGCCATATTACTTGGCTTTTTTTTCAATTGTGGGACTTTATTGTAGCTTGATACAGTCTTTTTATAAATGTTTGCCTTTCTTAATTATAATTTCTGCAGACAATTTGCATCCTAATATTCCCAGTTTTAACTTAACATACCATTTTGTTATTGTTGTATGAAATCACAGTGCTATTTGTATCTGTAAAGATATTGGACCATGTTAAAAGTAAGCAGGGTGTTTTTGTACCTCTCTTTGCAGGTTTTTTCAAAGATTTTGCATTTATGTTTTCGAAATTGCATACTGTATGTGTTTGGGGTTTTTTTCCCAAGAAAAAAAGCCGGTAAAAAAATTCATGGTCACTATTTCTATTTTAGTAGTGCTAGAAGATAAAAATAAGCTGATACAGAGGGAAAAGGTACAAGAAAAAAGTACAAGAAAAATCAGTAGGCTATTCTAAGAATTGATTGGTAATGTGGGGATGGTTGTTAAAGGTATTTTTAGTGTCTTTTTTGAACACAAATTCATATCTGTTTAGAATATTTGCAGTGTCTTTTGTTCTAGTACCCTTTTTGTTACAGAGCTGTGTGAATAAAGTAGCTTGTCCAAACTAGCAGGCCTTTAAATATATCACACTTGCTAGTAAGCAAAGTAATAAATCTATAAACATTAAAAAAGGCTTTCTAGTTTTTGTTCGTTAGCTAGTTCTGTTTTTTTCCAGGCTTTACAGAACTGTTCCTGTAACAAGTGGATGATTAGTAGTGGATATTAGGAAAGATGCTTAGTTCTGCTTAATGGGATGCAATTCCTGGAGTCCTCAGGGACAATGCCAACATGAATTGCATTACTCTTGCACAGTTTGGGATATGGCCTACAACATCTTTTGCCATCTCCCCTCCTAGTTACGTGCTGGTTTTCCATGTGAGATGAAAACAGCTGCTTCTTTGCCCTGTGTTTCATGCTCAGAATCATTGGTTTTGCATAGTGAGCTTAGGGGTTTACAAATGAAAAGGCATGAACAGAATATGAAGCATGAGGGCTTTGTTATTTTACTGCTGTGTAAATAGAAGGACTTGAGCATCTATGGTACTTATTCCTGTTTTTCCTGTCTAGCAATAGTATATAATTCATGAATTCTTGTCCTCATTATAGATAATGCCAGGATTGCTGTGTTATACTCTTATATTTTTAAATTATTCCTACAATCTGTCAAATCCATTTAGGTACATCCCACATTTGCTTGTATTTATCTGCAAAGTGCAGCCTCCTTATTCATTACAGTTTGGCTACCAGCATGGAAGGAAACCATCCCAAGACGTATATGAATTTAAATGGCAGCAGAATGACTGGCACTAGATATGTGTTTTTAGTGTCAAGGCTATGGTAATGTATATCATTAGTTGTTAAACATAGTCTGCTGTCGGCTCGGTGCCAGAGTGCTGTCTTATGTGCGGTGCCAAACCTTGCTGGGAACATAGCATGTTCTCTAGTTCAGTTGCATATTTTCTCAGTTGTAGATGTAGAAAAGATACACCAAATGTAGTGACACAAAATAACTTGTGAACCATGCAAATACTGTATTCCAGTGTGACGTGGAAACCAGTCTCACTCTGGGCCAGGTAAGTTGCCTCTTTGTTTTTGTGTTCCTTTTGGCCTCATTTGTCCTTACTCATCCATCCTAGGTGAGTAAATAGGAGTAAAATCATCCCTGAGTGTCTTTCTCAAGTTCTTGCTGATTGTGAATGTCCGTGGTGGCTTCTTGACAGTTACTTTGCACAATCACAGCAGGAATATGCTTATGGGAATACAGGGCAGTGGGGCAAGTTATGCCTTGGATAAATATTGCTTAATGTAGGGCATTTCCTATGAGACGGGGGATAGCAAAGTTTCTATCACCCTTCTCTGTGTTGCTTGTCCACCTTGTCCATCCAGCTCTGACAAGTGTGCAGAAGGGAGATCACTGAGTGCTCTTCCCACCCATGCAGCAAAGGATGGGCAACCAGATGCAAAGAAAAGCCATTTCACAATAAAGGTTGGTGTGATTTGTTGCCTCAGTGGTGGAACTTAGGAAATAAAACTAAATAGTGATTCACTTTTAGTTATATTTCTGTTCTGTGGGACACCTCCATGCTGCCTCTCACTAAGAGTGAGGTTACAGCCTGTCTCTTTCTAGACTGCCAGTGTGACCTGCACTGAGTGGAAGATTTTGAAAGGAAAATTTGAATATTGTTTCCACACGTGAACACGTAGTGATTTTTGTAGTGACAACTTTCAGTTCTATAATGCCATTTGGTTTTTAGTCTTGGAGTATTCTATCATTCCTGACTAAAATTTGTGTGCATGTGTATTTATTTACATGTACGTATGTATTCACACATGCACACACATTTATTTATGGCTGCTCCAAAACCAAATGAAACAAAATGAACTGAAAAGTAATCTCAAATTAATCTGAAGCACATTGCATACAGGTAGAGCTGATGCAGCTTGGTCTGTTCACCCTCACTAAGGGAAAGCTAATAGTGGAGGTTATATATGCTAAATATATTATTTTCTTTCTCTGATTTTCCATACTCTGTTGCATGAAACATTTTTGATATAGATTCTCACTTTTTTGTGTTCTGTAATTAAATTTAATAAAACAATACTTTGAAAGTGAGCTAACATTTTTATCTAAATGTATTTTATTATTTTGTTGCACTGTCAGGTAATGCAGTTATGATGTAAGATATAAGACTGGTATGCAGCAAAAAGGAATGACAATTATGCTCACAAAGGCAAAGATTTAAGTAGACAAAAATATCAGTAAGTGAAAGAAAAAATATTTTTATATGATGGTTTAATTTAGTGATTTGAAACAATGAATGAAAACAGAAAAATCAAGAAAATTTAAGTGATTGTGTATAAGCCACAGGAAGGGAAAAGGAAATTTTAGTAGCAAGTTCCCATCTGAGTGGTGTTACAGGGGAGTGTTTATGGAAAATAGGACTGCAGGGAGGGAGTGAGCTTGTTGGAATAATGTGTAATAATACAAGGCTAAAAATCCAATATTATTTGTCAGATTGGAGTATTTAGATTTAGTTCACTGTACAGAAAAAGAATCATCCTTCTTCTGTTTCTGTAGAATTATTTTTGTCAGACCCTGAGCTTAGAGCAGACAGAATAGAAAAAGAATAATTGCTGGTTGGCTTAAGTAAAATTTACTTGCTTTGTTGGTCATTTCTTAATAACTCTTTTTAATTATAGGTTGCCTTTATTATACGGTTTGCTCAAAGAATGCTCAAATCGTCCTGTATTTTTCATGCTGTTACCAGTTTTAATAATTATTGATTTTCAGTTGTATATTGGACTTTATTTCTTGTGAGGGTTGTTTTACTGGTTTTTTTTGTTGTTTGTTTTTGTTTTTTTTCCCCTGTCTATAAAAAGAACAGTATTATTTCTGAGGGTATTTTGGACATTTATTCTGGAAAATTGAAAAGAGAGATGTAGATCCTATAAACTTTGTAGCACTCACAACTGAAGTGTGCAAGGCTGAGTGTCAGCTACTGTCTAATGGCATTAGAACTTTCATTACTAATCTCTGTGAAATGTATATACAGATCATTCAGTGGCTAGGGAGAACTTTGCATAAAAATAATCACTGAAACAGCTACAAATAGAGCTTAAAAGAATGCAAAGGTTGGTTTTGATTTCCAAATGCTTGAAATTGAATTTTTTCCATTTAAAAATAAGAATTTTCTGATGTTAGGAATAGAAAAAAAAATATTTTAGTACAAAGTTGCTTACATCTCAGTAAGCTCAGCATTAGGTTCCAGACTGAAGCTTCAAACAACTCTAAGATGATAGTACAGGTGCCTTTCTGGGCATGTGCCCACTGTTTGTTGATGCAGACTTTATTGGGCTGCCCCACAGCATCTCTCTTCTCCCCACAGTCAGCAGAACAGTGCTGCTTTGGTTCATCCTTAATTTAATTTGTATTGATCAAAAAAACCCCATTTTATTTTTAAGAGAAAAGGTTGAGCTCTTCACAAGCTATTCAACTACACCGTTGCAACACTTGTGCATGCCGAGTACTAATGGGATGCTGTCCTTTGGGGAAAGCCCCTTCCATGTGGTCCCTGAGTCCGTGAATGGGAAGATGGGTGCAGTGCAGAGCTGAAGGAGAGGTTGGAGTCAGAGGTGGCCCATCTAATGGGGCAACCAAGGGCAAAGTAGGATTTCATGAAAGTGCACTACTTTATGGTGATGGAAACTGTGAGAAGTTCTGAGAAGAACAGACGGAATGGCCATGAGATCACAAAATCCAGTTGCAAACCTCTCCTTAACACTTCCCACATGGCACTCAGTGTTTGGTAGGTTCATGTAATGAGTGTCCCTACACCCTCAGTGGTATCAAAGGATGCCATCAAAAGAAGGTTGCTCATGCATGGTGACAGAAAGCTTTGTGTTTATTTGTTGCCCTTTAGAAGTTTTGAGAACTCCTCACTCTTCCAGAGGTTTCCTGTTTGACTTTGGGCAAGCCCTTTTAGTTTGCTCTGTGTTTGGATTTTCATAAGCTGGAAGAGTAATAATATTTTCCTGCCTCCCAGGATGGGTTAGTGGGGCATTGCTGCTGAATAGACCATGTCAATACTTACACAGAAATGCCTGATATCTTTTGGAATTATGCCAAGGTTTTAATTCAATGTTAATTTGGTGCAGTGGGTTCCAACAGCTAATTATGTGTTGAGTGAAAATGTATTATGCATCAGAGGAATTCACTGAGGGTGGTTGTAAAGTGACATGCTTAGACTTAAGTTTGCATTTTAGGACTTTCAGATGTTTGCCTGTGGAGCCTTAATTTTGCAGTGACATCTGTTTTGCTGTGATTTGTTTTCAGATTTTTATCTATTTTTTTAAAGACTTTGTGATATTTCAGAATGAAAGGAGTAAAGTAACATGCTATTGCCTTTCACTAAACATTTCGTTTTAATAGAGGGTTTGTTTTTTTTTCCCTAGGAAGTAAATTTTTTATTTCCCAAGGTTTTCCTGCACTACCTGAAGGCATCTAGACTTTTTATATATGGAACTCTCCAAGACTGTACTAAGGAGCTTGGCATTCATAAGCTAAGTTTCATCTCTTTGAATGTAGTGACCACAAGTACCATGGACATGTCCCTCCAGAGGGTGTCACAGAAGCACAGAATGGTTGACATTGGAAGCGACCTCTTGAGATGATCTGGTCCAACCTCCCCTGATCAAGCAGTGCCACCTAGAGCCAATTGACAGGCAAGATGGCTTCTGAGTGTTTCCAACAAGGGAGACTATACAACCTTTCCTGGCATGGATGATTATTTTCAACAATCACAGATGATTGTTGCCAACAAAAGCAAGTTATGAAAGGCTTTTAAAGAGGTTCAGTATCTCTTGTTAAGGTGGATAATAAACCAAAAAAGTGTAGGATGCTTTCTGGTCCAGAGCTTTGTCTTTGTACCTGGATGTTTAGCATACTTCCTTAGTTAAAAATGGGTTCCAGTTTGACTGCATTTGCTGGGGCCCTATGTTTCCTGGATGTATGCCTGTGACTGTTCCCATTCACAAGTGGAGGACTAGAAGGTGCCTTTAGATAGACCTTAGACTTAGACAGCAGGATGGAGCCGTCATGGGACATGTGGGTTTGTCCTCTAAGGATCACTGAGCAGGCTGGATCCCAGATGAGCAGGGAGGCAAACTCCCAGTGCAGGCAAGAACAGCTCATATCAGTAAAGTGTTCAGCTCTCTGGAGATGAGAGAGCAGCCAGTGTGTCAAGGACATTATATTACATAGGGTGGATTTCCTTCAAGAGATCTTTGGTTGTCCATCTCTTTGTCTGTGTGTGGAATGACCTCTGGCAGAAATGTTAGGTAGGGATGATGGTGGGATCTCCTGTCCCATCCTAATGAGTCCAGACTTACAAAGTCACAGTGAAGCAGAACCTGAATTGTGTGTGGACTGGGTTTCGTCCAGGAGTTTTATACAGTTGTATAAATATATGTATGGAACTAAAATATCCCAAGATTAAAATAAACAAACAAACAACAAAACCCCACTTTCTTCTTTCTTACACTGTTTTCTGCAGAGTACAGGCTGATTGATCTATGCACATCATAACACATAAATAATGGAAATATCAGGAAAGCTTTTTTTTTTGTCCCATAACTAAAAAGAAAACAGAGGAAGAAAATTTGTGCTCTTTGATCTTTATTTGTCAGGAAAAGGGTGAATGGCATGTCATATAAAGCTTTAAATTAATTAAAGTCAAACATCAATTACATTTTCATCACTCAACAATTGTTTTGCTGCCCTTTGAATCCTCTGTGATGCATGCACATCAGTTTACATTGTAAATTCTGTAGGGTGTGTGACTCCATCATCTGTGTTGATACATGTTCTTAAATCAAATTTTGTTGTCAGCTTGGTATAGTCACTGAAGGAACAGCAAAATACAGATCCATTTTTCCTGAAGGAGGAGAGGGAGAAAACTGTAAAGTTGACTGTCACCTAACTCTATGTCTATAGCCTATATACTAGTTGAAGTTGATAAGAAATCAAGATTTTTATATGTATTTCATTCACAAATTTTCTGAGCCTTTAAAACTTCCTGTAAATGAAAATAAAGTTTCAGAACTTCATGTGCATTATATATATTTGATGTCAAAAGTAAAAATGTGAGAATGAAACTTTCCTACAGGACTAATATAAGGCAGGACAAGTGACATGAATCACTTTCAGATTTCCCTATTTTCGCTAGAACAAAATCACCACTTACAAAGGAAAAAAAAAACAAAACATGAAAGCAAACAAAAAAAACCCACCCCCCAAAAAAACCACAAAAACCAAAAACACAAAACCAAACCAAACAAAAAAACCCAAAACATATCCAGTTTTTATCACTGGGAAACACCTTGGTCAAAGTTGTGGACCATACTCATCATGATGGGGTCACTCAGGCCTCTGAAATGGTAAAGTGGACTTCACAGCAGAGGAAATCAAGGACTTGCACATTTCCTTATCCTCTACCAAATATAAAAGCAGAATTGAAATAGATTCTCACCATTCAAAATAATAATAAAAAAATTCTTAAGCTTTATATTGAATTGCTGTTTCACAGACCTGTTCTTTGACTTACCAGAATTAGATTTTATTCTTTCATGGGAATATTTAAGTATGATGTCAGTTGTCAGACTTCCAATATTAAGGCTATTTACTTCCAGAAAGAAGTCACTTTACTTACTGAAATGGCTGAAGGGAAAAAGATGTGACACCCAATAAATTATCATATAGATAATAAATTTTTATTTCATTTTATTGTGGTTATGGTGTTAACTTCTGTGGCAGCTAACAAAACCACCTTTTGAAAGTTAATTCATAACGGGAATCTATAGGTCTTTTTGGGCATATATTTTCCAGGTTGCAATATATTAGGGAAAACCCAGTAATCAGCTAAAACCATTTTATGAAATTATGGTTTTAAATTATTTCATTTTATTAAAAAATAGGAAATAATAAAAAATAAAGTTTGCCTTCTTCTAGGATTCCTTCATGACCTTTATTGATGGCCTGATTAAAAAGATGGAAATTGTCTTAAATTTTATTACTGACTTGAAAGACTAGTTCAACTCTTCTGTCCTAGGAAAGACTTTAATGTTTCATTGAAAGAAAAAAAAATTACAGCAAGAGCTGGAAGGCCTCCTGATTTAGAATTTAACTAGGGAGGAACAATTTCACACTGGAGAAACACATATAAAATGTACTCACAGCAAGAGCTCCACAGAGCTAGGGGTGCCTCCTCTTCTAAAATTTCTCAGTGGAAGATGACTGGCTACATTTTAGACTTTTTAGAAAGTATTATGGGGTCTCTGAGGTCTGGTATGTTCATTATTTCACTTTTGTTAAGCATAAGTGCAGTAACTGTTAAAGGTGTTCAGATTTTAGGGGCTTGTTTAGCCTTTGAAAGCCCAGTAGAAATATTTGTATAGAATCTGTGAAACTAGCATTTAAAACCTTCTCCCTTCTCTCTACATTGTTTGCTTGAAGCCTTTGCAGTTCAAATGCTGCAGCAGCCTGCATTGGAACTGAGAAATGAAAGGCCCTGCAAACAGACTCAGGTAGTTTCATCCCTTAAGCACTGACTTGCAGAGTAGGTGAACAAAGAAAAAAAACCCAACCAAACAAAAGATCCCATCCAGCAACTGGACCCACCCACACACAGAAAGTCAATATTTGTTCAGATTTAATTAAAGCATTTTTAATTGTACTGTCCAGTTTTACATTTGAGAATAAATGGCTTCCGACCAATTTAATTTGAGAGAAGAATTATGTGGACACATCTAGAGTTCAAAGAGAAACTGGCAGGCAGAAGTGACCTATCTGAAATTAATTAGTACTCTCGTTCTGTCTCACACTACATATGTGTCCATCAACAAAAATGTTGCCAGGTCCAATTATTGCTAATTGGCAGTTAATCTGACTGGAAAATACGAGGCTAAGTAGGGCCCAACCCTGCAGTCATTAACACAGAGGACAAAAATATTAGAAATATTAGAAATGAGACAGAAAAGTAATGTAAATGTGTCTCTCTATTGGCTCCAAGCAATTGGCTGCGGATATGATGGGGTGAAATAAGGGTTGCTGTGCTGCTAACTACCCTGTCCAAAAACTGATGTGCAGGAAATCGAAGACCTTGAGCATTGAAGTTAAGTGTGAAACTCCTTGGGAAATGGGTTAAAAAAAGGAGTTTACTTTACTTGGCACTTAAAGATTTCTTTAGTGATAGAGGTCGTAAACTATTAAAAAAGAGATGTAGTTCCCATTATGTGTACAGGAAGCTTATAGACTTTGTGAAAGGGCATACCTTTCTCTTTTTTTCCCCCCAGAAAAAGAGATCTATTCTTTTACGTATTTACAAAAGAAGCCACGAAATAATTGCAAATGGGCTGGACAGTGGCTTTGCACTGACATAGATCTCCTTTCATTGTACAAGAAATGAATATCTCTGTGTAACAAAGGGCATGGGTGATGCTTTATATTTCATTCCACATTTTCCTTTTCCCTCTGGCAGAACTATTTAATTGGTGTTTAGTGGAACTCTCTGCACTTTAGAACTTCACCTCTTTTAATTGAAACAGATACTATGACTGCTCAGAGCTACAGCTGGTTCTTCTGGCTGAAAGTCTGTAATCTGTATTTCACTTGATTTTGAGTAACCATTTTCCCTTGTGATCATCAACATGAAAAAATTATCCATTGTTTCTGTGAAAGCTTCATTTAGTGCCCCTGGCATGCTTTGTGCATTACCATGTTGACAATGGACAAAATGCTTTTCTTGAAGGAGAAGAGAGACCTAATTTGGCCTTGAGTACATAATTTAGAGTCATCAAAGAAGTAAAGTGAAAAACAGTACATGGGCATAAGTGAGGAGAAAGACTGTGAATCATAGAGTCCTAGAATAGTTTGGTTTGAAAGGGACCATAAGTATCACTCAGTTCCAACCCCGCTGACATGGGCAGGGACACCTTCCACTAGACCAGCTTGCTTGAAGACCTATTATGTAGTTTAAAAGGATTTCTTAGCTCATAAGTATTTGATATGTAGAATAATTTGTTTTCTTTGTGGGGGTGGGTTTTTTTTTTTTTTTTTGATGGGATGTGTGTGTGTGTTTTTCTTTGTTTTGTTTTCTGTACTTAAAATATATTGCCCTCACTTCATCTTTACACCTCACTTGACCTTTGCAATACACA
>JAWWMO010000043.1:8920448-8938660 GCA_035047845.1 Dendrocincla fuliginosa
TTGTTTTGTTTTCTGTACTTAAAATATATTGCCATCTTCCCCCTCACTTCATCTTTGCACCTCACTTGATCTTTGCAATACATACTAATTCCAAGGCAGCAGATCCCTTCTAACTGCATGCTTGAGGGGTCACATTAAGCTAGCATCTGTGCAAACTGCAGATATGGTATGACCAGCCTGTTTGTTCCACTGGGAGCAGCAGGAGGCATCATAGGAGGCTATGAGATAACAGGCTGAATGGGAGAAAGGAGACAGGACCCATCAGACAGCTGTGCTGACTCTGCTGGCTGCAGGTCTTCAGAAGGACCTTGAGGTTACAGTTAAAGGTGCTGAGCCAGTTTATGAAGCAAAACCCATCGAGGTTCTTGAATAGGAGAGCATCCTGTGGGGCTCAGGTTATGCTTGAATGGCAAATGTTGTAAATTGAGTACTTGCCTGCAAATACAGGCTGATGACGAAAGGTAATGGGCCAGAGTTATTGCTTGCATACGTTGGTGCAAGTTTTTAAATTCATTGAAATTATCCTTTTTTTATATAACAAGTACATTTTACCAGGTATGTTAAACTGTGAAGAAGTTTCTAATGAAGTATCACAGGACAGGTTTTAAGTTTGGCCTGGATTAACATCATCTTTAATGATCTGGAAGAAGAGGACAGTGAGAATGTTCATTAAATTTGGATCTGATACAAAGTTTGGTTTCAAATACCATTGAAAGTACAAAACCACAGAGGGGCAGAAAGACTTTCTTCACTGAACAAACCCAGTAAATAAGTAAAAAAGAAAAAAAAACTTAAAAAAAAAGGAAAAAATAAGAGATTCAGGTCAGCAAAATGCAGGTGGATAAAGGTAATTACTAATATCCTGAATTACGGTGTAGGAAGAAGTCCAGGGAAAGCTGTGAGAGAGAAAGGTTTCAGCAACAGCAACAACAGCAATTACACTCTATTATTGGGATCACACCACTGATACATTTATTTAAACAAGAACATTAACATTTCCAGAAGCCTAAACATTATTTAGGCTTCTGGAAATGTTAAAATACTGAGAGATTGGGAAAAAAAAATCAGAGGAATACATACAAGTACATCAAAAACATTAAGTGATTTCAGAGCAGAGGTTTAACAAATACATGCAAAGTACCAGAATATGGTTGGGATTTAACATTCCTGTGCATTTTAGCTCCTCTATTATATCTGTCTTCCCAAACTGCTGTGAGATAGGCAAGTGCTATTTTCTGCTTTTCTGCATTTATGTGGTGGGATATTAAGGATGCTGCTGGACACCACTGATGAGTTCTTGTGGGCTATTGCTATTAGGCACAGTCCCCTACAAGAGAGAACAGCAACAGTGCCTTCTGCTCTAAAGAGATATGAGCAAAAGATCTAGATCATTAATGAGGGTGTTGGTTTTTTGGGGGGTTTTTGAGTTGTTTTTTTTTTGATAATATGAAGCCTCAAAATAAAGCTATTTGAATTTATTGCATCAGCCTCAAATTATAAGTGTTTTGGTTTTTTGTTTTTTTTTTTTTTTTTTAATCTTCTTATCTAGCATTGAAGTTCTGGTAACTTGACTACATTTTACCCTGAATGAGGCAGGTATCTCAAAGTACTAGATGTGACAAAAGACTGCTTTGCTTCAAGTATGCTCTTGTAGTGTCCAATTTTGCTCTTCCTTTTGAATAATCACTTTTTCTTGTAAAGAAGCAGGAAAATGCTTCTTTTTTCTTCAAAGATGTTGAAATTAGAAATAAATGGTTCAGAAGAAAACTGCTAGTGTTTCTTTTGTTCCAGAGCAATTTCAGGATAATGGATATTTTTGCAAGAAATACTTCTTCATTAGTATCTTCTGTTTGGTGATGGCCTCATCAGCTGCTATAGTGAATTTAGTGAGTGTTTTTAATTTGTCTGCATGTTTCAGTTCAATTAGTTTTCTAGTTAAGTTTTCAGGGTGAATGTGTCTGGGAAGGATTGATAAAGATAAAATTGCTGCTTCAGATAGGTGGAATAAATTAGCAGATCAAAACCACAGCTATTACTATCTTCTAGGTTTTTAAAGTAAAATTATTTTTACTTTGCCATCATATGCTCCTTAAAGCCTATAAATTGTTTGCTTACCTTTCTAAGCTGTAATTATCATATCAGGAATGAGAACTCTGGAGACCTTTATTTGTATAGACACTCAAGAACTGAGCCTTAGCAATGTGTGATAACTGTCGAAGGATCATTTCTGAAATACTATAATTGATTCAACATTCTCATTGACTTGATCACTTTCACATAATCAGAGGCCCAGAGTGGTTGGGGTTGGAAGGGGCATATGGAGATCATCCAGTCCAACCCCTTGATAAAGAAAGTTCACCCAGAGCAGATTGTGCACCCTGGGTTGTGTCCAGGTACGGTTTTAATGTCTCCAGAGAAGAAGACCCCACAAGATCTCTGGGCAGCCTGTTCTAGTGATCTGTCACCCTTAGAGTACGGACATTTTGCCTTATGTTCAGGTGAAGCTTTCTGTGTTTCAGTTTGTATCTGTTGTCCCTTGTCCTGTTGCTGATCACCAGTGAAGAGTCTGGCCCTGTTCTCTTGACATCCACCCTTAATATACTTGTATGTACTGATCAGATCTCCTCTGTCTCTTTGCCAGGCTAAACAGGCCCAGTTTGTTCAGCCTTCTCTCATGAGAGAGGCTCTTCAGTCCTCCGATCATGATCATAGGCCTATGCTGGACCCTCTAGTTTCTTGTTTTCATAAAAGTGAACAAAATGAGTCGGTAAACCTAATACCAGTTCAGCAGTGATCCAGAAATGGAGATCATGATCCTGTATTCAGTTGCTGAAGGTGCACCAGAAGCATGTCAGTAGACTGAAGTTAACCAATACACTGCCTACAATACCTGCAGTTTAAAGGTTTTACTTCAGACAGGATCTGATGTGTTCCTTTGGAGTCAATATGGCCCAATATAAATGTGTTCTTCCAGGAAAAAAAGATGAAGTGAATTGGAGAGTAGCAAATGTGTCCAGAAAAGCAGGTTCTCCACAAAGGTTGTAGAAGTTAAACAGTTCAACAACAGTTGCTAGTTTGATAAAATATACAACACTGGTATATATAACAAGAAGTATTTGTGGATTTCAATATATAGATATGGGATTAATGTATGGAAAAATTTTGCATTATATCTTAAAATGGTGGTTTATTCACTGTGTGTACAGGATTGGTTTTTGTTTTTTTTTTCTTATTAAAACCAAAAAAAATGTAGTGGAACATAAATGAAAGAGTACAGAAAGCGGTGAATAAGTGAACAAAAAGCTTCTGCAGCTACAGTGTTAAGGAGGACTCTGCACATACTTCTGCTTCCCAGATTCTGATATTGCTTTCTCCTCCTTACTGAGCTTCATGTTTAGTGAGGCTCTGCTCCGTCTCTCACTTTCTGGATGCTGGCAAGGTGCCACTCCTGGGCAGTGAAAATGTGCATTTCTGTCAGTCCAGGAAGATGGAATGCTGCAGCATTACCATTCCAACTAACAAAAGGTGTGTGCACTGTCCCTGCTTTTACCCAGCCTCTTGCATTAGCTTTCTAGGCATGTCAGCTTGTAGACCATGTTGACCATACGTCTCTGCATCCAGGTGTGTGATTCTTTTCTCTCTCTTTGTTCCCCTTCACCTCTTTTCAATCCTTTGCTCCACTTCAGGTGGTCCCTTCTGGCTTCAAATTCCATAGCAGAGTAGTGGAAAGGATTAGTATCAGTACTTCTGGTCTGTATAAAGTGCTTTGCCTTTTGTTTATACAAGGTGGCTGCTTACCAGCATTTCTAAATAATTGTGCCTCGCTATAACTCTGGACACAGAATCTCAGCACAGAAACTGCTTGAGGTCAACTCTGAAATGAAATCTAACGTGACAATGAACTCTTTACAATAATCACTCTATCAGTTACTCCATATACCTGCTGTGAACTGATAGCAATGTTGAGTGCAGGCACAGGGAGAAAAATGTCTCTATGAAAAGTTTATCAAGTGTATCAGGAAAGAAAAGCCTGTATGTCAATAGTAAAAGAGGCAGGAAAAAAACCAAATCACATCATAGTATGTTCATAATATAGTTCGCCTGTGATATTTCTAATACGTTAATTTTATACTGAAATAGCAGTCAGAGTTTTCATTCTAAATTTGAAGCATTTGGATGTATCTTATTTGCCTTTTCAATTTGCTTTAATTTGCACTTTTTTTTCTTTAAAAACAAATACTTTGAGTTCAGGGAAATTAATAATCCTGAAAGTAGATGTTATACTTGTGGTAACACTTCACCACACTTATCCTAGCAAACAAAACGCTTGAGTAAGATGGCTTCCACAGATATGTAATGGGTACTATCAGAAACAGTAGTGGGCATTGAAAGGCATGATTTCTTCTCAATAGAAGTTTCCATTCATTCGATTTCTAACGGTACAATTGTCAAATTAATTACTTATAAGTGAATACTTCAAAGATTTTAATTTTGCAAGGAAATACTGTATTTAAACTAACTGTTACTTAGGGTGGGAAATACCTGTTTTCTCCTAGCCCTGAGATGTTTGCTTATATAGTTATAGTTTTCATGGTGAATAGTGCTATTCCATATTTAAAAAACACATCTGTCACAAGCTGTCTAAGTTAGGCCAGAGACAAAAATGGGTTACACATTACAAACACAATTCTTTCATGAGAAGAAGAGGTTTTAATCTGCAAATACAGCATTATTCCTATTCCCAGGTCAATTTCTGCTTTGTTCACTAAGGCAAATGGTGTAAATTGGTTTAAATAGGTGCTGGAATTGAAGTGACAAGAGTAATTTATACTACCTGAGGTTCTGCTTCATCCTTTAAAAGATGAGGCCCTCTGTTATAGTCCTTGCAGACTGGTCTAATTGGGCAGGCTTAAGGGATGCTCAGTAAGTTTCCCTGGGTCCTGCAGACCCTTTTGCAGAGTGTGCAAGCAGAGTTCTGCAGGACAGCTCGGATACCAGCTGCCCTCCACTATGGGTTCTGTAGCTAATTCTGTTCTAGACTTCACAGAGGGTTCAGACTGGTTTTGTTTCTGCCACTGTATTTTTAAATGTTGAATGTGCTCTTTGCACTCACAAGCGTTTTCAGTGCTCAGGAGTGTGTGACCACTTTGAGATATAGCACTATCAACCTCAAGTACTTTTTATAGATAATTACATGTTTTCACTGATCCTGAAACATGTACAATTTGCACAAACTGCGGCTAACAACATTTGATCCATGAGCTGTGTTTGTGGCAAACTATACCTCAGTCTCAAATACGGGATACCAGAATGCAAGTTTATGTTGGTTTATATTACCCTCACTATTCAAACACATACTTTAGAGCAATAACAATTTTTCTACTGCTGGATTCTCGATCGGGGTATGAAGTGCGCATGAGGAAATTAAAAAACTCAATTTGTTCTTTTTGTTCTTGAAAGAGGAGCAGCGATGTGTCGCTTGAGCACTCTTTCCTCCTGTGTCTTTCCCAGTAAATTACATAGTTTCTCTTGCATGCCACATGCATCATTAAACATTCTGTATATCTCCCAATGCTTCTCCATCCTAACATGGAGGAAGCCAGTAATAAGATTGATCTTTGTCACTAACAATTACTTGCATAGCTATAAGGGAGGAACATTTTATGTATACATGCCCAACAGAAGTCAAAAGATAAGCTGAGTGCTACTAAATTGAGGGCATCCATCAGAATACTCAGTTTTCTTATATCTCTTCATGTATTCCTGCAATGCTTTTGTATTCAGGAATTTAAATGCTAATCCAGGGATCCAAACAATTGGTAGTTAACCATCTGCACTTGATACAAACCATAATGGCAAAGGGAAAGCCAGACCTGGGACGATGGTTATATAATCACTACAAGGTTCTTAAATTACTTTCTTTTCACATCATTAGCAACGTCCTTGGGGAATCAATGCTTTCTCTTCTGAGTTGCCCCTAACTCTTAACTAGAACTGTGAGTTTGAAGAAGTAGCTGGCTGGGCTTGCCTGAGAACATCAGGATGCAATTGATCCAGTAAACAAGTACGCCCTCGTTGTACATTATACTCAAGGAGGAGGTGGAATTAGCATCCCTGGCTTGTGGAAACACATGCTGGAGGAGGTTCCTGCAACCCCCAAGGACACATTCTCCTTGCAGTTCTATTCTTCTGTATTGCTGAATCCTTCCAGTTTTATGACCTCTGAGTTCTGTGTTGGTGACAGCCCACCCTGCTTGCAAAATGCAAGATGGTTTAAAGAGGCAAGTGTTGTTCAGGAGGATATGTTCTGGATTCATTTTTCTTGCATTGCACATACTTCTTTGTAAGTATTACTGCAGAACAGTGTAGGCACCCATGAACAACACATGGTGCCACTCATACATTAACAATCAATTAACTGTTTTACTTCATAAAGCATTCCTAGACATTAAAGAATTAGAGCTTTGGCAGACAAATAAGTGGTGAATACTTTATAGTGACCTAGATAAGCAAGATATGTCTGGAAAATGCTAATAATCTTTTTACCTCTCTGCTCTCTTTCTGCATGGCTGATTTATCATTTAATACAACACATTGCTATGCAGCTGTCCTTTCTTTTCATGTTCCTGGATTCCACCTAATAAGCCCTGCTTTTCAACTGGGCTTGTTAACAGAAGCAGTGTGCAGTGTTAATAGTTGTCACTGTGTTCAGGCACGGCTGTTATGGACAGGATCTATTCTCCATTTGAACCATGTTCTCTGAATGAAAGTCCCACAGCCCAGAAGACCAGATTTGAAAATAAAACCAGCTTTCTGATCTTTACTAGCCAGTGTCAAGGCTCCAGGTGCCAGAGATGCAATTTTCAGTCCTCCTGATAAACCAAGGTGCTAAAACAGTGAGAGGTGTTGTTCTCAGCTGTTAGGGCTGAGCAGAGAGGGATTCTCCAGTTAAGTTTATGTTATGTTTTAGGAGTTCTTCAGGGTAAAAAATGTGATAAAACATCATGTGTAAAAATGAGCATGTGGGGTTTATTTTCCCTTACATTCAAGCCTCCAAGGTAGCCAGCCAATAAGGAAGTTTGGGCAAAACTGGTGAGATTTCACAGTCTCTTGAGTATATTGTTTGTTTATTTTGTGAAATATTTTGGGAATATAGGTATGTATGTAACATTTTCCCCTTTACTATTTAAGTATCTCATTTGGCATTCAAACCCAAGAACTAATGCTGAAGGGTGTTTTCTAGATTTCAGAAAAAAATCCTAATTTTGTCTACTTTCTGCTAAGAAAAATAGCTTGAAAGGGAAAGATATCTTTCATCTAAGATGAAATGATAGGACGCTGCACAAAAGTGCACGGTGTGAGTTTTCTCTCATGCTGAGAAAAGATGGAGCTTGGCCTCATGTTCTGTGTAAGTGCTTAACTCGTAGTAGCAAATAATGCTGAGTGTTTAGGAGTGGGGGAGATACCACTGCATCTTTCCCTAGGCCTGGATTTTTTCCTACTTGTTAGGAATCCTCTGGGAATGCAAATGGGTGAAAATACTTGTGAGAACAAGGAGGGCAATTTAGTGTCTGGATTTTACTTGGGCTTACAAGTAAGGTCAGTGTTAAGCTACTTACCATTGCCAAAAGCAAGGTATTTCCTAGTATGTCCAGAAGCTAAACTTGAAGAGCATCTTGATTTCATATGCCTCCGAAAGCAAAGTGGCAACAAAAAACAGATTTCAGGAAACTGAGGCTTCATTTCAGTGCTTTTCTGGGTCCTCCCCTTTTCCTTGACTCTGTTTCCTTCTCTATTAAATTTGATTATTAGTATCTACGTCATGTAGGATTTCCAAGCCCAAAGTAATTAAGTCTGAAAAGCATGTTGAGACATTCAGATGGAAAATGCCGTCTAACTGCACTGGTATAATTATACACTGAATAACTGATCCAAGTACCAAACGAAAGTGGAACACTAAAGAACAGCTAAATTTATCCTAGAAAATGGGTTCAGCAGTTCAGGATTCAGATTTAGATCAGTAGAGCAGCCTCACTGCTGTTTAAGGCCACGTAATCTGCTAATTCTGGCTGTTGTACTATCAGTTGTTGTGAAGTGCATTTTAATATGTGTTCATTTAGTTCTTAATTAAGAGGGGGTTTACCATACAATTAACATATAGTGTTGTTTTAAAAATGTTCTCTGAATAAAACCTTTATGTCTTGATTTTAATTCATAAATATTTTTCTTCCATTAAATTTACTCTAATGTTTACAATACATACATAGATTCATAGCATAGATAAAGTATTTTTAGGATGCTGAGAGGAACAATTTTGCACAAACTTTTCTCACTGCAAATGAAAACTCATAAAAAAAAATCACGTGATGGTGTGCAAAGTGGCTGCAGGTAATATATTTAAACTCTTAGCTTATTTCACCACCAAGGTGTAAAAAGAATGCCAGTGTAATCTGCCAGTAATGCAATCTCTTGGCTTGTAAAACAACTAATATGTTATTCCCCAAATCCTGAGAGTAGTGCTTGTGCAAATTAAGATTTTATAGCTCACACTTATGCATTCGCAATGCACTGTGTTAGCAGATAGAGGTGTTGCTTGTGTTTTTCCTGATGCCACCAGTTTAAAAGGTCCAGTAGCTTTTACAACTGTTTTGCCTTTTTTTTTTTCCTTTTTCTTTTCCTTTTTTTTTTTAAATACAGCAAACCCTTTAAAAAAAGATATAATATAGGTATGTATCTGGAATGTATCCTCATCTTGCAGTTGTGCTGCAGCATTGTGCACATCGTAGTGCTACAGAGAACCTTTGACTTAAAAGAATTATAGAAGCAACCACCCATCTCTATCCACAGAAACATATCCAGTTACGAATTTTCAGTTGGTTCATTGGGCTAGCAGTACTGCCAGCAGTGGAGATGGTAATTTGTACTGGTTTTGCAACTGGCCCAGTTAGTTAAAGAACGATTATCACATTCTTCCGACTCTTTTTCACTTCAGAAGCAAGCAGGGGGGTCTGTTCTCAGCTGGTGGTTCTGTGTCTTGCTGAGTGCTGGGTGACAGTGAAAAGAGCTTTGCCAGACTACACTGGTGGACAATACTTCAGCCAAGTCAAAATGTCCAGCCTGGGAAAGAAATGAAGTAATGTACACAAACTGTGCTGCCCAGGATGCTGTCTGTTGTGGGTTGACAGGGGTAAAAATCATCCCAGTGTGCAACATTAAACCCACAATGTTCTCAGTGCTACTGCTTAAAATGCACATACTCTTCATTGATTGTGGTAATTATTAAAAATGCTATATGCTTAATAACGGTAAGAGTATAATTCATATTATAATACATTAATGGTGTTCAGAATTCTTATTATGGTCTTAAATCCCAATGGGACTAGTGTATTTGGGTGATGTAGTGGTTGTTGAATTTTAAGTGCTAAAATAAATGCCTCAGTTACTGGTGGGCAATGAAAAGGATGACTGGATAAGTTTTACTCTGTCACTGGTCTATGGTTGTTATGTGAGGGATAAACACAGAAAAGTGCTATCACTGCTTAATCCTAATGCAGAAATCAGAAATTTCTTTTCCTACAGAGGCAGAGAAATCAGGCATAAATGTTGGAATGCTTACCTAAAACTTGATGTCAAATAAAATCCACACTGAGACTCTGGTAGTAATAAAGCCTCCTAGAGAAGAGAAAAAATGAGAAAAGGTAAGAGTAGTAAAATGGAAAGTAAAATTATCATAGGATTTTTAAGTTGCTCCTGGTGTTACTTAATGGAATGGGTACTTAAGGACTTTTGTTTCTATATATATTACATATATATAAAAAATCATTCTAAATTTATTTTCACTCATATTATTCATGTAATAAATTGTATTATCATTCTAAATTATAAGATAATGTATATTATTGAAAATTACATTTTACTTTTCAAGATAAAGGCATTACAGCTGAATTGTTCTGTTTAAGTGAAAACAGAATGCTTCGAGCACTCTTTATTTGAGCAACTTGCAAAACCATATTTCAATTATGGTGCATTGGTAAGCATAATTAATATGTATTTTTAAAATCAAACACATAGCAGTGGTTTGCCTTTATTTCACACTTTTTGGAGTGACTGTATGTATATATGATACTTTGCCAATATCACTCTCGAGATTTTCTTATCTATTTCTTTATTTGCTCTATTCTTTAATTGCTAAGAGATTTTCTTAGCAATTTAAATTGCTCCATGTCTGTTTTTCCAGCAATGTTTGCGCTGTTTTTCTATTCCTCTCCAGCGCAGGAGAGGCATCTGGCCCTCTGCTAGCTATGACAGTGTTAGGATGGGGGGCTTTGGCCACAGATTTTTGTAGAATCATAGAATGGTTTGTGTTGGACAGGACTTTAAAGACCAGGCACCTTCCATGACACCGGTTTGCTCAGACCCCCATCCAACCTGGCCTCGAACACTGCCAGGAGTGGGTCATCCACATCTCTGAGCAACCTGTTTCAGTGCCTCTCCAGCCTCACCGTGATGTTTTGCTGAAACACCCTGCACCAAAGGCATTGTTTTACCTTTAAACACTTCTTAATGCAGAAAGTTTGGTTTGGGGCAACAGCAAGAGACTTTATGGCTCATTCTAGTTCCATCAGTGAGAGAACTAGATGGAACTTGGCACAGCGGCAGACAGGGGCAGGGCACGAGTAGGGTGGCCACAGACATTCTTGCTGTGGTCTGATCCTGGGTTGGTGGTTATTTTTTTTATTGTTATTATCATCATTATTTTATTATATTTATATTTATTATTTCTTATTTTATTTTTGGGGGGGGTTATTCTTTTGGGTTGTTTTGGTTCGTGTTTTTTTGTGTGTTTTTTTTTTGTTTGGTTGGTTTGGTTTTTTGTTTTGTTTTGTTTTGTTTTGTTTTGTTTTTTTCCCCTGTCTTTGATTGTTTGCTCTTTGTTCGTTGCCGTCAGTTCCCACTGCAGTCGGGATGCTGCCGGGGCTCCCCAGGCCCCCGTCCCTCCCCGCTGTGCCGGCAGGTGGCGCTGGCGGAGCGCGGGCGGTGCCGGCCCCTTCATCCCTGCCCGGCCTCTGCTTTGCCTCCCAGAGCTGCATTCCTGGGGGGAACGAGTCCTTACACCGGGCTCACGCTTTCCCTGGAGGAGCAGCCCCTGCGAGGCGGCGCTCCCTGTGCCGGTCACTGTGCGAGTGGTACCCACCGGCCTCTGGCAAGGATGCTGGAGGCTGGTAAGATGATGTTGATGCATCTTACCATCATCGGACACTGTGTTGGTGCAGGAGTTGCTCGAACAGCTAAAATGAAGGCGTTTGCCCAGTTGCACAAGATGAAGGTATCACATGATATCCAGTGATGAATATCACTGGAACAATAGGAACAATAGGGGACAATAGGAAGTTGTCTCAGGATACTGTCCGAGTATGGATTTTGGCTTTATTCTTTTGTTTTGTTGGGAAGAAGGAAGTTTGAGTTTGCCTTCAGGCACTGGAGCTGAGCTGATTGTCAGTCACCTGCAGAAAGTTTGGACAAATTACAGATTTGGAATCAATTTGTGAGGCTGTGAATCATCAACAGTAGCTGGTGAATGGTAGTGGAACGTGCAGCTATGAGTAACATAACCTGGAGACAAAATGTAGAGGGGAATAATAATGAAAGGACTAGTCAAAGCTCTACAAAATTCCTGTAAGAATCCTGCAGAGGAAATGACAATTTGATGTAGTAAAGATCAGAGCAGTGGGAGAAAAACTAGAAAAAGATGATATCAGAGGAAATGAGTAAAAAAGAATATTCTCAGTAGACCCTTTGTCCTGCCAGTAATGTGTTTAAAAGATGAAGTCTGAAGATGGAGTCTTGAGATTGGCTAATAAGAGATTATTAGAAGAATTAATGATTTTATTGTGAGCACACTGCAAGAATCAGATCTGATTACATCTGGTCACCTCATTAATGAACTGTATCTAGCTCATATGATTTTTTTGTTGGTTTTTTTTTTTTTTTTTTTTTTTTTTTTTTTTTTTTTATGTTCAAAACTGAGCATCCAGAACCATTAATACACCCTTCTGCAGCCCACATCCTTGATACCCATGGCAAGGTTAGGCGAGGAGATATTTATTCATAAGTGTCAGAGACAGTCAGGAAACTAGAGAATTCTTAGGATGTTATTGCCAGTCACTGACCCTGAAAAGATTGACATATGATAACGCCGTGAGACAGCCAGGTTGGGAGTTACTCTGGTTTGAGGTCATGGCTCTCTGCTGGTGAGAGATGACTCTTACTCTAGCTTTGTCCTCCAGAGTGAGAGTCATTTCTTTCCCTGGGCTTTGATTTCTTTAGGTACAGATATGTATTTCCAGGTGTGAGCCTGCCTAGCTAAGAAGTTTCTGAAACCAGTCTTTTGATCCAAAAGTATGTTATGGAGAAAAAGCTATGAAGAAGGAACTCTTCAGAAAGTATATTTTTATTGGTTTATTTGATTAAAACTTGAAAATAAGGACAGTACTAAGTGTATTATGTCCTTGCGTCTGAAGAATAGGGGTATTAGACCTGTGCTGGACATGTATCCCAAGACAATTGTTACCATTTCATAAATTACCATGATATTCTAAATTTTGTATTTCATCTACGTATTTATGATTCATACTCTGTGTGTGCTACAGCCATGGAATGATTGTTCATCACTTGAAATCATTTGTTTTCTGGTTCATGGAATAAGAGGTCTTTGGCCTTCACTGTGAGTCCTCTTTCAACTCACAATCTAAATTCTCACATAAATTGAAAAAAAGGACTCCGTATCTCAAAAATAAGCCTTTTCCTGGGAACTTGGTGAACAGCTTAGAGTGGAAGGTTTTATACTTCAATGAGTCAGAAACATTTCATTAATAATAACTTTTAAAGAGTGTTTTGGACAGGAAATTGTCCAAATGATATAAACATCTTTACTTTGCATTTGAGATATTTTTCTCCTTGATATCATGCAAATTTAATGTTAAAAACTGGACTCAGCATTCTGCTGCTGAATCAATGATTGGTCTTGTAGAGAAATAATACACAATATAACAAATGGCAGGAAGGGTAAAATTGGCAAAATCAGCATCTGTTTTCTGCTATCTAATCTCATGATTTATAAAAACAAACAGCTAGTTAAGTCTTCAATAGAAATTTATGAAAACATTAACAGAGACACATTGTGGCTAGAGGCAAATTTCTATCATCGATAGCATACTCTGTGTGAACCTGATAGACCAGAGCAGCCCCTCTGTTGGTGGGAAATAATGTATATCAATCAAGATCAGCTTTGGCACAGAACCTTAAAACACAGAAAAATAAGCCTCATAAAAGAGGAGCTAACAGACAGAATATTATCCAGAGGCCACCAGGGGTATTATACAGAATATTAGGCATGCTGAGAATTAATGGAAAATGCATAGAGGCTGGCTGAAACACCAATTATTATCTTGTATGTATATTTGCATTTCCTTCCCACTCTGCAGTGCTGTGACTCTAAGGTGACTGAAGACTTCAGTGCAGTTCTGAAATAACCATTTTCTCATTTCACCACAGAGATCTGACTAGTAAAGACAGGCAATTTAAACTGTGGACATTGAAAAGGCCAATAAATTTTCCCTCACAAGCAAAGCCCCATTGCCACAGAGTAGGCTTAGGTCCTTGACTCCTCCCTCTTCCATACTACATCCTTTTTGAGCTTCGTGAGTCCATAGCTGCTGGAGAAATGCTTCTATGCACACTTCCTGCCCTACATATTTTAGGTTTCTGAGAACTGTTGTGAGAAGGTTTCATAGCACAGAGCATCAGGTACTGACATTTTATTTCAAAAGGTGTTTGCACTTGAGAAGAACATACAGGGTTGGTGGTAAGAATAATCAACCTATTGTGCAAAAAACTAAGGGATCGATTTTAAAGAAAAATAATGATGTAAAACTTGCAGGATTTCATTGGTCCCAAACTAAATATTGCTGTGTAACTTAGTATCATGTTCCTACTAGATCTTTGCTAGTCATTTCTTTTCAGAATTTCTGATAAAATTCTGCACAAAAGCAAGGAGAAGCCAAAGCAAAGACAAAAGACTTAAATTTGGAATGTGAACTTAGCAGTGTTTAATGGGAAGGATCTGACAACTTTTTGTTATCCTGAATTTATCCCATTGTTCTTGACTTTGATTTCATCTTTTTTGATCTGTGTCAAAAATCTGCAGTCAATAAAGCAGGAGGCATTTATTGTTTTGTTGTTACTCATGTTTTTCCTCAATTTTTCTTGTACTAGTCTTTAGGCTTGTGACAATGATTTATGAATGTTGAGGTCTGGATTTTCTATGTTGCTAGTTACTATAATCCCTAGAAATGAGGCAAGGAGACATGGTATGGGTCTTGTTTAGCTGTCAGTGTATTTATTTTAGCCATATTTCCCACCTGGGTGCACAGAAGATGGAACTAATTTCTGCTGAGGAAGAGCTGACCAGAGCTTTAGTTCTTCACTGTAAGACAGAATTTGCACATTTTTCTATCCAAGAACTTCAGACATGGGATTTGTTTCATCTGTTTTATTTGTGTGAGTATAGAATTTTGTGCATGGGGAAGGTTTCAAGGCCATGAGGGTGACTACTTTTTGGCACACATAATTTTTTATCAGAATTGCTTTACTACATTTTACCCCACTGATGGGTGGATGTGCAGAGTATGCCTCTGATTCTCTCAGTACAAAATGTGTCCTGGAGCGGTCCCACAGTGGATCCCTTGGTAGACTCTCTCAAAGGATCAAAAGCAGATATGCCAGAGAATGTATAAAACCAAGAGGGGCATAGTGGTACTTCCTCAAAATGCTCTCCTGGCCTCCAGCACTTTGCGATCCAGGAATTTCTCTGGTCACAGATGGTTTTAATTGTATTAATAACCCTTGGTAGATTTTCTCCCCGTGTCCGGTCTGTTCTAAACAGATGTAAACTTTTCACTCTCTCAGGAATCTGTGCAAGTTCTGCAGCCAGTTTGGTGTGTGAAGAAGCAGCTCCTCTTTCTTTCAAAGCATCCCTCCTTAGCTTGTAGTGGAAGAGCAAGAGGTCAAACAGTCTCGGGTCATCCTCGGTGTCTCAATCATATTTTGATAGTCTTCAATCATATGTTTAATCAGTGGTCTTTTTCAAATTGATAACAATACATGCAAAATTAATTTTATAACAGCATCCCTAAAAATATCTTCTGTAGTGTGATGGCCTACAGTTGTTGATTTGGACTTTCCTTGGTTTCTGTTCATAAGCACTGATGCTAGAACTCACTGAAATGTAACCCAGTGTCCAGTTTTAGTTTGAAACCAGTCTTGTGCGTGTGCGTCTTTATGAAATCTGTTACATTTTTTCTGTAAGACATATTGTAAATCACTTTAAAATTAAATTATAGCATGAGCTATGCAATCCATATTAAAATAAACAAGATGTTTCAGTAACAAATATCTATTAGAATTAGATCTGGGGGATTATTTGGGAGATGCTTAATGATAGAGGGGATTTCTAGGGAAATGGGCAGATATGAAAATGAGACTTATTAAACAAGCGAAGTCCCTAAACAGCTTCTCACTTAACATGACTACTAATTCATGGGCTGTTGTAATTAACAGTCCAGGAGTCTTCATCTGTTGTAAAGTGGTGCTCTCTGTTTGAGTATATCTTTGGGTAACTTTACGAGTAATGAGGAAAGAATAGTGGCATAACATTTGGATGGAAGGCAGATGAAACTAAAAGCAGTGAGGCAGGATTTAGCAAACTAATCCCTAGATTAATTACAGTGTTTGGTTTTAGTGGGGATGAGGGATGCAGTTCAAGCATGTCCTCCTCAGATCGCATACAACCATGTGAATACCGAAGCTTCACCAAGGTTTAGTATTAGGACACAACCTAATACTTCAGCACACAACCTGATGAAAGACCAAAAGCTTACTGATTCTGATGATTTTTCTACAGTTTATTACCACTTTTATAAATAGGTGCATTATGGTCTTTTCCTTGTTTAAAACTTTATTGTAGCACTGAACCTGAACAATAGAACTAGTGCTAAAAATACGCCAAGTATTAGTGCTAACCATGTCCTGGATTAAGATGGAAAACTCATGCGGACCACCACAATACATGCCACAAGCTAAATCTCCTAAGTTGGGGCATTAATTTCCATTTTTGGATGTGATAGCCCAAAGATAGAAAAACACTTCTAGAATGGCGATATCCCAACACGCCTCTTGAAGTGGCAATAAGCTTAGCTACAAGTTTAGTATTCTCTCCCTGCTATGGTTCTGTTGATGATGTTGTAGTCTAAGGTTGACCACAATAGTCTCGGGGAGCTGGATTTGTTACATACAACGTGATTGCCTGCTCCTTGGAAGAAGAAGGAAGGCATTTGCAGTAAAAATAAGCTGTTACTGTCAGCAAAAAATTACTGTGTGAGCATTGAAGAGCACCTAAGGAACGTTTAATGACTTGGCAATTCTGAATTTTGTGTCATTGTCAAGGAGAATGGCAAAATTAATTTAATTAGGGCAATCTTTCATTTAGAGTTAAGTTTAATAGGCAATTTTTTGTCACTATTAGGGTATGTTATTTACTGGGCTTGTGTTTTCAGTGTTTTATCAGCCTTACATCACCTGACCTTACTGAGAAGAAGCTAAATTTAAGTTCTATCTACTTAACTTAGATTTCTTTACCAGATTTATTAAGAAATAATTATAAAACACTAAAGAGTAGAAAGGCTAACTGAAAGTCAGTTTGTTTTTTTTTTACTTTTTTACTTTTTTTTTTTTTTTTAATCAACAAGAGATATAATTAATACTAGGTAAATTTGTTATACTAGTATACCTTGGTCATAAAAGCAGCAACATGGAAAATCCTGTCTTCCCTAAAGAAAGTGGCTGAGCAATGTATCCCATTACGACAGGCTATGAAAGGCATCAAATGCTGGAGGAAGTTTAGTAACAAATTAAGGAGAAACTGGAATCCTTTAATAGGATTATAAAGGAATAGGAAAGAATATCTTGGAAACAAAGTATGGACAAGAAATTTTATTTTTCAGAATATTAAGCATCATCCTTTTAATTTTTAATTATCATGGATTAATAGTGTGTCTGGTTATATCACATCTGAATAAAAATCCTGTGGTGAGTGGGACATTTTATTTATAATGGGTGCTTCAGTTCCTAAGCCACAATATCAATTTATGCTTGGTTCTGTTTGCATAACATTTTATGAGTGTCTGATTAAGCCTTTATTAAACCTATTTTATGAAGCTTAATACATCTGCAGTGTGGGTTCTGCCCTGAACTGAGGTTATTGTTGCAGCAGCCATCCTCATTTTCATAAGATTAATTTGGTTTGATAAATAATGTTGGCAAACAAATACATGTATTTTTAAACTGCATAAATAGTTCTAATGCACTCAAAAAAAACTTAAATAGAAATTAATACTTCATCATAATTTAGTTCATCATCATAGAAGTAGCATGAGTTGTTAAAAATTATCCTAGTTCATGTAATGAAAAACCACCAGATATTACTTAGTCTGTATCCTTATGATAAGTGAAATTTAACTCTTATCAACCAACATGAAGTTAAAAAGACCGAAAAAGTAAAAAAAAAACATAAACCAAACCCCTTCTTCCCTTTATGCTGTGGAAAGCCTAAAGGATTTTTTGGTTTGTTTGTTTCCTCTCTGGTTTCTTATAGGAGCCTGTCTTTGGTGTTTTCCCCACAATGGCCACGTATTCATTGTCCCTGGTACCTCTGTAATCACTGTGGCATAAACATGAGTGAAGCCCAGGCTGTCCTTTTAGTGGGCAGACTGAAGCACCAGGAGCTGACATGGTGTTATAAAGGTCACAGGCAGAATTAGGTGTTAGTTTTAATTCCTATGATGGTGCATTTATGTTGTTAAAGAGAGGCCTTAGGAAAATGAAGTATGGCAGTTGTGTGCATTTACTAAAGCACCATTAAGGGTGTATTAGGAATATATAAACACAAGTGCCAATATTAGAGCATTTCTTCGTATCCTTATAGAGCAATACTAAAAATTAATTTTCTGAGTCCCAAGTAGAAAAAACATTTCTTATTAAAAGAACAATTAAGAATTCATAAAATATGTTGCTAGTCACATAATCAAAATCTCCTATTTCTAACTACTTTTTACTTTTTTTTTTTTTTTTTTTTTTTTTTTTTTTTTTTTTTTTTC
>JAWWMO010000043.1:8938760-8979287 GCA_035047845.1 Dendrocincla fuliginosa
TTTTGTTTTTTTTTTTTTTTTTTTTTTTTTTTTTTTTTTTTTTTTGTACAGGGTGATTTTTAATTTTACTCTAGTTCTTTTGATTGGAGAAAGTAGTATTAAAGTCTTCCTTTTTCCTCAAAGTCCATAAAAATTGAATAAAAAAAATGCACAGAAAATTCCAAACCTGATTCTTCAACAGAATTGCTTCACGGCAGCGGCTCCGCAGTTAACACAAACTAAAGTTGCCAGTTTACACCTTTGGGAAAGTTGGTTGTTCAGAGAGAAGCTTTTCATTCTGTTCTTGTTTTGTATTGATGGAAAAATAAAAGTAAACTAGACAATAAAATTACAGAAGCAGTGGAACTCTACTTTACAGTGACTTTGCAGGTACAGATGCTCACCCTGGCCTTCTTTATTTGATCATGTAGCCTAAAGGCTGAACAATATCATCCACAGAAGTATCTTATCAAAGGCAGGGTTTGAAACAAGGGAACCTTATCTTTTGCTGTCAGCTGGTCCCATAGGTGGATTATTAATGCTAGTTTGTTTTAAGGCATAAAATTAAAATACAGAAAGAAAAGCTTGATTTGCCTACTTCTTAACAAATTCCTTCACCATAAGGGTTGCTACTTGGGTATCTATAAAACTAATGGAATACATAGAACTCACCTGTAGAATAAACCATCTTCCATACTAACACAGTATTGCAAATTTCTCTACTGTTCAGTGTTTCTGGGAAACAATCAAAATGATAATTTTATCATAACATTGCTGTTAAAGCAACAGTTCTGTTTACTTTTCCCAAAGCTGGCATTCTGCCAATGGAGCAAGGTATATATATAAAAAAGGAAAACATGCATGGGAAAACTATATGGTGGATAAAACAGGTTTTGCTGGAAGCTACTTCATCTCCATGCTTCTTGAGTTCTGGAACAATGTCATTAATTATCTTCGCTAATTTTCTCCCCTAGTATTTCAGTTTGGTATTTCGTGCATCATAAACCATGCTGCATGTTCCTGTAGTACTTACACACTGTCTTGCTTAATTTCACGTTCAGTTATTCCCCTGTGCATTACCAAGGTCTGGCTTTAAGTAGCTGTCTAATTGAAATATTTGTGTGTCAAACCATCTGCATGCATAATATGTCCTTTTGGATCCTGCCTCTCTCCCTGTCTAGCTTGTATGAAGAATACAGAAATGTAGAATTCAACAGAGTATTGTACACAATATTTTAGTATTAGTTGTGGTGCTTGAAAACAGAAGAGTAGATGCACATAGGCAAGAGAGAAGCTATTGCTGTCATGGCTTGATGCCACTGTGGCATTGCAATGTGACACGGCAGTAAAGGAAGGGTTCATAAGACTGGGTAGATTTAACCTGGACTACTGGAGAATAAGGTTATTAACCTTAACTGAAGGAAAGGATACTGAATAACATTGCTTTCATGATAAAATTGGAAGTTACTTTTTTTTCTGAAGTTGTACCATTTTCGTTTAGCCATCAGATGAACTGCTGCTTTAAGAACCCAAGTGGTTTTGTCTCTAGCAAGTATATTCTTAAAAACTCTTATTGATTTTATATAAACGAGATATGGATTTGCAGACAATCTGTATAGTTTATTCTGGCTTTCTTTACGCATGTATTCTTCCTCTGTTTCTAAAACTGTTTTCCTTAATATCACTCTTTGCAGTAAAGAGGAATATTCAGTACAAAAAAATATGAAAACCTGTAAATGGTTTGCCATGTTTTCCCTTGTGTTGTATTGCTTCTATTTTCAAGTATGAAGCACCAATATTTACTAGGACTGATGATCTACCCTGGAAATTAGACTGAGGAAGGATTTCTTGCCTCTGACATTACACAGGCTTCAGTGTTTATGTAAATTTGATAAATATTACTATTTTATATATCCCAGAGAGAATACTTCATTGGTTCCGTATGACACGTAGTTAAGAGAGAAATTCAGTGTATGACATATGGAGATCTCTCTCTATATATTTGATAGGCAATACCTTTGCCTATTAAATATTTTTCAACTTTGATCACACTCAAAAGCTTTAGACATTTGAAGTTATATTAGTCAAATACATCTTTGCCTTTCTTAGAAAGATGGAATAACTTAGGATGAAAGGAAGTTCATGAGGATATCTGATTCAGTCTCCCCTAACCCAGGGGTTATGAGTATGAAATACTGCTAAATAAAGAACTTTTTTCAGGTGATTACCCTATTTGAGCATTATCCTGTCAGTCAGATTCCTAGTCCATCAGCAGGTGATAATGGATGAAGAATTAAGTGTTAATCTCTTCTCAATTAGATAAGTTTAATTCCCAGGGAGCCCCATGTCTGTGTTCAGATCTACAGTTTGATAGGAGATGTAAATGAGTCAGCGGCTTTTTGATGTGGGAGGAGTTATAAATCTTAACCTTCTTGGGTGTTTTTCCCTGTTTACTTGCTGTCCTTTTGTGCCTTATTATTATTGTATCAAATTAGAAAATTTTGCATGGAAACTCTGATCCAATATAATTATGATTCTTGGCTAAAGTATTTTAAGGTTTCTTTCAACTTTGTGCAGACTTCTTAGTTTAAAATAATATTAGTTGCTACTCTCTATTGTTTGAATAACTGCTGCACAAAGATCTACAATAATTAGCAATTAAGAAAATCAACAAAACTTTGAACTTAAATTTGGTTTGTTTTGTTTATATATATATATATAACCAGTTGCTCTTCTGATTGTGATATAATGGGACATATTATGGGTGATTGTATTTTGAAACATGAAATGATTAAATAATGAGATCACGTGTTAACTTTTAGAGTGACTGGGAAAATCTCATTGCCTAAATAATGCATCAAGTCCCAGGGCAATGTGAAGTTACATGTTTTGAAGTTAATATAGAAAGTAAGATGTTATTATCTTTTATAATGCATTTGTTATTCCATCCCAAAATAAATTTAGCCATATATATTTGAAAATAGTTTTTATTACTAACATGTCTATCTACTGTACTTGTACTGTTTGTTTCATTGACAACCAGTTTATTTTTTCGTCAATATCAATATGTCCATGTCTAAGAAAAGGGAAAAATCAGAGTGAAAGAAACCAAGGTTGTGATAGAATCTTGTAACAGATTCAATTTCAGTTACAGAGATCAGAATTTTATACCCAGCAATCAGAGTTGTTTAAGCCTATAACTAGTGCTAGTCATGTCAACAGAACTAGTCATGTCATATTAGACAAATATGACGTAAAGGTGTTTTTTTCTTTTCATCAAGCACCAGAGAGCTTTGGGTGAGGGATGTGGAATCAATGTCCATCTCCCAGGTTGCCCTCACATGGTACCTGCATTTCATAAACACCTTCAATTGAATGTGATACCAATGCAACCACAAAGCTTTTAATTTCTGCTGTGTCCCCTAGGGAGTCTGAATTTTCCTTGTCTGTCGCTGGTGTGGAAGTGGGTCTCGTTTGTCATTGTAAATCTTGGTTAGTTTTGTCACACTGAGGATGCACAGCAGGAAGTGGCAGAGATGGCCTTGTGATAACTAAGTAGTAACAACATGATGGATAACAAGTTGCTCTGAGATGGAGACAGTTTCAGATCTATGTGAAATACTGTGTGCGAACGCCTATTTAAAAAGTATTTAAATAGTGGCTGCGTACAGTTCCCGAATGCCATAACCTTTGTCTTTTCAGGATTCAGATCATAGATGGGGATTTTCAGACTGAATTGTGATGAAACAAATGTCCTTTCAAAGATTCTGATCATGCAGCATTCCTTCTCCAATATATTTCTAAAAGAAAAAGGTGTGAAATTACAAAAGCAGTATCAGCTTATTGGGAATTTCTCTACTTACCCCATTTATATTTTAAACTGTTTGCAACTGCCTGATGTAAGAATCCCTTGTTACCTACAATCTTAATATTTTAATTCCTACAGTATGCTCCCCCCAAAAAGTCCTAATGACTTCTACATTTGAAAAAGTCAAACTTCACATGTGTAAAAATATGTGATAAAAGTAACTCTTTTTCCAAGAGGACTAAAAATGTTGTCAAACAGCTCTTGGCTTGCCTGATGTACCCCTACAGGCAAGTCCTTGATTCCGTGCTTGTTTGTAATTCCCTTGGCACCTCTTTGGATTGTAGCATAGATGCTCTGTTTGTCCCTTCTTGTTCCTAAGAAGCATGTTTGGTCTCAGAGGTCTGACAGGCTGCTCCCTACTCTTCAGTGAAGTTTATCTGTGTTTTCTGGGCTTTCATGACCACTATTAGTTACTGTTTCTCTCTTGCCTGCTTCACTTGGGTGTCTGCCACTGAAGAGCACTCACTTTGAGCATCTCTCCCGCTGAGCCTGCTCAGACAATCCTGAAGAGACAGAGCAGTCTCCTGCCTTTCTCTTCAGAGGTTGCATCTCACCACATCTTGTCAGAGGAGGTTAAGGCACAAACCCAAGAATTCCCTGACAGTGGAAGGGGAATTATGTTGGAGTGCTTCTGGAGTTTGCTGTGTTGAGGCAGCTGGAAAACGGTGAAGTATTTGATTTGGAGATGGCAAGGCTTGTTATGGGGACTGCAGAAGGTTCAGAGATTCAACCTTTCTCCATTTTTTTTTTTTCACTTTTTCATTCCCACACATCTTGAAAATACTTGCTTTTTGAGCAACCATACTTTTTGCAAAGTAATGCAAATCTCATTGTGATTTTAGATTCACCTGTGTGTACCAATAGTGTCTAAAGAAAGCTGATAGTTTCAGCAGCACAGAACCCAAGTAGGCAAAGTCTAACTCTTGTTTTTACGCATATAGGGCAAGACCTGCAGATGATACCAAATGGTTCATCTCTATTGACTTCAGTGAATGTCAGAGTCCATAAATGCCTAAGTGAAATCAATGGAGCCACAGTAGGTTATACACAGGGGAATTCACTCAGCAAGTTTAAATGTACTCAATAGCCTTTTAGTGCTGAATGCTTAAACTTTCCTTGTGAATTTGTTATCAGACTCCTGCCTCATGCATTTTTCTAAAATGCTTACTGATACAAATGAGGATGCAGTGAGGTTATTGCAGAAAGGGGTTTTGTTTTCTGTTGGACACTAACTGCTATGTGAATGTTGGATCTGCAGTATTGTATTTATGTAGATAAATGTAGTCATTTTGTTGATTGAAATCAGCTCTAGAAAAATTAATTTCTATGTATTTATTTTCTTTATTTCCATTGGTACCAATTTTGCCCCAGATATAAAATCAGTAAATACTGAAAATTGCTGGTATATTATTTGAAAACCTTCCTCCTCTCCTCCTTCAGTTTGGTCACTCAGCTTTTTAAACTTTTCTGCTTTTTAGTCTACAGCATTGAATTATATCTATCTATTCATCCAGCCTTCCTAGTCTTCTTGCTACCTCACTACTTCAGTGTTTACTGCTGAAATTTTGTTCTTGCTCTCCTTTGACCTAATGAACTTTCTCTGTCATTCACTTGGATTTTCTTCTCTCTAACAGAAGTGCATTTGCCAGTTTGAGGTACAAGGAACTCTAAAATCCTTTCCTTGGCAGCTCATAGTTTGGTGACATTTTATTATTATAGCAGGAATGGGAGGGGGGAGAAAGGATTGTCATCACCCCTTAGTCCCTTCCACATGTGACCATCTGCAGAGCTTATCCAGAACAATAGCAAAGGAATACCATGCTGCAGAAGAGTTTCAGAATGTTGATTTATTGATGGAGCGAAAAAGGGCCTGAGCTAAAAAGTAAGACTATTCACAGTATAATAAACTTAAGCAGTTTAAGTAAATGTAGTAGAATATATTCTTATCTGATCATTTACCGTTACATGCCTTTCAAAAATGTCATTATCTTAGAGGAAACAAAGAAGGTATGGTTTAAAAAGTATCTCCCCCCATCACAGTATTTCTTTATAGACCTCTGTTTGACATTCTTAAACCTTGACAGCTCCTTTAAGACTATCTTGTACCAAAACTGTGGGAGAGACTTGGGAAAATTTTTATGACAGTTTGAAATGGGACATTTGGGGCTAAATGAAATCAGGATGTTTCAGTAAATCTGTCTGACACTTCTGACATTGAGGTTGGTAGTAAGTGGTAATTATAGGATCCTTTTCTGCTTATGACATGCTAAAATGTTTCTCTCAGTGTTTCTACAAAAATAGCAGGTAAGGCACTTATAAATTTAAACTAACCTTAAACAAGATGTGTTTTCCTTTTGCATGTCACTCCATTACGTCTGTGTTCAAACAGGGAATTGTGTGACTTCCCTAGAAGATGTAAACTGTTTATAGGCATTCTAACAATGTACCCAAAATTCTTCATTAAATTCAGAGTAGAGCATGGTGTCTGCTCATAGATTTTACAACTTAATATAAGAAACAAACATGGGAATATTAAAAGTCCATAATGCCATCAATTCCAAAACTTAGGAAATAATGAAGACTAAATGTCAACTGTGGATTACTCTTACAAAGAAGCCTCTTTGAATCTACTTGACTGCTTTCGCTGACAATGAAGTAAGATAAAGCATATTATCATTCCATGTTTTAATTGCAACTAAAAGTTGCATTTATTTTATTTTTTTTTTTTTTCATATAGAGAAAAACTGTCAGGAGGAGGGGGATATGCTAAAAAATAAAGCTGTTTTTTTGGTATGAACATAGACACATATGTGACTTCATAAACGTTTGTCATCCTCTGCTGTTTTGCTGAAGCTCTCTGTGACACAATGAATTCCACAAGGAAACATCTCACCAAGAGAAAGGTGAACATGTTGGGGGATAAAATGACAATAATTCTAACAAAGTCTGAGTGAAGCCAGGTTTTGATTGCTCAGTATGCCGTAAGATATTACTGATTAAGTAAATAATAAAACCAGTGAAACTCCTGTTCATCATGATTAGAATTTTTTGATTCTGGTACATTGTAATTAGGCTACATGCAAAAGTTACAGGTTTTGTCCAAAAGTCAAAGCACGACTTTTAGTTGAAAGAAGTTGAAAAAGTTTTTTTGTTGAAAGAAATCAAAGAATGAAAGACTAGCTAAATTAATAAAAAGAAGAATAAGAATAAATTAATCCATTAGGACAAACCCCTGTATAAAATGATATTGTCAGAAAAATAATATACCTGTGTTGCCTTTCACGCTTGTGATATTTTGAGTGGAAGAGGTAAATGAATGACCAAAATACTGAGCCTTTAAAGTCACCTATGCATTAGGATGTTGTCACTTCCAAAAAGAAGTGAAAGCATGAATATTTCATATCTCTTTGGCTTTCAACCTGTTTTGCATAGATGGCAGCTGGAGGTTCAAACCAGAGCGTTATTTCTTCACCACTGTCACCATGGTTTAGCAGGTAAATAATGCATGAACTAAGAAGAATTGACAAGGCAGACAGTAATGACATATTGGTTCAAGAGTCTGTCACCTCAAAAAGCACCTAGAAATGACTCCCATCAGACTTATTGTTTATTTCATATGACTGTTAGCAGAATATTTGGAGCTGTATTTGGAGCAGAATATTTCGGTCTGTAATTAACCGAAAGATTTAGCAGCTGAAGGATATGGAAGGCACATAAATCTAGCAAATTTTCAAAATAACATTAGTGCATATACAGCCGCCCTTGTAAACTTTGTGGCTTAAAATTGCAACAATTTTTCTCTAGGAATACAAAAGTTCCCTCATATCAGTTAGGCAGTGCCTGACTAAACAGGGAACATCCTGACGTGTGTTAATGCCAAGGCAGGGCTGGTAGTCTCTGTTATCAGCATTTTTTGTGTAATCTGAGATCTGACTAAAATGCTGACAGACACAAACTAATAACAATACAGCACCAAGCATAATAAACAGCTTTTCAGTAAGAACATCCAGTCCTCAAATACAGACTTGAGAATGATGGCTGTTATACGGTGGCTGTGGAGCAACTAGGGGTCGGAAGCTCTAATGACAGGCTCATGTTCATCCTGTTTGTCAAAAATATTAAGATCTTTCTGTGACTTAACTAAAAAAAAAACGCGAACAAACAACACATGCACATCCTATCCCTGTTCATTGCTCACAGACTGCTTAACCCATAAAGGTTAATTTGTCACGCTGGTGCTTTGTTTCCCATTTTGTTTATGAGATCACTCTATGTAGTGACATCTGCATACATTAACTAGCCCAACACGCTTTGTGTTATCTGGCAGCTTCTTTAATTACCGGTCAGGCATCACTTTTTAATATTGCAGCCAAGCAGAAATGTATTTGTTCCAGTAGCATTTTTTACAGGAGCCTGTAATATCTGAGCCTCCCTGGAGAGCCCTTCCAGCCAGGGTTCGCCAATAAACCGCAGCCGCTTTGCTCCAGCCTGAGGTATCGACAGATGCTTCGAACTGGATGTGTAATACATGGTACCTGCTGTGAATAGAAAATGACTAAGGACTGATGGGACATTCTTTAGGCACAAATAAGCTGTGCTGATTTTCATATCTTTTAATGTGAGATTTCTGATGTGATTTTTCCCTAGCTCAGTGGTGGGTTTTAAACTTATTTTTTCCTTGAGATGTGCAACATACAATGACTTACCAGGATTACAATATTAAACATATTCAGTGCAATGAATTCATTACAGTGATAGCAATTTCCAGCTAAATCAAGCCCTTAGTCCAAAGAAGCAGAAAATGGCAATAGTGCCGGTAGGAATGTGGTAGGGCCAAACAAGGTGTGAGAAACACAACAGAGTGGATTGGACCAATTGTGTTTATAGTAAATACTGTGCGCAGTAGTTGGAATAAAATAAGACAGTAGACTATAACATGCAGCCAGTGGGCATGTGGAATTGTTCTTTATGATTATAAAGCTCCACAGCTGAATATCCAGGGGATTGGAGGTCCAGCATGTGCTATAAGCTCTGTAAATACAGAACAAATGTATCTCTCCTTCTCCACAGAATCACAAAAACACAGAATCAACTAGGTTGGAAAAAACCTCTGAGATCATCAAGTCCAACTGGTGACCTAACACCACCTTGCCACCTACAGCATGGCACTAAGTGCCACATCCAATTTTTCTTAAACACCTTCAGGGATGGTGACTCCACCACCTCCCTGGATGGCGCATTCCAATGCCCAATCATCCTTTCTGTGAAGAAATTCTTCCTGATGTCCAAACTAAACCTCCCCTCATACAGCTTAAAACTATGTCCTCCTGTCCTGTGGCTGCTTGCCTGGGAGAAGAGACTGACCCCCACCTGGCTACAACCAGGTGATTGTAGAGAGTGGTGAGGTTTACCCTGAGCCTCCTCCTCCGCCTCTTTAGCCACCAGGCTAAACAACCCCAGCTCCCTCAGCCTCTCCTCATAGGACTTATGCTCCAGACCCTTCACTAGCCTCATTGTACTTGGCACTGGTGAGGGATCTAGAACTAGACACAGGACTCGAGGTGTGGCCTCACCAGTGCCAAGTACAGGGGGAGAATCACTTCCCTAGTCCTGCTGGCCATGCTATTCCTGATACAGGTCAGAATGCCATTGGCCTTCCTGGCCATCTGAGCACACTGGCTCATGTTCAGCCAGCTGTCAATCAGTATGCCCAAGTCCTTTTCTGCCTTGCTGCTTTCCAGCCACTCTGTCCCCAGCCCATAGTGCTGCATATGTTTGTTGTAGACAAAGTGCAGAACTGGCATCATGGGACTCAGTGTGGTATCTCATCCTTATTTCAAGACCTGTTTCCTAGGAATCAATGGGATTGTGCTTAAGTGTGCACTTAAACTCTATTGATAACATCTGCACAGTCAGATGCAGAGTCAGAGTCATATGCTCTGCTAAATAGTGGAGGGTTAAAAAGAAAAGGGAAAACTCATTTCAGTCATGGAGCGTTTTGCATGGGTTCAGACTGCAGAACCAAAGATAGAGGTTATCGGGCTGTGTCAGTGTCTCACACCATCACTGCAGGCAAGCCCTGGGGAGCTGGTACTGCTCAGTGTTCTGTATGGGCATTCACAGTGTTGCTAAGACTGAGGGAAATGACTTTTCCTCTCCTGCTTTCTCCTCCAACATATTCTGCCTTCTCTTTTTATTTATTGTCGGAGTTAGAATGAGACTTAGTTCTGTCACTTTCCCTATTGTTGACAAAAACATTCTTCCTGTCAAAGCTGAGAACCTTGGGCCCACCTCAGTTGTGTGACCAAGTATCACTGCCTGTTCTAAATGACTTGTGGCCATGTTGGCAGACTGAAAGTCATTTGCATCTGCTTTTCACTGTGATGGCTATTGTCAGGACACTGATTTATTATCCAGCCTAATGGCTATTTCCAGTGGGATTTGCAGTTTCCTGCCAAAAGTTATGGAATCAATATGTTCCAACAGAATAAAAGGTTAGATTGAGGCTCAGATATTCATTCAATTAAAAGCATGATTCTTCAGAATAGAACTGGATGTCTTTGTGTAATATGGATTGATACTGGTTTGTATGTACAAGCTTGTAGAAACTGCTATATTTGAAGCATCTCAATAATGATTAATTTTCTGAAATATTTGTTGTATGTATGTTCATTGTAAAGAAGATTGAGAATAGGTATAATGTTATATTTTCTGTTCCTTACAAATCAACAATCAACTTTTTCTTTACTCTGGAAACAATATTTTCCTTTTTTGACTTCCAAATCAGATGTTTTTAAAGCACTGTTAGATGAATAAACAATGACAGGATAAAATAAACCTGAATAAACCAGGCTAGGGAGCCTGACTATTTTAAAGCAAGGATTAGTACATATAAGACACATAAAGACATTGTTGTTGTTACATTTAAGTCTTATTTTATGTGCACAACACTGTGCTGTACCAGATGGACTTGAAAATTAAATTCTTCAGTGAAAAAAAGAACCATGAGGAAGGGGAACAGTAAAAAAATGCTGTGTGAAATATAATGATAATATTGATATATAACAGCATGTCTAGTTATGATAGTTATTCTCCTTTGCTTCCAAATGAAGATGAATTCAGCTTCTCTTGGATGAAATTTGTTGGAGGCACTCACAAATGACAGGTAACTCAGTTCTCTTTTTTTTTTTTTTCCTTACAAATAATTACAGCAAACTCAGAGATCTATGCAACTGGGTCTTTTTTGACTACACTATTATTTAGAATGGAAATATTTTTTTTCCAGTGGCCAAATCTACTATTTCTGCAATCTCTTCTGCTTGAATTTCTAACAGGAACATTTTTAACCCAATGAGTATTTTGAAGGAGTCACATTGACTTGGTACCTTTCCTGAGGTTCAAAGGAGAAACAGCTTCCATCACCTGTAAATTAGTAGTGCTATTAATTAATAATGACAGAATTATTAGTGCAAATAGTAATCTTTAGTGCAGGTCTGGGATATTTCTCCTATAGGCTGTTTGCAAAGATTTTGAATGGGGAAATTTGTTTTCTAGATGCATTTCAATGTCAGCTAGTTTGCATCATTTTGACAGTGCCATGAGTGAAGAAGTCTGTGAATGCAGCACTTTTCATAGGTGCCAAGAGTCTTCTCCTGGTTTGCTTTGATTCAAGACCTTTCTGTCTTTAAAGCTTGTATTTGGGTGGATGGCAACTGACTCTGCCACTGAGTGTCTTTTAGGGGATTTAGAAAAGGAAAAATTGAACAGAAGCAGCACACATCTACATCTGGCAGGCTGATGATTGGGTTGCAAGAGCTCTGACCAATGCTTTGGTATTTCCATTTTGTGTGTTATTACTGTGAATTGAGTGAGCGAGAGAAACACAATTAATTAGGGCTCTGACTAGCAGCTTCAGCAGCAGTACCGCCTGCTAGAGCTGCATGAAAATGAAACAAAGCAATAAACGACAATAAGCTTTTGGTATCAGCAGTATGGTAGAAGTAAGATTTCACTGACAGTGTATGTAACTCTTAAGGGAAAGTCAACATTTAGTTGTTCATCAAGGAAGGGAATATTCCTCTGCTATGATGAATTGGGACATTTGTCCTAATATGGGAGCTGTAGTGAAGATCTCTGAGTGCCAGGCTAAGACATGTCTGAACCATAAAGCAGCAGTTGCCAATCTTGAGTGAGGCCAATGGTTGTTCTTTGTAGGATCCTGTCTCTGACAGTGACTGATACCATTTTTTTTTTTTCAGAGGAAAGTTCATAGGCTGTTACAGAGCACTAAGATCGTCATGTATTTTTTGTGTCTGACTTGTGCAACAAGTGGGAGGATGTTTAAAAAGGTGAATTCTTAGAAGGCTTGAACATATCCTTGAAATCCACTGCAAAATGGACAGGTCTCCCTAAAAGCAGACATTTCCCCAAAGTCACCCATTACCATGGCTGATGGTTCCAAAGAATCGTAGACTGCCAGGTTGGAAAGGGACTTCAGGGGTCGTCTGGTAAAAAAAAGAACTTGAAATCCACAGAGAGAGCAGATTAACAGGAATCTTTGTCTTCATGCATTCGAGTGGCATCGCCTGGCATTAAGAGGCCACTGTGTCTGTTCAGCCTGCAACCAGTATCCAAAAGTGAGGATTCAGCTCCTCAGAGTGATGATGCCCTTGGTTCTCTGCATGCAGATGATGACTGTTCACCATCTGAGCAGCCACAAAGTGGAGGTGCCCTGTGTGGCTGTGAGAGCTGCCACATTAAAAGTAGCAATTTCCTCAATCACATTCCTTTTAAAGTGTCAAATACTTTAACATATTAATAGTTAAGCACTGATTAGAGGCAATGATTGAATGTCCTGGACAAGTAGAAGTCCCAAGGCAAAGACAAAAGAAGTGTTTAACTGTACGGTTGAGGTCATTTATTAGGCAAAACTTACTTATGAACAGCTTACTGTCATTAAATGTTTCAAATAACTCCACAGAGTCTCTTTGAAAGGCTCAAGCTGCCAGTCAATAGTTGCACACACAAAGTTGAGAACAGACTGGAAGGGTGAAATGACCTAATATAGTCAAATGAAGAGGAAAAAGCTGGATTGCCCAGATAAGACAAACTAGATGAGCAAACTGTCACGAAGAGAAAAGCCTTTACTTTTCTCCCTTTATAGAAGTTGCACAATGTGATACAGATAATTTACATTTTCCTGAAGATGAATACGACGAATATTTTCAGCAACACTTTTCATGAATATGGAAAACTGGCTGTACTTTTATTGCTATATTCATAAAATATGCATCTGGTGAGTTCTTGTTTTCACAGTGTGAAATATGGATTGGAATTTGTAATTTCTTCATTTATTTTTGCAATGTTTTTACTTTTAATAAGGTGTTTTAATGTAATGATTTAGAATGTGAATCCTGTCACAGCTAGTTATGTAATAAGTTGCCTTTTGAAGAAGCATTTGCTGCTTTTGCAGCCTCTCTGCCACTTCTGTTATTAATTGAGAGTAAAATGCTTGAACTCCTACAGGCTGGGGAACTGAGCTGTTGAATTTCTCTTGCTTCGTAGCATGATAATACCCCATCTCCCAGGAAGCATTTTCCAGACTACTAAATTTTCAAAATCCTAGGTACATGTAAGCCTTGGGACATGGAAAAGAGGATTTTTTGATGAAACAGTAGGGGAAAGTTGTTGCCTTATGAAATGCCAGGAAGTTTAGATGCACCAAGAGAGTGGTTTTTGCCCAGCTCTAGTCCTCTCCTGCACTTCTTAGGGTATTACAAGAAACCTACATAAAAGACAAGAACAATAATTGCATTCATTTTCTCACATGAAAAAAAATTGAGTGGGTAAAAAGATTAGTTAAATATCATTGCCAGTAAGATTTGACTAATCTCATTCCAAACCACCAGCTATGCACCTGACATTTAACATAAATATTTTATTGATTATTATTTTTAATATATTGATATATATTTATCTATAGATTATTAATTTATAACTACATTGATATATACGCCATTTACTGTATTACATAATAGAACAGTTATATGAAATCAGAAGAGGTACATACCCAGAATAACATCTGCCAGGAAGATTTTTTCATTCCCTTTTAAAAAATCCTTCCTTTGAAAGAAATAGGCTTGTTAAAAGGTGTGTATTTTTTAAAATGCTACAGTACCCTTTTCCTTTTGGTGTGTAGTTGGAGCCAAAGTACTAACACAAGTACTCCAGTATCCAAACTACATGTGTCTGTTAACTATGATTTTGAATTATTTGATGAAATTGCCTCAAATATATTACTAATGCAAACTGTACAAAAATTTCAAAGAATTTGTCCATAAAATTTTAATTAAGATAAACAGCTGATGGACATCTGTACCTACAATGAAATGATGGTCACAGACATACTCTGAAAACCTCTGTCTGAAAACCTACTATTTCTTTTTTGATTATTCAAACTTTCACATTTCAAAATTAATTTTGAAATTGAAATTTCTAGGAGGAGCTTATTGTCAATATTGAAATTTGCTAGTGAATCTGCATTTGCTCCTTCTACAGTGTTAGATTTTTGATAGCATATGGAATTAAATTGTCTCCTTAAAGGGTCCAGAATCAAATAATCTTAATTCAATAAAACAGGATATTTTGAGAATGAGGGTAAGAAGGAAGTGATTTCCTTAAATACTGTTATGGAAGGTACCACAGAAGGTACATACACACAAAGTGTCAAGCTTGCTTTCCTTGAGGCTTTTTACTTAATGTGCATTTTGAACAGATTGGTAGTGTTTATTGAAATTTTGTGTTCAGCATTCAAAAAATTTCACAGAAAAAGGACAAGAGCAATGAATAAAATTTCTACTATGAGAAACTGTGATCAGACATTGGGAAAAATAGTTTTAAGATGAAGGATGGTCAACACTGGAACAAGCTGCCCAGACATATTCTGGAATCTCCGTCCTGAAGGCAAGAAACTGAATATAAGCCTGAGCCACCTGATCTAACTTCTAAGTGACTCTGCTTTGAGTGAGCACTGCTATTTTATGAAGTCTGAAACCAGTCGGAAATTGACTGAGTGTAATGTGCATCTATATTTGCCAAAAAGGTCGTTATATTAAAACAAGCAAAATAACGTCTTCAGAAGAAGTTCTAACTCCTGAAGAGGAGCTGTTATCCAGCATGAGTGAAAAGATGTCAAAACGCAGACAGGAATAAGAAAATAAATGACATTGTTATCACAGCAGCCCTTTGCCTTCCAGAGCTGAGCACAAGGTAGATTGTAACTTTCTTAGATGGCAATTAAAGACAGGAATGAGAAAGGATAAAGTCTATAGATTCCATTAACAGAGAAGATATGATGTGTTGACAACAAATCAATAGTTATATTAGACCTTAAAAACAGCAAAGGAAATGTTCAGACAATGACTCATTTTAGTGAAAGAAAGTGACAAATGGTCTCAGCTTAATGACTAATATCAAACATTGTTAAGGAAAGTAAATTCTGAAGGCTTGGATCAATATCACCTCTTAGACTCACAAAGCAGAAAATACACAAAGTTAAACTGTCAGAAAACCCAAATAACTCAAAATACAGTAAATTCATGAAAGTAGAGAAAAATGTTGTAATTCTCCTATAGAGCTGTAATCTTAAAAAATTCAACCCAATCCAAAACCTCCCCACCAGAATTCATGTTCTTATTCATTATGGCTTCATATCAGGCATCTTTGTCATCTGACATTCATCCCTTTCAAGAACAAAACTAGGGATCTCCTTATGGAATATAAATGGGATTTAAGTTATCCACATGCATTCTTGCAGTGGATATGTCTCTAGGTTTGTATCTAGAATTATTATTGACACTGGGGGAGACCCAATTTCAGTCACAGATACCTAAATTCACTCTACTGAGCCTTTCCACTCACTTTTAGGTGGTCACCTTTATTCAGTCGAAGTGCTGTCTAGACATCAGTGATTATATTTCTACTAATATTAGAGGAAGACAAAGTATTTTAACCTGAAGCTACATCAGAGAACCACAGACTGATCGAGGTTAGAAGGGACCTCTGGAGGTCATCAGGTCGAACACCTCTGCTCAAACAGGGCCACTGAGATCCAGGCACCATTCCAGAAGGTTTAACACTGCCCTTCCAGTTGAATAGTATCATATTCTGAACATACCATCATTTCAAAGCAGCAAAGGACTTGAAATAGGGAATTATCAGATACAGAGATGGCAGGCTAGGAATGACAAATCTTCCCAGTGATCTTCTATGGCCATTTATAGCACGTTAAGAAGATGGACTTGCAATGATTTGTAGAAAACACTTGCCTTTAAATCTTAGACAAAGAGTTTACTCAAGAGATGGGATAGCCTTGGACCTTTCAGCTTGAAAGAAAGTGGAACTGAGGTGATTGTGAAGGTCATGATAGAAGGCTGCCTGAAATATATAATTTCACAAATGTCATGGAGGTGACTTTGGAGTAATTGGATATTGTTTTTAAATAATAAGAACAAGGAAACACCAAATGAAATTATTGTATTGGCTTTCTTTAAAGCAAGTATTTCTTCACAGAACACAATCAGGTTGTAGATTGTTGTGGATGTCAAAATATAAATTGTTTGGAAAGGGTATTCTATGAAAGCCTATTAAATGCTGTGATGCAGATACAAATTCTAGATCAGGAGGCTCACTCTTCTCAGAGACAGGATTCTAGACAACACAAGCTTTTGCTCTAACCAGTATAGATCCACGTCATTTCCATTTACTAATATTTTTTCAGTATTCAGTTATGAATGCAACCAGCCTGCATTTAAAAACAGTACAAGAATCTTATTACAAGGATATTTATAGGAAAAATGTAAAGATCACTGTGAACATAGTAAATCAGCTTAGGATTTATCTGGGTAAATAAAGGAGAAAAAGAGCCCTGTTTTCCTGATTGGGGGCAGGAGGTGGCAGGCAGACTATGAAAAAGAGAATAACAGATGTAATTCCTCGTGAATGGGAATTTTTCAAATGTAAAATATTTTAATATGGTGTAATTGATGCAACTCAGTTGTTTGTGTCAAAAAGCCACAAAAGTGTTAGTTGAAGAATAAAAGCATCTATAAAGATTTTGAAGGTAAGCTTGACAGAAACAGATGCCCACATTTGTTGCATGTTCCACCATTTCAATCATGATTTACTGTATTCATGTAGCAATTCAGAATAGGTCTAGAGTTGTCATTCCACAGTGAGGTGTGTCTGTTTTAAAGTACTGATTATTTTCATGACTTCAATCTATTTTTGGTTGCTTCTATTGGGAATTTTAACCATTTTTTCCAGAACATTTTCCATACAGCTGAATCAAGCTGAACATTTAGATAAAAGTTGTTTAGTTGTTTCTAAGAACAGAGCTGGAAAACAGGACAGGCCGTTTTTGTCTCCATGTTAGAAAGAGTTGAGATTTGATGTTTTGGAACAGAAAGTAGTACTGCATGGAAAGATGGCATTTGAATGTGCCTGGTGTTACCCATCTGTAAATCTAATAGGTGACAGGATGAGAAAAGATTTATCATTTTTGATCAATTCTATATGTATGTCTTAACTCTTGCACCTGATCAGGCCATTACATCAGGCTGCCATAAACCAGAAATGGCTTCAGTCTTAGGTTCCCTTCACCTGGTTTATACCAAGTACCAGTATCCCTATTTCTTCATATTTCTCTTGCCCCCCTTGCTAACAGCAACAAACATGAAAAAGATAAAACATGAGAAAGGTAAATTTAGTTTAGGCACTGCTTGATTTTGAGGGGTCCCTTAATATCACTTATGTTGTGTGTGAAGGTTTTTACAATGCTAGGACAAATTGCAGTTTTTTAATAAATCTGAGTGGATTCACATTTTTTGCCAGAGTACTTTTGGTATCCTTGTTCTTTATAGGACCTTGTGGTCACAGCATTGATATGAAAAATGCAAACTGTTAGTTCAAATGAAGTGACAGAATTTTTCATTTGATTATGGAGCTGTTGCTGTTACAAATCAACCATCTTATAAAGGATCTTTTTACGATCATCTGCATTAAAATTTCCTTTCTTCCTTTTCCTGCAGGAACATTGTACTGTATATCAGGCATTTACATCCTTCTTTTCTCTTTTCCTGACTTACTTTCCAATCTGCAACTACTGCACATATATATGTTTGAAAATAAGCTCACCATTCATCAAATGAAATTCACTTGGAGGTTGCTGCCTCGCTTACATTTCAAGAATATATATATGTAATTCCTAAGATTTGTAGAACTAACTGAGAAATACTACAAAAGTATGCTAGTTTTTATATTCCACATACATTTTTTTTTTTTTAATATTTATTACTCTGGAATCACTAAGACCAAATGGTGTATAGAAATATCACCATAATGATAGAAAGCTTGTTTTTATAGACAAAATAAATAATAAAAGATGTAATAAATCTTTAGAAAATAGCATGCTGCCCTTTTTAAGCAATCTATTCCACAGTCAAATGTTCAAACTTTTGGTTGTTAGCTTGGTTTTACTGAGGTAGTTGCTCATGTGAAACTGGATAACTTCTAATTGAAATTTCTGAAAATTCCAGAGTGTGATTTTTGTTTTTAAAGAACTAGATGACTGAGCATAGAGAAAGTAAATGGTCAGAGACATTTTAAACTAGTTTAATCAAATTCTTTGTCCAACTAGAGAGTGAATTTCAAAACGATGCAGTGCAATAGCAGTTAGTACATTACTGAAGAAGGGGAATTTATACATGAAAGTACACTTTTCAGGTATTTTTCCTGCTTGACTATTTATATACACATTGTATTTAAAAAAAAAAAAATATTTAGTTTTATCAGTACAAAGAGAAAAAATATGGTGTTATGGTATTTTTCTGATATTTTAGTACTTGACATGGAAACCTAAATATTAGTGTGTTTCTAACACTGTTGATCTTAAACAATGAATATTCTGAGCTGAAGCTCTGTAAATATAATGTTTTTAGAATAATATTGGCTAAAGTAACAAACAGCAGAGAAAGAGGTGGGGAGGGTGACAAAGTGATGTCTGGGAGTGCCTCTAATATTTTCAAACTTCCAGTGGGCATTAATTTCACACGTCTATTGCTAGTCCAGAGTCGTCTCACTGAGATCTGGACTGGGGATGCGCTGGTATCACAGCATACTGGATCTCAGCACCAACTTCACTCTACAGATGGAGGTCCTCTCCCTTCCCCTCTGTAAAATACTATGTACTAATACAGCTATAATAATAAAGAACTAGATGAAAGTATAAGCATTTTTGAGGGAGGTTATCCACAAATTAATAGCTTTATAAACCATGCAAAAAAACCATGTTTCTTTGTCCTTCCAGTAAAAATAGCTTAATATTCGACTACTCAATATATTCACTCATACTTGTGTTTTAAAACTGCACTGTAATTGTAAACAATAAGAATCCCACAAGAAAATGCTCAATAACAATTTGCTTTTCTCAGTAAGGCAAAGCTTTATTAAATTTTTCATGATCTCTGAGAACTAGGGTTTTTCAAGTGTGCAGTCAAAGGGGGAAACTTGGAATCCTTAATTAAGCCCAATGAGAAAAAGATGTCAAGGTATAATTTATATAACTGACTTTTTGAGCGCTGGACATGGTCCTTAATTACGACTGATAACTCAGGATGGGTTAGAGTTCTTATGCCTTAAATTGAGAATTGTGAGTGATTGAAAACTTGAAAACAATGTGTTTGTCTGTAAAAAGAAGGAGATTCTTCAGTGCTGGAACTCTCCTAGACGCTGAAGTAGGAAGTACTGGAAGCTGTGAAAACTGCTGAAAGGGATCTTCAGGCAAGGAGTGGATTGAGGAGACAGGCCCTCATATAAGACAAATATATAGGAATACTTGAAGGAAAGCTATGTGCAGAAGCCACAGCTGGAAGCTTTGTACCAGCTTTGTTTGATAATGAATTGTTTTTAATTTGCAGTTACTTGGAAGACAGGAATAACACATGGACACACCTAGTTACTTGGTTGATCTACTGATTTGTGCAAGAGTAGGAAAAACAAGGCTTTTTGAGAATCCAATTCAAGTTAGACTAGACTAAACTATATTAAACTATACTAACACAAGATTATTTTTATATATGTGTTTGCTCTATCTGTAAATGACCTCACCTAGAGTATTGTATCTAGCTCTGGGGCCCACAACATAGGAAGGACATGGATGTACTGCAGTGAGTCCAGAGGAGGCCATGGAGATAATCACAGAGCTAGAGCACCTCTTGGATGAGGAAAAGCTGAGGAAGTTGTATCTCTTCAGCCTGGAAAAGAAACAGAAGGCTCCAGAGAGACTTTATAGCACCTTCCCGTATCTGAAAACCCTACAAGAGAGCTGAAGAAGGTCTTTTTGCAAGGGCATGGAGTATTAAGACAAGAGGGAATGACATTCAACTGAAAGAGGGTGGGTGTAGATTAGATATTAGAAAGGAATTCTTTATTGTGAGCGTGGTGAGACACTGAAACAGGTTGCCCAGAGACTTTGTGGATGCCCAGTACCTGGAAGTGTTCAAAGGTAGGCTGGATGGGGTTTTGAGCAACCTGGTCTTGTGGAAGGTCCATAGCAGGAGGGTTGGAACTGGATGATCTTTAAGTTTCCTTCCAATCCAAGCATTTCATGATTCTATGAAATGAAATATTAAATACTAAAAATGAAACCAGAAAAATACATAAGTGGCTGAAGTGAGATGACAGGGACAAAACAACAGATGGATCCTGCAAACACTTGTACGTAGTGGTGGCAATGTTTTCTTTATCCCTGTCTTTGTTTGTGGGACAGATCAAGCTAGCTAAAGAACATCTTTGTTGTTGGACAAAAGCAACTGAAAGGGAGAAGGAGTGCACTGAATGGAAACAGTAGTGTATCAGAGTTAGGAATAAAATAACATTAATTATCTTCCCATGTGAAGTGATCTCTTTTGTGAAATGTCCTTCTCACTGGAACTTTGGTTTTAAATGCTCTTTTTTACTGAAATATAGTTCTCATAAATATGTTGGGAGTAAAAAAATTGCAGAAATAAACCATGTTATCACTATCAAAAGAAAACCCCATGCTTGGCCTTATGAATCTGTAACTGGAACCTTTACAGGATATTTCTTGTTGAGTCGGATCTCTGCGGTCACTGTAGAGTGCACCAATGCACAGCATGGATGTGTTCATTAACCCCAGCATCTCTTTACTTTGAGCTGTTAGGAACAAGGAAACAAAAGCCAGTCTGTTTGTTTGCTATTTCATATTCATGCACTTTCTCCTTTCTAATGCCTTGACTGACAGCCTGGGTATACATTGTCCAATGCCTTCACATCAAGCCCGTGACCTCAATTCACCTATCATTCACTTCCATCATGTCAGCTGAGCCTTTTGTGGATGTCCATTATTCACATGCTATATTGTGTTATGATGAATTATCCTCTTGGGAATTTTAGGATATCTTAATCCCAGTCTGACAGAATGCTGTGTGATAAGTAATTGTCAAGTCCCTATGCTAAATGCAAGTACATCAGAGAAGGTGGATTTTTGACAGCTTTTACTGAATAAAAAGAAATGAGAGCATGCCTTCAGCACTGTTGAGCAGCCTCCATCTCTCTTTTTCATTTTCATTGGATGCTTTTCTACCAAGAGATTGAATGCAGCAGGGGATGGAGATTCATTATGATTTTTATCCTTAGTTGTTTTCCTGATTAACAAAAAAATATTTCATTAAAAAAAACAATTATGGGGAATTTATTATAATTTAATCTCACATTAAATCTGGCCTCTTTCTCCATCCATGCATGTTAAGAGAACTTTGTTTCAGAAAAGCCAGTAGCATTTAAATGTGAATTTCCAGTGACAGCCACGTGTGCCTGTGTGCTGCCTGGCATTTAAAGCAAGGCAAATTCCTGGTGCTCATCAAGCTGTGCAGGGACGGAGAGTAAAGAAGGTGACGGACTCTTTACCTTCTTGTACTGACAGCCTTGGACTGGCTGGAATTGCAGTGTCCAGGGAGCTGACAACGTGCTGCCAATTATTTTCTTGTGGAAGGAAATGGAATGAGCAGAGTCAAACCCTCGTTCACTATGTCTGTGCTCTGCCAGGCAGTATTAGAAGGGTGATAAAATGTAGTCTCAGTGATGTTTCCACTTCTCACACTTGACTGGAGTTTGCCAGGTGTTTTTGCACTTGGTATGGTCCTGAGAGGACTGTTGCGATCTGACAAGTGCCACAGGTCTGTTCCTGTGGGACTCTGAGCTATGGGGCTGGCAGGTACCCCAGGGGTTTGGCTGCAGCAATTTTTCTGTTTGTTGTTTCTGGAAAAGAGGACCACCTGCCCTGTGCTTGCTGGAGCCCCAGGAGTCATCCCTCAACAACTGGCAAGCTCAAAGTGAGCCCATTCTCAGTCTAGAAAATTACAGAATTTGGAACGCCAGAATAGGTAAAATATCAAAACTGTTTTGAGAATGGATATAACAGGAAGAAGCATTTCCTTTTTTTTTTCGTTTCCCTTTTTTTTCCCCCTCTTTTTTTCTCTTTTGTTCCAGTGTGTCAGCCAGCTGGAGGAAGTAAAAGAAATTAACACACAGTTAATTGTGTGTTCTGTAGGATAGCTCCTTCACATCACCCTTGCAAGTCAATTGGAAGCAAATGTCGTCATTGCTGCCAGAGTGTATCCTTAAGGTGTTCTTAGCCACACCTGAAAGAACTACAACTTTAGACACACATGTTCTCTCTGTGGAAATGGATGAAGAATGTCTCTTCTCATTTCATATAACTGGGGTGAATAGAAGTTCATATTTATTCCTGTCGTACATGCCAGAGGGAGGAAAACGCTGATTTAACTGTGTTACACTGAAGGGTGTAGAAGCATCCATGTGAAATCTATTATATTGCTTAATCTGGCCGAGGCACAAAACAGCCTTCAGAGGTAGGTGAGTCTTGTTGTCAGAGCCAAACTTGCCACTTTTTCCTTTTCATTGCTATAATGCCTATTTGGACCAATAAATGTACCATGGATGTAAGGAACTGTTTTTTAACAGTATTGTTGCCCTCTTGACTAAAAGCTTTTCATTCAGAAAAATGGCTGGTTTTAAATTAAAAAGAAAACAAACAACAACAAACCAAACAAAAAACCCAAACTAAAACAAATTTTTTGGAAAAATTCCTGAGCTTCTTGAGCTACAGTTGATATTTAATTGTAAATGCGTAAAATAGGCTGAAAGTACAGTATATTGCAGTATGAAAATAATTCTTTTGATATTTGGTAATAGTTATAAAGGTCATTACAGACATTCTTTTTAAGTATATTGAAATTTCAATTCAAAGATCCTACATATATATGCTCACCAAGATGGTCATGTATTTCTATAAAATATATTAGTGGAAATAAACAAGAGATCAAGCTATTAAAGCTGAATGTTGTAAAGCTGGAGGCTAAGGTTGCATGTCACATTTTGCTGTTTCTTGCATAAGATGCATTATCACATTTTAGCTGAGGATACTGTCAAACCTTGCAGGAGAAGCAAATTCCCGTCTCTTCTGAACTGTCAGACAGTGCTTTAATTAAGCTACAAAGCAACTATTCTCCAAATAAAAAAATGTTAGGTGACTCTTCTCACAATTGAGATCTAAGGCTCCAATTGACAATATAAAGTAAGGGTGTTGCCAGGTTCTGTGATTTGGCTTTGTAGGTTAGACAATTGCAGGTGTCACTTTCTGTGTGTATGTGTGAGAGAACAGTTTGGGTGATGGATGATAATGGGTTCAAGAAGAGCTTTGTCTCCAGGATACCTTACTTAGTGAGGAAGCTAAGTAAGAACAGCGATATTGGGAATAATGTTACAGAAGCATTCCTTTATTTCTCTGAAAAAATAATCACAGTTTTATTTTACCAGAAACTGTGGCTCACTTAAAAAATAACTGCTCCTATTTCAAAAGAGGGTTTTAATGAATAGATTTTATGATTGAAAAATTAAAGAGTAGGAATAGAACTGCAAAGTTTTGCAAGTGTTTACTGACTATTTGCAGAACTCTATACATGGCACTGAACAAGAATGTGAAAATGTGTCTTAGTGTGCATTTGGAAACAGGTGTTTTGAGAGATAAAAGCACTACTTTAAAAAATTACAGGGAAAAGTAAGAAGAAAACAAATTGAGGATGATATGGTTTTAGTCAGAAAGACTAAAGAAAGATCAGAAATCTTTCTGTGGTAATTAATTTAAATTTGAAACTAGATCATGGAAATTACTTGAAAATATTAATTAGGTGTTACTTACATTTATTATGCTCTCAGGAAGATCTTTACCTGAAAACTGTCGAAGACCAATAAGAGTTTCAGCCCTTAATATATGAATATCCATTGTAAGATCTCTTTGGCACAAGAGGGAAGTATGCACTAGTGCAATTCCTGAGTTACAGGAGCTGATTTTTTATTTCTAATTATTTCCTCCTATATGTCTGAGACGCACAGATCTTCTCATGAAAAGCACTGCTGCATTAACACACCCTCTTTGTGCTGCCCCCTCCAACCTGCTCTGTGACATCTGCCAGCCAAGTCTGACCTTGGTGCTATTTTGTAAGGTGGCATTTCAGTCTTCGGTTTATAATTGAAAGAGAGTGATTAATAGTCATGATGACATTTATTTTAATTTGTAATTCAGGAAAATCGCATTGCATGGTTAAGAATACATCATTTAGGTTTCATTAATTTAATTGCATCAAGAGAATTGCAAAAAATACAAACCTTTATTTGTAGCATAAAATCAAAGCAACCGAAACCTAACGGCCTCTTTGTAAGCACTTTTTTCTGTGGGGGAAAAAACACCTTATGAAAACTCATTGTCTTTCTAAAACAAATGAAAGAAAAAGGCAGTTTTAAGACAGAAAGAAATTTAAAAGATGCCTTAAAAAAAGAGATGTTTAGAATGTGTGTGGGTTTCAAGTTTTAGCTTTTAATTAGCTTGTATGTTTTTTCACACTAAATTATTTAGAAGTTGTTTTATATTTCATATCAATTTAAATGGAGAAGGAATTAATTAGACCAGATATAATGAGATTTAAATAACTGAAGAAAATCAATTCAGCCCAGTCTGTGCTATTAGCTAAGCTACACCTTAAGATGTGCTCTAATATTGTGTTTGAACACTTATTCTTTAGGGATTCCTATTCTGTTCTGGTATCCAAATGCTTCGGCTGCATAAAAAGTTTGCTTTGTGTTGCTACATTCCAATCTTGTGGTGATTGCTGTGGTGCCTGCACAGAAATGGGTCCCCCAGCTGGTAATGAGACAGCACATGTGCTGTGGTAACAAATAATAGGTTTCTTTATAGCACGGAGCAGTTTGGTTAACATATGCTAGAAAGGAGCATTTTTAATATGCATAAAACTACTTACTTGTTCATAAGGCAATAGTAGATTTCATAAAGCAGTTTAAGTACCGAATCTGGGTACTTTGTAGGGCTGTTAAGCTCTCAAACCCAGACATATTAGCATACATATATTGCCTGAGATAGAAGTGGCCTTGTATACATAGAAATACATATGGTTTATTGAATCTCTGTGACAGACATTAAATCCTTGTATCCTGAGGGATGATAGAGTTCTAAATGCAGAATATGAAATTACAGTTGACAAGGGGGTAAACCTGAACAACAGCAGTGTAGATGAGATGGCACTGAAATCTCCATCTATCTTGACTTTTACTGTAAGTTTCTAGATGATGTGGATTGACCCCTAAAAGACTAATTTAGTATTTTATATGGAAGATCACTAGAGTCCCTCTATTTGAAAATTTGATCTCTTTTTTTTTTTCTTTCCTGGCTATAAATTGGGCTGCTTTGTCTCAGATGAGAGGAGACAGTGTTGCAAGGGGATAATGCAGAGCAATTAATTTTGATCATAATTATGTAGATAGAGAAGTAGTTCTATAGGGGATAGATTTCTGGCATCTCTTCTGCCCCAGACTTCCTCAGGTCAGCCTCTTAAATGAAAGATTCATGTTTCAGTGAACCGTGGATCTGGGCTCATCCCATCTGTTTTAAGGTAGTAAGGAATGTTTACATCCCTGGTTAGAACCATGGTGATTCTACTTAGGCCAAATATTTGGGAAAGAGTGTGTTTGGACTAGAATTAAAATGTCTGTAGATTCCACTGGATTCTAATGAATCCTACTGATTTTTGGAAGTTACCTGGATCTCTAGGGAAAGTAGGGCATGGCTGTGTTGTGCTGCAGTTTCTCAGATTTGCCTTTCATCCCCCTCACTGAAAATCTACCTGGGATTTGCATGGCTACTTTGCTTAGGATTCATATTAGCATTTGAGCAGTGCTATTTCCATAAATTTAATACCAAAACAAAGAAAACAACAACAACAACAGCAGCAAAACCCAAACAAAGCTAAATCTGTATAATAAGCTACTACTGACTGAGCAGATTTTGATAAAATGTTGTGGATTCCACTTAAAACAAATCTGACAACTTGATTGTTCAAAAATAAGGAAGAAGAACATTTCTATGACATTGTCAAATGTGCTATACCTAGAAACTGCATCTTTGAAAAATAAACATTTCAAGTATTTTTAGGAAACATAACCTCCTATTCCAAACTGGAACATGTTTTCTTTCTGAGACTTTTGCCTAGATTTATGCTAAGATATGGAGGGCAATAATAAAACATATATTGACAATTCACGTATATATTGAAGATTCAGTTCTTAAACCACTGCAAATATTATTGCTCAAGGAAAGCATAAATAGTTCTTATGTAAAACCAATTCCATAACTATCTCCCCAATACAAATTCATTTCTGGTTGCACATGAAATACATGATATGATTAGCCAGAAGTCCTTCCACTGAAATAAGCTTAGCTATTGTGAAACTGTCATATCAACCTAGGAAAACATTCGGTTTAATAAGGCTTTCATTTTTTTTTTAAAATTATGAGAAATAAAATACATGTTTGGTAATATTCACTATTCTGGATTGACTGGAACTGCTAGGAAGTCTTCTTCAAACATTGGAAGGTATTGTCCAAAGTGGGAGGAAAGTGCATCTTTCCTTTGTTTTCTACAAAAAGAACTAGCTTTGCTCATACTTGACAAAAGAAACCAGACATAGTCACAACTGTATATGGGAAACATTGGGGCAAATTATAGGAGATGATGCCTCAGAAGAGGGAAGGAGGGCCTTAAGAAGAAATTTGTATTCAACTCCCCCATTTTCTCAGCTTTCTTATAAAATGTCTCCTCCTTTACATTGCTCCAAGTGTAAAGGAATTCTAAATGAAGGTGTCAGAAAGTTGTTCATTTTGTTGGTTTTTTTTTTTTTTGTTTCCCCCCCCCCAGTTAGTACAGCATCAAAAGGTTTGCTATAACTAGAATAAGCAATTATACCTTTTTGACAACCATAACTGTAGTGACTCCAGTCAACTCACCTTGGAATACTCCATCCCCCTATACACATCTATATATTAACCTATCTGGGAACAGAAGGCTAAAACTGTGCATAAAATTACTTATGCAAGGAAATCACATAGGAGAATAACTGTTGATTCGGGGAATAAAGAGAGATTACTCTTAGAATATCATGATCTTTTGCAGATAAGGACTCAGAAATCAGAAGGATCAATTTAAGCAGTGTACAAATTATTTTATGTAAGGTGGGGTTTTTGTTTGTTTTGGTTGGGGTTTTCTTGTTTCTTTGGTTGGGTTTTTTTATTTGTCCATTTTATTTTTGAAGTTTTTTATTGACCTGTTTGGTCTCTTTCCTCTATATTTTCTTGAGCATAGTAATGAAAAGCACAGGAAAAATGCTGCAAACTAATAAAGTAATTAGTCAGCTGAACACTTCACCAGGGAAAAAACCTGCCAAACACCAAACCCTATTACACTACTGCGAAGAAGGCATCTGTCTGATTGTACACTCTGGCCCAAAATAATGGTGTGTCAAAATGTTTATATTGTAGATATTTGTGTTGTTTTTTGGTTTTTTTGGTGGGTGGTTTTTTTTTAATTATTTGGTTTTTGTTTTTGTTTTTTTTTTTTCTGGTTTTGTATTTTCATTAGCATATATTTTTATATGAAGAAGCACTTGGAGCAAGATGTGTATTTTACCTACACATTTCAGAAAATGATCATATGTTTTCTGATGCATTTCTAACTTTATTATGTAAATACAGTATAAGTATGTTTTCTACACACTCAGACAAACATATGTAGTGTAATTCAGTGCTACATTCTCTAGTTTACTGAGCATACAGTACCTGTAAAACTCCAGCATAGAGTAAGTAAATCTCCTTTCTGCCGTATTTTTACAATGCAGAGTACATCAGTGACTTTGTTTCCAGTTAACCTGCTAATTAAAGCTGTGATCTTTTCAGCAACTGAGTTGATTTTGTGATCAACTGCTGTAGTTTTTGTTGGATAACAACATGATGGATTGAGATCCTGCACAGCTTTGGATTTGAGAAGCTTCTCTTTGAATTGTAGCTATAAAAAAATATGAGCTGGCAGAAGTTGCCACTTTCTTATTTTTTTTCTTTCTGGGCACTCTGGAGGTTGACTGCAAGCTTTCCCATGGAAAGCTTGTGTCAGAGCATCAGGGGCTTTGCTGGTGCAGCCTCATCTGATATAAAAGCAAGGTGGGAATTTGGAAGCCCAGTGGAGTGTTTGCTCCATTGTCATGTAGCTTCTTATTTCTTACTCTGATTTATGCCATCATCACATACCTGCCTGACCCTGCTAATATTTCCAGTTCCACAGAAAATTTGTGTTCTTTTTTTCTCTAGCATATGAAAATGAGAGACACAGATAAAAATAAGACCAAGATCTAAGGATTGGAGAAAGGTATTGTGAGACCTGTGCTAAAGGTCTGATTTGGCAAATGACTAATAAGAAAAACAAACAAAAAAAATCTTGAAAATGCAGTTTACAGTTTTAATTTATTGAATGAAGTTAATTTTCCTTATTTTTCATTTCTTCTTTAACCTAACACAACTGAGCCATGTGACTGTTCAGGCGATAAGGATAAGGCTGTCTGGGTTTGCAAACCACAGCTTTAAGTAGTGATATCTTGGGATGAGGCAGCAGGGATTCCTCTTGGCTCTTCTCACCTGGCTCTTCATGTTGCTTCACTGTAGTTCACCATTCCTTATACCCTTCTTTCAGCTTTGCTAAAACCACCTGACCACGGGACAGAGGTGCAGAGTTCAGTATATGATTGAACTTAGCTGTAGTTTAATAAGGCTTTAAGGCTGGGATTTATATGCTTAGAGCTTGTGTTGTATATGCAAGTGAATGTGTTTTATTGCCATTTCTGTAATTTATCATACTGACCTATGATGAGTCAAAAGTCATTGTGTGATGGAAGATGAAGCTGCATTTTTAATCCACATTATACACATTGAAGTCTAGAGACTGTTTTCATGTAGACATATAAGATGCCTTTTTCCTTAGTATTGAGTCACTTCCCAGGTGAGATAGTAGGGCTTCAACATTTCAGTGCTGCCAATGACTTAAATGAGGGCACAAAGTCTAAAACTTCTCAAATCTTAATGTTTCATATGACAGGGAAGTGCCCAGATGAAACTGCCTTTCCGTTTTCAAAAATCATCTGTTTCTTTGGTATTCCTTGAGAACACAGCCCAAACATGATTACATGAAATCCTACAAGAATATCCTGCAGAGTTTGAACAATCTGCCAGCCCTTCAAGTTTCAGCTCAGGTCTCTTAAATTAAGACTCAGATTGATTTTTGAAAATCATCTCTGCTATCTAACGTGCCAGTTTAACAGGACTGTGGAAGAAATTCTTCCCTGTGGGCAGGATTTATGAGTTTTTAAGTGCAACTCGGATCAACTGCAGTCAACTGCATCATACTGATATAGCTCCATCAAATGTCCATTCTGGCAAGATACTGCCAGATTTTGCTTTAAGATGTACAGTGACATTCTTGACATGTGCTTAGTTTATCTTTTTTTATAATTGTCTTAGCTTTTTCTTGTTTCTTTCTGCTATTCACAACTTGATTCTGATGATGGCTTTTAGTAAGTAGCTCTAGCTGGAATAAAAGAAAACACACTTTTTGGAGGGTGCTAAATTTGTTGATATGATTCAATATATTACCTTTATAGAATAGAAACATGTGAGACTGAAAAATAAAATAACACGAGTTGTGAAAATAACATGAGGAAGATGGTTAGGCAATTTTGAGATGGGATAATGCTTCTTGATTGTGTTCTTTGAGCTAGAAGGTGGCAATTAGATTTTCATGCAAAGAAAAGTGTCAGACATCCTAATTAAACACCTTTTGGTGGAAGTCATCATATATAAACCCAAACCGCTTGTAGTAGTTCTCAAATGTGTCATCTGTGAGGGTAACACTAAAAATATTCTTGATAGGTTTTTGGTGTTTTTTTTTCTTTTCATAAAAAATGGAAGGAAGTTATAATTTGAATTTTGATTCAAATATGTACAGTACTCACTAAGATAGTCAATCAGATACACCTTCTAAGCATAGGTATAGATCATGCAAATAAATATAAAAAAGGATAAAAATATCTGAAAGAAAAATACGATGGATTCACCCAGAGTATAAATCTTATGGACTTAAGTATTGCTAGCACTTAACCCTAATGTTTTGTGTGACTTTGGTCACATCGTGTCACCTTTCTGCTCTACTTTCCTTTCTGTTAAATACGACTGACAATATTTACTTCTCAGAGGATGTGAAAAGTTATTAAATATTTCTGTAGCCATAGCAATACACATTAATTTTAAAGCTGTAGGTGTTAAGATGAAAAACAATATTTTTTTCACACGTAAATCCATTTTAAAGATCGTACAGTGCAGAAATGTGGTGTTAATGGTACACCTTAATCAGGTTGGACTTTTTTTTTTTTTTTTTTTTTTTTTTAATAATCACAAGAATGCCTAGAAATGAACTGTGCTGCCTGGAACAAAAGGGTGATAGATTGTCCAGTAGATGACATATGCGACATATACATGACAAAAGATGCTGAAGAGAAATAATGACCAAAACAATATACCATTTTCAGCCTTCTCACCTTACATTTTTGTCTACTTTTAAGTGTTTCTTTTTTACATTACAATATGAAAGAGTTTTCATTTGGAGGGTAAGAACATAGTGAATCCCACTTAGTCCTTTACAGAAAAAGAATTACTAACAAAGGACATGAATTGTTCCTAAAAACTTGACATGACTTGCTTGAAAGTTCAAACTTGAACATGTCCCGTAGAGAGAGGATGTTGGGAGTGTAACACTTCTTTTCAAAGATATTTGGGAAGGTTTAGGAGCAGCATGTTGTTACTCTCTGTGTAACAAGAAAGAATGCAGGAGCTTTGGGTGTCCTGTTGCCCAGGTCAACGCCAGGTGTAGGAGCAGTGGTGTGTTTCCAGCATTGCTGTCAGGACCAACACAGCATCTCTGGGAAAATAATCGTTGTTACGGTTTGCCAGGAGGAGGTCATTTTCCTTTCTACTTGGTTTTCTCCAGGACTCACAGTTAAACACTTCTTATTTCTTTTGACTAGAATTACTTCCATTAGGGAAATGTTGCCTGAAAATAGCATGCAGTATTAATGTATCATTTGTTTCTGCTGTTGCCAACAGTAACATGTTTCCTTGGCTTTCACCCCCTGACTGCTGATGAGATCACGTTGATTATTCAGCAGCTATAGCCCACCACCTGCTCTGGTTTTTTTTCTCTGACATGCAAAGCTGTTGAGACACTATCATGCCTTGTTAAAGCTACATTTGTTATTCAGCTGTAGTTTTAAACAAATATAAATATGTGTGTGTGTATGTATATATATATGTTTAAAAAGTGGATTAATTTTTGAACGGACTTGTAATAGGTCAAATTCATGCTTCTGTTTTATACATCTGAGAACTGAAGATGCTGATTTCTTTTTCTAAGTTCACATTTTGGATCTACCGTTCAAGTTCTATATTTTATTAGAAATAAAGTTGCATTGTTCATAGGCCCATTTCTGGAAATGCTACTGCAGAGTTCAGTGCTATCTTTATTTTATTACAAATCATAAACTGCTTTAGACTTTATCATTATAGTTTAGGTTATGAATGTGTCTTAATGAAATAAAACATTTAATTCCTATTCTGCCGAGGAACAGATTCTAATGAGCTCTGTTCACTCTTGTTATTTCTGGAAATTCTGGATTTTACTCTTCTTTCTATAAATACGTATGAAACTCTGAGAGAGCTTAATGCTGTTTCTGGTGATGTGGCCAAATGAGATATTTGCCTGTCTCTTCAGCAGTGATTTTAAATTGCCAGCTTTCTGATTTTCTTTTGGGATTACAGCGGCATTACATCTAAATGTCTTTTGTACCACACAAAGTGTGAGTAAATCCAGAATCCACTATACTTCTCTATATGCAGTGTTTCCTACCTAGCTGAACTCCACTTCTTTGACTGTAGCAGAAGCTATAATTTGAAACCAAAAAAATAATGCAAACAGTATTTTGAATATACAATAATAATCTAATATTGTTATTTTATTGAATGTAAACTTATATAAATTGATATGTATTGTTATTTAACTCATATGAAACTGTAGCATTCTGTGAAATTTGTTGTTTCATTTGATTATATGATGAGATAAAATGCAACTGCTTATGCATGACCTGTTTGAGTAAAGATAACTGATTTCATGAGTGTTTTTCTTGCATAAGTGATACCAGCCTGTAGCAATGTTTTCTTCTCCTTGTCTTTGCAAGGAGGTATTTACTTGGTCTGTTCTTTTTCCTCCTTTTCCCTTTAAAATAAGGCAGTTGCATATGTATCTCAGTTGTGTCTGTTCCTATTTGCATACTAGTCAGATTTTGGTGGATCTACTAACATGTATAAATTGAAGGTCTGTACTTCGTGTTTTGTGGATTTGGGTTTTTTTTTTACTGGATAGTTACTGAGGAGATATTAAATGAGTTGGAAAGCAAGTTGAAATACTTATGAGTTAATTTCTTTTTTTTTTTTTTTAAAGTTAGGGAAAAATTATCTTGTTGACATTTTAGAACACCTTTTTTGAAGCAAGTTACTTTGATATTTCTAAAAATAAATTGATTTAATTTTCTCCCTGAGTTGCTAGAAACTACTTGAATAAAAACTGGGTAGCAAGGCATGCCTGCTCAATATACGTGTCATCTCCTAATCATGCCTGTGAAGTTAGTAGCTCAGCTGTGAAGCTTAAAAGAGTTTCCTAAGGCAGGCAATGAGCTGGAGCTGGTGCTGTTATGCAATCTGTGATTTGTCAGAGCAGTTGGCAATTTCAGTCTAATGGTTTCAGCGTGTGTCCTTCACTTTGAGCCTGTTTAAAAATATAACACTAATGTGACTTGCTTTTAAGGCATATGAATTATTAGGGTGAAAATGTAATAAGCTCTAAGGGATTTAAACCTTTGCAAATGAGAAATATAAATTATATGTATAAAGAAGGGTCTTCTGCCATTTCTCTGCAGCACTACAGTAAGATTTCACTGCTAGATGTCAAGATGCATTTGACAGACTATTTCTTACTCTTCTAACAGTTTTTCTTTATGCTTTTATCTACAGTTCTCTCTATTGTACTCCCTTGTCTACTGAACCATTTTTAGCAGTATCAAGCTGTCATAATATTGCCCAGCTTATCAAACCTCCTGATTGCACACATACCAGAAATATACTGTGGCTTGGGAACTGAATCTCTTTTCTCCCTCCCTCCCTCCCTCCCTCCCTCTTCCTGTAAATATGGAGGTGATGCTTCTCTACCTTCTGACGAGAACTTTCTACATTCCTTGTTTCTGTTCAATAATAGTTAATCATAATTAATTTATGCACTCCTACTGCACCAATTAAATTTGTAAGATATTTCATACAAGTGATAATTTATACCTCATGGACTGGATTTGGTGCTTTGGTCCCAGAAGACAAGTTTGTGCCCTCTCCATTCTTAATCGTACTTGATCTGTTTTGTTCTCTGATACTCAGAAAGGTGCCCTCCAGCAATGACTTGGCACCTGTGATTCATTTTTCCCATCAACTGCTCATGTAAGGTTGCTTTTAATGTCAGGATTATGAATATTAGAGGGCAAGCTGAGGTGAAACCAGTAAATTTTTAGACAGCTACAAACTGGTACTTGGCCTCCTGCAATTTCCTTAGGCTGTGCACTCACCTAAGTGCATATGCAGATATACCACTTTTTCAGAAGTTTAAATGTATGGGGCTTAGATTAGTTAATTAGTTCATTAGTTCATTAGTTATTCTCCAGTGATGATTTTCAGTGGTATATATAGCTCCAGCTCTTTTATGATTGGTTTTCAGGACTGAAACAAAGGCTGTTTGACAATAACTGTACATTTTACTACTTCTGAAGAAACTTAGATTATTAATAAAACTTAACTGAGAATCCTAACATAGTATAATATATTTGAAAGACCTTTCAGCATTCTTTTAGAAGTACTGCCACTATATCACTTTTACCTTCCCTGTTGATTTGCTAGTATTAGCTAAATTTTTAAATCCACTAAATATAAGAAAGGAAGAAGTAGAAGAGAAATGCTCTTCCTTGTTCCTGTTTTAGAGAAGGGCTGTTTTTACATAGTGGAGAAATGTTACTGGGACAAATGTTCTTTTGGTTTTATCCTTTTTCACTTTTCCTATAAAACACATTTGTCAGAGACAGGTGATTGCACGAGACATTTTAGATGTCAGAAGCACATGTGTGATGTATTCATTTAGGGCCTCCCTATTTCAGTTTTCCCTGTTAAAGTAAATACAATTAGTTATGTCAAGAAAGCATTAAATTCACCTGCAATGTTTTAATCTCAAGTATTCTAGTTCTGATTCGATTTCCAATTGATTTCTAATCTTATTTAGACCATTGGCTTGATTTGCTTTGGAAAACCACTAGAAGAGTAAAAATTCTCCGTAGAAAATCAGCCTCTTTTTTAACTTCTTTCATTTAATTAAACAATAGGAATAAATGTTGTCGTGAATCATGAAGAATGATTTTCACTATAACTGTTAACAGATACACAAATCTTTTAAAGCCCTGTCTTCTAAATATGGGGTAGGTGATAATATTTTTGGGGGTTTTTCCATTAGGTTTCTTTTTAGCCTTGTGTTGGATATGAGGTCATCTTGTTAGAAAAAGTGATTAAGAAGGTCTGAAATAGAATTACTGTTCCTATGAATAAAGCAGAAATGGCTTGAAATGCATTAGCCAAGCACACAAAACATGGAAAGTAATTTTCTGCTTATTGTTTAATTGAAGTTGAGCTTTGTAATACATAGCTGAATTAGAAAAAATTAAATCTATCATTTTAGGTTGTTGTTAATAGTTTATGAAGAGGAAGGAAAATCTTGAGGTGTTATTTTGAATTGTGGTTCAGGGTATAATAACATCAGCTATTTGAAAAATTGTGTTAATTCCTGATTGTCTTAATTTATGCACACATTTAGGCCAGTAATTTATATGAAGAATGCTTTGATCAATCTCACAATGTCAGCAGACCTCTAACATACCCTTTTCCCATATGAATATGACTTGACTGCTGCCTTAGATGACAAAAGGGAGACTGTCCTCAGAGAGTAGCTGAGGAATATATCATACAAATTCTATAGAGAATACAGGAGACCAGTTATAAACATAATCTTTCTGTGACCTAATATGCTTCAGATATCCTCATTAACAGAGCACAGATCAGATTGCCATCATGTGGCACAGCAGATGACAGCGTAAAGAGAGGTTGTGACTGCACAGTATAAATACATGACATAAAACCAAGCTGCAGATCAGCCAAAAAACAAAACCCTACTATTGGTAACCAAAAATACTCCCCAAAAACCCCAAAACAAACCCACCCCCAAAAAAACCCCAAAACTCCAAAGCAAAGCATCAACAAAAAACCCCTTGAAAATATGTTTAAAATTCCGGTTACACTTATGGTGAAGATTATGGCATTTACATGGTGGAATACAGAAAAAAAAATAGAAAAGCGTAGGGAAATATGAATTATCCTGGAGACGTTCTTCAATGTTAGTGATCAAAATATTTTTAAAAACAAACAAAATACAAAATCTGAAGACGGAAATATTAAGAATTATGTTGGCAGTTTAAATCAGCAAGATTAGGTGTATCTTTGGTTCAGTCTAAGACATTGTTTTATGCCTGGGACCATCTTATCCAAACTGACATGCCTCAGGTTCATCAAATCTAGATCAACTTTCGCGGTAATAATGATAAATGCCCACTTGCAGGAGAGGTCATAGAGGAAGTAACTTTATAAAAGCAATATGTAAAAGGGTGATCAGTCCCTATTTACTCCTCCCAGGCCCCACTGGGGGAATAGAAATAAGACAAAGAGAAGTAAATCCAGATGTATTTGTACAAGGGTTATGCTCTTGCTATCAATGGCACATCTATGCTCGCTTTTGGGCTACTGACCTTACAGTTTACAGTTGTTTGTTGAAATCACACTCTCTTGAGACAGACTGGGTCCTTCTTTTATACAAATGGGTAATAGGAAATTAATGAATATTTCATGGGTATTCATATTCATATTTCAATGGTATTTCATGGGTATTTGGAAAATTCATTCCTATGAAAATATAGCATATTTTAGCCATGCACATAAAGACAATAGAATTAAGGCAGAAGAGAACAGTTCTAATTTGGTTTAATATAGAATGTAACAGCTTATGGAGATGAAAACGCAATCCTTTAGAATCTGTCAGTCTGTATTAAACCTGTAATGAAATAAGCTGTATTAGTCTTCCAGTGGCACTTCAGACACCTTACCTGAGTCTTACAAAATCTCTTCCTCACCTTGTAATTCATGTGCAATTCAGAATCAACTATGGAAGAATAAAAAATGTATTTCAGATACATTCAGAAAACTATGTCTGAAACCACTTTTACCCATACTCCTTGTGTCTTTTACACTGTTTATGAAAGAACAGGTTTGAATATTTGTATAATATTTTAAAATCAGATTTGAAGTTCATTGTGGTTTTTTACATTGTTCAGTCATTGTTCATTGTTCATTGATATATTCTCCCTGTGTGTTTATATTTTTAAAATGACCTAAAAAAATCCATGGATTTGGTGTTTTAGAAATCTTGTGAGGCTACTGATATCTAATAGCTCTAAGGTTACACATTTTTAATAGCTTAATATATCAAGAAGTAGTTGAATATCATTTTCAAATAAAATACTTAGAGTGTGAAGCACAAAAAAAAAATTATTTCATTGTACTAAATATAATTGTAATTGGGCCATTTGCTGACAGAATCCTGTGCTGGCTAGGAGGAGATAAAAATATGACATATACGCAAAAAATTGAAGGCTGGAAGATGAATAGGCCTTCCAGGGAGTTGATCTTTACAGATCAGATAAAGATTCTTCAGGTCTCTCTCTTGCAGTCTGTGCATCATCAAAGGCTGCCTTTCAGAGATAGCAACGTGCACTTGGAAACGGGAGACAGGACCTTTCAGAAATGGGAAGTTTGAGATTAACAGTAGCTGGGCTTTGGGTCTCTTTTTTTGGTTGTTTTGCTTTTCTATTATTTTTTTTGTGTGTAATCTTTTGTAATCCCTTTAAAAGTCAAAGAAAGGTTCATAGGCTGCTGGAGTGAATGACACATCTTACCTCTGTTTCCAATAGTTTCCAAATTCCTTTAAAGGTAGGCATTATCTTTGAAAGACTGAGGCAAATCTAGTGGAAGGTAACTCTTGACTCTCTTCAAAGTTCGATTTAAAATACTTATTTATGGACAGTGACTGTTTTTCAAGGGATTTTTTTTTTTAATTCATGAGCTAAGTATTCTGAAAATTCCTGAGAAGAATACACCCTGCACACTGTTTAGAAAATGGCAGTTCTCATTAATAATAATGTTTAAATTAAAAAAAAAAAAAAAGAAAATAGAAGTAAAACATCTCACAGCTCTCATCATCACAACACACAATGCAGAGGCATGGAGGAAGAGCTGATTAAAAGCTAATGTGCAGGAATATTGTTTTTCAGGTTTATTTTAAGCCATTTCTGCTCATTTTCTTACACATAAAAATTTGAATCTCAATATTTTAGTACTTGCTGGAGAAACCTGTAGGGAGCTGCAGTGGGTCATGGTGTTAAGGAAGCTGCTGCCGTATTAAACCCTTATGGTAATGAGAGAGAGAATGGGAAGCTCCAGGTGTCAGCCGGCTGTTGTGCTGCTTCTCTGTTGGCATTCTCCAGGGACTCTTCCATCAAAACAGGGAAGGCCAGACCTGACATTTGCATACCTCAAAAGGAAGCAGGCATGATTCTTTGAGAGATGAGAAATTAGTCCCCCCTGTGTCACAATAAAGGGCACAGGTAACCTGAGTTTGCTTAAGTGTCTAGCTATTTTTGACCCCGGAGTCTTGATGTCTTACTCTGATTGGTAACAAGGCACTCTTTGTGGAAGCGTGAATATCACAGTTCTGAGACTCCGTGTTGCTGTAGTAGCAATATTCTCCCAGCACAGGGAAGACAATCTTCTGACAACACCTTAGTTTCATTATATACATCTTTATCTATCTGTATCCATTTAAATTTTATACTCTTATCTTCCCCCCCAAATATGGTATTGCACAGGATAGAGTGATACCGGGTTTTGCATGTGCAGACTTCTTATTAACAAAGCATGTGTTTTAAAACACACATTTCTTGTAAATTAAGTCCTTGCTGGATCTGTGCCCATGTGATAGCCCGCACGTAAGTGTTGCTAAGGTGTGTTCTGCTGGAGGTGAGCTGGTAATCAGATTATTGCAGTAGGCTGGTCTCTGGGAGATGATTCTCAATGGTTTTTCCATATGTAACTTACATAGCTGCAAAATCCCAGGAATGGTCTGCTGCAGTAACAGAAAGCGAAAATGCAATATTTATCCCCATTTTGAGAGATCAGATACCTTATTCTTGTGATCACTTGTCTTACAGATTTATTCTAGTCCTGGCTAACAACCACTACACTAACTACTAATAATTTGTCTAGCATTTACAGAAATAGTTTATGAAAAGATGATTTGTTTCAGGGAAAGCAATACTGGGCTGATATCAAGTTGGCTAGACTTTAATTCTATTTCTGACACAGGGTATTAGGAAGTGTATTCTAAATATACATTCCAGCAAAACTCTGGGATCCATTGCAGCTAAAATTCTGGAAAATTGATCTAATAACTGGAAAAAAATAAATTGATTGTTAGGCAGTAGACCAAAAGGCAGAAATTCTTCCATTAAGCGGTGATGAAGAAATCAAAAAGGTATCTGTTGCTGGAGCCTGTGTACATAGACCTGGCTTGTGGTCATGTGTACTTCCAAGTGAGGTGTTGGCTTTAGGTTTTTAGGAGTCAAGAAACAGCTGTTTTGTCCTTGTTTATTATTGTTTCTAAACTGGTTGCTTGTACTTTTGTTTGAGTTTGAGTACCTTTAACAGAGCTCTGTACATATACCCCAAATGACAGCTTCTTGTTTGGAAAGCTCCTTTAAGACATAAAGGGCTGTAGATATTGCATGTAGTGTTATTTTAGCAGTTTGCTTAGGCAGTTCTGACTTAAGCCTGACTGAAAAATTCTTAAGGAGAATAAAAATACAATATCTCTTTTGTGAGGAATATTCTTTTTTTCCCCCCTGCATTTGAGACAACAAAAACCAATCCAAAACTTTTTTTTTCTTTTTTTTTTTTTTTTCTTTAAGCATTTTGACATGATAGTGCAGATTAGCTGAGGAGTCTGCTAATGGAGCTGAGGAATTTCAAGAATGGCTGCAGTTCTTTCCATGCAGAATTCCTAGCAATGCTAACGATCAGTATATATTTCTCTTCATAATTATCAGTTTGTGCATTTTGGGTTTTACTGTGCTTTCCAATTCTCTGGGTACCTTAAGGCAGCAAAGAAGAGTGTGAGGGAAGTCTGAGGGCAGTGTTAACTGCAGCTATTTACATGTGTTGTAAGTGTTATACTTTGCCTTGCTACAGTCTGGTGAAACATGGCTTAATCAGCTTGAACTCATCAGAGCATATACAAATTTAGATGTGGAACTGGCTAGACTGAGTGAATAAATTAGATAGACAGAGTTGTTCTAGTATATTTTACCAAAAAACTAGTAATACTGTAGATATTTGTCCAGTGTAAAAGTTGGACTCTGCTTTTTCCCAGCATAATGCATGAAATTATATCATAGTATTTCATTAATGTGGTACTTGGTTATTGTGGAGGTACTTCCAGTGGGCAATGCCTCCAAGATGCTGGTAACTTTCTGTTAGCTGAGAATCATTTAGGTTGGCAATAAAAACTTTAGTGGGGACACATTTTATAGCAGTAGAGTACACAGATTTGTTGAGGTTTCTCTGTAGAAACCTGAAAAAAGGAAAAGACCCTAAGTTCTGCTTTATGAAATGTATCATCCTGGTAGTTGTTAGAGTGGGGAGAAGGACTGCCCTCAGGGGATCAGGTAACTCAGCAGTTACAGTCTGGGGTGGGTCTGAGGTGAGGTTCTGACAGAACCGTCTCTGTGATTCCGGCTTACATGAACTTTCTAGTCATATTCCTTTTGGTTCTTAGCAAGAACTGACAAGGTGACTCAACTGAAAATGTGACTTCGAGCACCAGTTCACTTTGTGTAAG
>JAWWMO010000043.1:8979387-8994208 GCA_035047845.1 Dendrocincla fuliginosa
AAGGAGCATCAAACATATGCACATATTGTTACAGAGTGAAGTGCTTGCATCCCTACTTATCTGGTGAATATAGTCAAGCTATGTCTGTTAGAAAGGGACAATGACTCCCTAAAAACCAGTGCTAAAATATTTATTTGGCTGTAAAATAATTTAGTTCTGAAAGTAAGTCACTTAACAATTAAGACATGGCTGAGTCCACATGAACTATATTCACATCAGGTAGCTACTTCTTCAGAGTGAGCTGTCTTGCTTTCAGGCTGGGTGCTTGTGTCTAGTGCTGCTGGCATGGGGGATGCAGTGTACAGTTCAGCTGGAGAACACACATTATCTTGGCAACTTATAATAAACTTCTCATAACCATGTCCAAACAACTTTAGTTTCAAAGACTTGAAATTTTGTGTGAGGAGGAACATGTCATCTGACCCAACAGATGTGTCTGTACAAGAGATTGATTTGAAACAGCATCCTCTGATCATTCCTGTGCACTGTGCTTTGCTTCCTGTGGGGCTAAGTGGACAGACTGGATTTCATTCAAATTAATATAAATGGGAAAAGTGCCCTCTGGGAACATGCCTGTTACTCTCCAGCTGCTAATTCAATCCAAGAGACCAGACTCCAGCTAGTCGAAATTACTGAGTTTTTTATGGGTCCCTAATAATCACAGAGCTGTCAGTAGTTTCTATAATTGAAGCTAAATGATATAATGGAGAAATAAATGTCCATAATGCAGTGTTTTAAGATTCTAATAAATACTTGTCATTGGATGGTAGATTATTTTAATACATACAGGGCAAGGTAGTGTGTGTAAGGAGAAAGTATTTTCAGCAGGATATTGATGGATTTTGAACTTAACTAGAACTTCCTAAATATTGGAGAGAAGGTTAAGTTTTCTAATGCATAATTGCAGTACTTCAATAAGCAAATAATACAGAAAATAGCATTTCTGAAATGAGGTGGTGCACCTTTATTCAAACACACAATTTTCAAGTGCAAAAAAGCATAGATATATATATATCTATATTCATACAGAAAAAACAGATATAGGAAAAAATAATAAAAAAAGAAAAACTTTGCCATGTGAATAATCAATAAAGACTAAAATTTATCTCCTTTCTTTCTTTGGTCTTCAGCGCCTTGCTAAAGAAGCAGAGAAGTACCAAGCATCACATCAGTGGAGGGATGAGTTTGGGGTAAGTGTCAGTTTTTCTCTTCTTACCTTCATGGATTTTTCCTCTTTGAAATGTTAACTGTATTCTTACAAATATGTTGTTTAGATAACCACTATAGAGGAGTAATTGACTATGAACGGTCGTTTTATTTAATTCTGTAAACAGTCTCAGTCAGGGTGTCTAGAGAATAAAGTGAACTTTTCCTTTCAGAAGCTCATAGAGAACTTCACAGACCCAGGGATGTAGCTTTGAGTTGTACACAAGACATCTGTTTGTTTTGACACACAAGGAATGATTACAGAGAAGAAATCTGAGCTATGGTTGCTGTCCGTTGAAAGTGTGCGACTCCAAGCACTGATACAGGATCATAGAAAAGGTTTTTACAAGCTGTCTTTGGCTTATGTGGAGGGGGAAAAAAACCCAGGAAAAAGTTTAATATAGGAGGATTTGGTTATCTACATGACTCGGGAGTCATAGATCATTTTTTTAGAATCCCTTTTTTTACTTTAATAACTGTGTCTCTGCAATATTCTAGTACTTCTGAAAGAGGCCCTAACCTGGTCAAACATGAAATTATCTTCTTTAGAGATTTCAGACTTTACTGAAAAGCAAGTGACATGATTGTAAAATATATAACACTGACTTTTTATTACCAATCAAGCCAAATTAATATGGTGCTGCATGATTATAACCCTCTAAATTTGAGGCTATTGTTCCCTGCTAAGTGTCAAAGTTATTTACTATGCATTTATTACCTGTTCCTTCAGAGAAAAAGGAAAAAAAAAGCAGATGGTGCTTTTAGATGGTGTTGCTATAAACCTAGACTGTGTTTGCAGATCCCCTAGAATCATAGTGGCACACAGTTAGATGCACAATGGAACATCCCTTGGGTCAGTTGATGTCAGCTGTGCACCCCCAGCCCCCTCACTGCTGGGGCAGTGTAAGATGCAGAAAAGGCCTTGGCTGTGCAAAAGAATTGCTCAGCAATAACAAAAGCATGCCCAAATTATCAACACTGTTTCCAGCACAAATCCAAAATATAGCCTGTGCTAGCTACTTTGAAGAAAATTATTTCTACCCCAGACAAAAGCAGCACAAATGTCCATTCTAATCCTGTGTTACTCAGGTGCTTGGAGATCTGAAAACAGACAAAAAACCCCCTAAGGTCAGGCTGTATAAGTCAGATATGGCTTTAGGAGTGCAGAGAGGATGTGGACACAGCCTGAATTCTTTTGAGTGTGTTCTCTGCACAGGCACAGCTTCTAATACATAGTAAAACACAGAATGCATATTCCATAGAGATTCTATAATGAGAATGCTACAGTGACCTTTTCTGGTAATCTCTCTCTTGTGAACAGAAAACAAAACCTGCAGGTTTGATGCACTCGGTGCAGAGCTGTGTGAATGTAGTCAGAATCTCTTTCTAATCCTTTGCTTCTACGGTACATTCTGGCATCACATCAACACCAGCTCAGATTTTGGTTTCTTTTTCACCCTCTACTTGCAGTAGAAGTCAGCCACACCAGAGAGGCTTCAGATTTTATCAGCATTCATTGCTAAGGAGAGATCTCAAAAATTATTTTGAAATGTGGTTTTATATTAATTTGTGGCTCAGAAAAAGACTATGGTCAGTATTAAAAAAACAGATGTGGTCGGATTTATAATAAAGTAACTGCTAAATGGAGCTTGCGCTTTACTGTTTTGAATTTGGATGAGAACAGTGTACACCATATAATAACCTTGACATTAGGTTATGCAATTAAATTTCAAATAAATGTATTAAGCTTCTTATAATTTAATTTGTTCCATTTTTGCCAGAAGTAATCTTTCTTCTCTTCTGGTCTACTTTTTAGAAAATGCCTGCTCAAATTAGTTTGCACACATATCTTTCTGATAAACTTAATTTTCACGGGAAGATTCATTCTCCTAATGGCTGTAACAGAAAATAGAAGATAGACTGTAAAAATTTCTGCAGTTGAGGGTTCTTAAAGTACTTCTGATAGCATTATGAATGGTCTACATTGTGTGAGGTTCATTTCTCATCCAGAATTTGGTTTTGGGTGACGAGAGCCCTTCTAGAAGCATTGCACATGAGTCATTGTAGTCATGAGACAAGCTGTTTCTGCTTGTAATGAACTTGTGATCAGCAATGTCCTTGACAGTTAGATTGCAGCCAAATAATAGCCTAGGAAGTTTTAAGGAGAAAACATCACAAACATTCCTTCTGGTGAAGTATATATGGGATGATGTGAGTGGAATATATGCAAAAAAGGAAGGGTAAAGAAGGCTGATGATAAGACCAAAGTTTGTAAAGAGCTACAAGGAATGTGTAAATCAAAAGACTGCCAGCGTGCCTGCTCTAGCACCTTATTCTAAATACAAGTGTTTATTGCACAGTTCACACCAAAAGAAGCATATAAGCATTAAAGATTTTATTTTCAGGTTAATGTCACAGTATAATAAAAATTCAGCATCCTCAGATATATCTTTTGAAATTAGCTGGTAGTGGGGAAAAAACTTTGAAGATCCAGATTTGGTCACACAGCCTCTTTTTTGCTATTTCAGCTAATACTTTAATGTAAAGACTGTCCAAACTGTCTAAAGGAGAAAATTTGCTTGTCCTTTAGAAAAATAGTTAGGACTAAGCTATTGACAAAAATACATAGCCACATCTACTTCTACAAAAAATTTTAATTGGATGAGAGTATAATTTCTTCCAATAGTTTTAGTACTATAATATATCAAATTCCAGCTACTTCAGGAAAACCAAGCAATGAAAAACAAAAGTGAAAATTTAATTTTGGCTTTCTGATAAAATGTAGAATCACTAAATGGAAGAGACCTTAAAGATCATCTAGTTCCAATCTCCTTGCTGTGGGAAGGGACACCTTCCACTAGACCAGGTTGCTAGAAGATCCATAGAACCTGGCCTTGAACACACCCAGGGATGGGAGAATAATTTCTCAGGGCAACCTGTGTTGGTACCTCACCACCTTTACAGGAAAGAATTTTCTCCTGATACCTGATCTAAATCTACCCTCTTTCAGTTTCATAGAATCATAGGCTATGCTGAGTTGGAAGTAACCCGTCACAATTATCAGGTCCCGTTCCTGGCCCTGTGTAGGACACCCCATGATTCACACCACGTGCCTGAGAATGTTGACAAAATGCTTCTTGAACTCAGACAGTCTTGGTTCTGTGACCTCAGGAACCTGTTCCAGTGCTCAATCACCCTCTGGGTGAAAAACTTTTTCCTGATACCCAACCTAAACCTCCCCTGGCTCAGCTTTAGGCATTTCCTTGAGTCCTGTCTCTGGTCATGAGCATGAAGACTTTGGTACCTCCCTCTCCACTTCCCCTTGTGAAGATGCTGAAGACTGCAATGAGCTCTCCCTTCAGTCGCTTCCAGGCTCAACAGGTCAAGTAACCTCAGCCACTCCTTGTAAGGCTTCCCCTCACCATCCTTGCAGCCCTCTTTGGAGCCTCTCGACTGTGACATTGTTAACTGAGCGCTCCGTAAATTCTATCGTTTCCATTACCACCTCTTCATCTCCTCCACCCTGCCCATGCCTCCTAAAGAGCCTGTAACCATCCAACAGGGCTTTCCAATGACAGGACTCATCCCACAAGGCTTCTCTTACGCCAGTGATACCAAGTCTCTGGGACTGGGTCAGACCTTAGAGCTCATCTTATTTGTTCCTCCTGCTCTGTGAGTTGGTGTAGAAACATTTCAGGTGTGGTACATTGCAGCCAACACCTCTTAAAGCAGATTGAGGGGTCCCATTAGTGCTTGTTTCCTTGAGTTCTGGCACACCATCCCATTGTTCATCACTGGCAAGCCTGGTATTTTCCCTTTCCCCCTCATTTTTCATGAAATCATTAACCTCTCCACTGAACTGTTAATTGCATATCTTTGAGTGTGACTATCCAGCCAATTCCTATCCAACTGGTTTGTTATACATCACTCCATTTTGGAGATGAGAATGTTTTATGGGGCAGTATCAAACGTTTTCTACAAGGTTCAGGTAGATGACATCAGTTCTCATCCCTTCTCTACTGAGGCTGTAATGCCATCATCAAGGTCACTAAATTTGCCATGCAATTTACCCTTAGAGAATCCGTGTTGGCTGTCACCAGTCACCTCATCGTCCTTCACGTGCCTTAGCATAGTTTCCAGGAGGATCTGCGCCATGACTTTGGCAGGATAAACAGGCAAAGGAATATTTACCAGAATTTTATTTTGGTTTTATCTGACAAATCTGCCCATATTTACCAAAACCAAAAATAACCATGAACATAGAAATCTCAGACTGAAATTCGTTTGAACTTGGGAAGCTGTAACCCAGCAAATTACTGGGCAGTGAGTATCTGGTGTCAGCTAAAGGATTTGCATATTCCTTTCCTTCTATCACCTCGCATAGCTTTCTAAATATATTGTCACTGGGCCTATATGTATTTTTTTAGTTAATAAATGAACTCTCTTAAGGTGCATATGGAATGTCTCGAGTGCAAAAATGGAAATCTAAAATGAGTTAAGAGCAGGTATCTTACGTATTTACCATTAGTTTTTAGCTGAGTGACTGAAATAAAGTTCATGATGGATATTGGCATTTTGCACTACTAATTAAATATCAAAATAATTTTGGCAATTACTAATTAATTTACTAAAGGTGCAGCATTGTTCAGAGTAATATTAATTAAGAATAATAATTAAAATTACCATATGTCTTCTGAGTAAAAAAGAAAAAAAATTATATTGGGTTGTGACGTGTTGTTTCCTAATTAATCACAAAGTTGGTTAAAATATCTGTTGGTTAAAAAAGTCAATTTACATCTATGGCCCTAAAATAATACTTCTTTTTTAAAAAACCTGTTAGGTCTTTAGAGAATATTTGTGAAGTTTATCAAGGTCAATCGAGAGTGCTTAGCTTCAGGCAAATAAAGAAATGCCATTCTCTGTTTCTTATTCCATTGGTGTTGCCCAATTCCCCAGCTGCATTTACAGCTGGAGGAATTAAGCCTACTTGAATGTTTTTAGATTAAAGCAGTTACAACTCAGAGGAACAAACCAATATATCTAAATGAATCAGCCTTGTCATTTTGAAATTTCATGTACGCTAGAGTGAAAATGGGGTTGGGTTTGACACTTGTGATGGTCCAATTATTTTTCTGGCATAAAGATGCATGAAAAAATTGTACATGAACTGGAAGGAGGAGGGGAGAATTCTGTATGAAGTAATTGCAGTTATTCCCCAAATGGGTCTTCTACAATTACATTTGATACCCTATTTGATTGCCTTGCAATGGTTGGTTAACTAAAGCAATTTTGTTTCCAGTTGGGTAGCAATATTAATTGTACTTACACATGTATAAACATAAGGGATATCTCATTTGTATTTTAACAAGGGTAGTCTGTCTGGATGGCCTGTTAACATCCACTTATGTATATGAAGACTGAAACTCAGACTTTTAAGCTTTAATTATCACATAAAAATGCCACATGAAAAATTCTTTCAGTGTGGCTTACCACTTAACCAGTGTAAAAGTGTAATTTTATATTCTTCTGTGTAAATGATGATTTTCTCTGTTCTGGTAGTTTTGAGACAGCGTTTGCTCTGATGGTAGGCTGGTGTTTGTTTACCAACTGAGCTTAAAAGTAATAACAGAGGGTCATGGGCATATTACTTTGGAATTATTTTTTCCCTAGTAGAAATGTTGGCTGCATAAAGCTGTAGTGAAAAGTTGCTCAGCAATGAAAAAGATGGAAAGGATAACTGAAATAAAAGGAGTCCTCTGTCAGAAGAGTTGATCCAAGAGCAGAGCAATAGTAGGCATCTCTGTTGTATCTAGCAGGTTAAAGATTTGCAGGGCTGTCTGTAATTTATTGCAGATTCTACAGTAGTGCTAAAACATTGCATCTTAAATGCCTCAACTGGAAAACAAACAAAACACCAAACTTTCAGATTTAGCACTGATTAACAGGCAGTTAAACCTCTGATAAAGAGGCAGTTTACTAAATGTATTTTGTCTTTTGAAAGAGAGAAAAACTCTGTAAAGGAAACAAACTGCAATCCTTTTTCTCTCAGCTCATCAGAGGGAGGATACAGCGCTCTCATGGCTTGTACCGCTGATACTCCTGTTTGCAAAGAGCATTTTGTGAGAAATCGTGCTGTTTAGATTTGGCAACAGATCTGGGGTACAGGGAGCTGGTCCCCATGGGCACAAAGTAGGTGTGGGATCCTTTCCTAGTAAGTCACATATACTTTATAATTCTGTGGAAGTTTTAATAACAGTAAACAGAGACAAAGTGTCAAAGCTGTCTGTATCTTCACACAATGCTCTGATTCAAAACTCAGTATAATAAATCTTCCATTGATTTTGATTCATTTTGGGTAATAACTCACATTTCTAAAACCTCTGTGACTTGAAAAAAAATGCGTCAAATGATCAATTTAAATTGACAGATTTAAACTGACAGATGGTCAGGGGTTTAGGGTGGATAATATTTTATTCTCTGAAGGGCTGTGTGCCACTTTCTCATCTGTGACCTATAGCTTTCATTTGTGTATCATTTAAATTGAATGTGTCCTATCTCTCTGAAAGGTATGAGATAGCATTTTTTCTGTCAGTGATTGTTTGCACTTGGACATCTACTCAGGGGACAGAACTCTGTGGGTGCACTGGGAGATGAGGTGCACAGGAAATAAGAATAAATCCTATTTACTAAAATTGGGTGGGTTTAAGGGTTGTTCTGGTGTTTATTTTATGTTTATCCTTTTTGAATAAAGAAAGTTCACTCAGGTATTGCAGAAACAAGGTTTTCTGCATGATTTTCAGTAGCGTTTTTCAAAGAGAGATAGGAGATGCAGTGATTACAGCCTTCGAAGCACACTCACTTCAGCTTCCCAGGATCTCCACCATTAGTAAGGAGAGTTCCATCTTGATGTAGAAATCTACTGTGAGCATGCCATGCTGAAGTCTGTTTGGAGATGTGGTGTAAACCAACCAGATTACCAGATTAGGGCAGAATTTGTCTGGCATCCCCTCCTGAGAACAAGATCCCACTGTTAACTTGTCTGTCCTCAGCATCCTGCCCCTAATGTTTGGATTCTTATTTCACAAAATCTCAGTGTGACTTCTGGTTTACGAATATCTACGAGGCACTAGTTAGATATAAGGAAAACATCTTAAAAGAAGGTAAAAAAAAAAAAAAAAAGAAAAGAACTCCAGATTATTAGAAAACTTTTTCAGAGTACTGCTGCTTGCTACCTTGTCTGGAGTTTTATAACTTCTTAGATTCTTTCAAGTGAGTCTTTCAGTCTAGAAATTGATTTCCTCTAAAATAAGGGTTGCCATAGGGCATCTCTTCCCTGCTTTTGTTCCATAATATATCTAATATGATCCTGTATAAGAATATGATCCTGTATGTAATATGAGTGTTACTCTGATTAATCGTTTGAACAAATTTGTAATCATATTTGTAATCCTGGATTTATTTTTTTCCCACTTTAGAAATTTTAAACTGATTAAGAAGTTGATAAAGAAGACAACAATGGTAGCTTTACAATCAGAATTAAGATTGTATATAAGCAGGGATTTTAATTGTGCCACTATAGAGGATCTAATTTTCCTGCAGTATCTTTATGTACTGGTTATTTACCATCTCTTAATATGCTTACCTTGAGTATAGGAGTGTAACTTTATAATATAAATCATTGCAAGGATCTTATCTGTACAGTGAAGTGCTTTACTGGTTGGAAACTTGCCAAAAAAGCTTTTAGAGTACAGTGAAGAAACACCTTCAATCATTGTTGAAGCTTTCAAGAATTCCATTTTATCTGAAAAATCAAATATGTTAAAGACATCTAATACACTTTTTACTTATTGACCAGACAACTCATTTAAAAACTGTGCAGCTTCTGAAAAAGAGGTGGAGAGAAGGACCTGGGTAAGAAGAAAAGAAAGAAAGGTGTGATTTCTCATTATTAAGCCGCCATACATATGCATTATCACCTTCGTTTTGAATAAGGCTTTAATGTACTTTCAGAAAAAACATCTTATTAAAAGCAAGATATACTATTGTGCTCAGTTTATTAACACCCTGTAGGTTCTTCAGTTTACAATAGAGAAGTTCAATATGCTAAGAAAAGCTTTCTTCAGGCTGCTATTGTGGACATTTTCTAAGAGTTCATTGAATTCACACAGATGAGGCTAACTAGTTTTTTTTTTATTTTATCTTTCACCCTCGAGTTCAGTTGCTCATGTAAATCTGGATAATTAATACGTAGCACTGCTTTACTACCTTTGGTGAACCAGTAAAGTCAATTAGAAATGGACTTCATGGATGTTGTTTATTTTTCTGTAAGCTTCTCTGACAAATATTTTCAGTTCAAAACTAACAATATCTTTCTCTATAATTTAATCTTGCCAGTATAACTAGGATCTAACTAGTTTCCTCTGTTGCCCATTGCACACTATCCTGGTCCATCTTTGTCACAACTCATTACCTTTAGAAAAAGGAGCTAAAATAGGAATTGGAAATTTTCCTTATTTAAAAGTTTGTAGGCCTCTACAGTACCAAAAAGCCACGTTCCTAGAACAGGGGCTTGTGCAATAATTGAGAACAGAAAATGTTTGATGTTTGCCCTATTTTGCAGTTGAAATACAGTGAAATTTTAATAGGAGTTTCATTCTGCATAGACTTTCAAATGCTCTGGGAGTATGAAAAAATCCTATTATTAAGAGCTACATTCTTGCTTGAGGGATTTGGGAATTCTTGTCCTTCAGTCCCCTGAGTATAGTGTAATTCTCATTAGAATTTAAAGAAAAGGTGAAATCTTGGCTCTTTTAGGTCTGGAAAATGATGATGAATTATTGAAATAGTTTCAGATATTTCTGTAGGCTTGGCCACAAAGCAAGAGTTATGCATAACACAGAGTAGAGAAATTCTTCAAAATTAGCAATATCCTAATATTCTTCTGCATCATACAAATAAACGCTTTAAAATTCTACCTGATTTCACCCAAAATGTAGCTGTCAAGCATTTGTTTTCTCTCATTCCAGTTAATTTTTGCTATCAGCTTTGACTAAATCCACACTCTGTAAATAAACACACAACCAATCTTAAGTCTCACTGAAGGGATATTAGTATTTAGCAAGTCTTGAAAGCTCTAGCCAACTCTATGGCCATGATTCATGTATTTATAGAAAACACTATCATTCTGTTTTCATTTTGCCATTTGGTCGTCCCACATTATACTGCACTGAAATACTGTGTATTGTAACTTTCTTGAAAATATGAAAGATAAATATAAAAATGACTGTGCTTATCCAGACCAGATCCTTGCTTTTAAAAATGGATGAATAGTCCCTGTTGAATTATTAATTCAGGCAGGATTCTCTTAGTCCTTTGGGCATTACCACTTCTCAGGAGGGTAACTTCAGTTTTGCATTTCTTAAGAGTTACACATAGGAACAGTAATACTAAGGAGGTTGGCTCTACTGATATTTTTCTAGGCTTGCACAAAATTCTGGTGTTTTCTAATGATAAAACTGTTTTGTGCTTTGTCTGTGATTTTTTTATTTTTTTTTCACATAAAAAGTTAAAGAAGACTTCCAGTAAAATTTTCTACCAAACGAAATGTTCTCCATATAGGCAAGTTTGATTTAATCTAATTTGCTATGGGTACTGTAGTTTAAATGACCTCTAGACTTAAAGTACTCTAAAATACTAATTGAGGAAGTTTTGCTGTAGCAATTCTCCATCTTTCAGACAGAACATTTTAGTTTTATTTTACTCGTATATGCAGCTATTTTGTGCTAAAACTGTGTTACTGCAGAAAAGGGTGCTTTTGGTTTTATTTGCTTTTGGAGAGGGATGCCAGCAGAAAAAAAAAGGCTGAATTAAGACTGAAGATTTTTCAAAAATATTGTCAATATATTCGTTAATTCCAAGTGATGGTTGTTGCCATTTCTTCTGCTGATGTCTGACTTGAAATATTTTCCTTATTATAGGGGATCACACCACATGGGAGATTTAATTCCAAATACTTGCAGTCTCTATTTTGGTCTCTCTCTTCCCCGCTCTGCCACTTTCCCCTTCCCCCTGCCACAATGCAGTTCTGCTTCAAAGTTTTCCTTCCACTGGATACCATTCTTAAAGTTTGGTATTGGGAAAAACAGTAAGCCCAGGCACTGCATATGTATGACACTACAAAGCAACACTCTTAAGTACTGTCTACTTTGGGTAAGACATTTATGAAGCATATCTATAAGGATTTGCTGATATTAACCATGCTGCATAAGGCTTTCAACTGTTTTCAGTCATGTTTTGAGATTCTGAAGTCAAGGTGGAGACTTGCTCTTCAAATGTATGCATGGTAAAAAGGAAAACTGGTGGATAATGAAGGAGATGAGGATCACAGGACGTTTCTGAGTGGAGCCTGGGACTTGCTTAAAACTCATTCAGCACATCTGAACTTCTGAAAAGTGTAGAGTAGGGAGTAAAAGGCAGAGGGCCAGCAGTGCCAGCCTGACTAACAGGAAAGACTGCAGTAGGTGAAATGACCCTATGGTAGCAGAAGCAATCTCAAATCTGTATGTTTCCCTGTGCATAACCCATTCTTGTTAGTGCATATTTCATTTCAGAAGGAGATGGAGTCTTAACTCTGGCTCCCTGAGGTATTTCTCTAAGAAATAAGCTCAAGATTGGAACTCTACTACATTTCTAAAGCTTACATCTGTAAATCTATACTGTTGAATAAACCAAATCTATGGACCTGATTGTTGGACTGAATGACAGAGATTGTCAATGATGAAACTACACTTGGTGTTGTGACTTCTCTTCGTGATATCTAGGAAGCTCTGAATTATAATATGTGTGTGTGTGTACCTTTCTGCACAAAGTTTCTGAAATTGTGAGCAGAAAGCAGTGCAACTTAGAAAATAATATTTTGAAGGCATAAAATTAGGGAGTTTGCATGCTTCAGGTCTACATTAATTACATCAAGGCGTGTAGAAAGCAAGACAGGCTATCAGCTGGTACAGACCTGCCTGCACAGTTGGTTGAGAACGGTTCCTGGTGTGTGCTATGCCACAGAATGTGCCTGGACATTACTGAGGTGTCTTGGGGGCAGCTGTAACAAGCACAGTATGGATGAATAGAAGACTGTGTTCAGGATTGATCTGTTTTATTTTACAACACGGATACCATACTCTCTCTGGAGAATAAAGCAAGCTCTATCCTAAGAAGTACCATGGTTACATGTGAGTAAACATATACATACATATGCACATATCAATTTTTTAAATTTTCTTCTGTGTATTTACTTATACATGTACTTATATCTACATGTGTATCTACATGCACATATGCACAAAAAGATCTTCTAATAGTGTGTGTGTATTTATATCTGTAAACAGGTACACACTTTTAGGTGTCTTGTGTTTTGCAAGGTCTACAAGCAACTAAAGCTAGTGGGTTCAGATAGTTTGAGAACACAAGAAGTTAAACTATTATGTGCCTACACTTTTGAAATTTTACCATTGTCATGTGTTAAAACCCAGGAATATTTAATATTCAGTATGAACGGCATCTTTGGAGCATGCCACAGGAAAGATGTCCTGGCCCTTGGACTCAATTTGCACAGTCCCTGATGCTTACTCTGCACTGGAACCCGTGGTTTGCTTATGCCTGTTATTTTCAATTCACTGTGGTCAAATAACGCACAGACTCTGCTGGTCTAATCAGGATAGAGGAGTTTAGCACAATGCTGCTAAAGTGTCTTAGATCATGGACCAAGTGTTTAGAGGTATTTGTAGTACAATACCTGCTGAAATACTTTGGGAGAAATTTCCCAGGAAAAGAGCAGCTAAGATGGGATGTTTTCTGCTCATAGTTATCCAGCCATCACATTGAGTAAACTTCCTAAATAAAACCAAAAGGAAGCAATCTTTGGCAAGGTGGATAGCAAAGTTTGCAACCTGAACTGTGAAAAAGGGAGAAGGGGGCAGGGAAGGGAGGGAAAAGAGGCCCAGGAAGTTTTTGGCTGTTGCCAAAGAGGTCATTGATGGGAAAGGTTTGTGAATGACTGCTTTGCTGCTGTTGTCTCCTGCCTTTCCCCCCAGTTTTCACTGTTATGTCTTTTCTGGATGTGAACATGACAAGATACATCCTCTTTTTTTGCAGCATTCCTTCTTTTCCTCTTCAGCCTAAGTTTCTCATCTTCTCTTATCCCTTCTTAATTACTTGTAGTTCTTTCCTCCTGTGCTTTCTGAAATCTCAGTTCACGCTTCTGTAATCCTGTGTAATGGTGCTGTTGAAAGCTGAGCTGAAATAGTTTCAAGCAACACAGCATAAATTTTGGGGAACAAAGTGATGCATTTCTTCAAACTGAAATCAGTTTAATATATACTTTGCAATTTACTTCCTACTCCCTTCTTCACTATGATCTTCCAGGTTAAGCTCTTTTTTCGGTAACATCCTTGGTTAGGTTTGCAGGAGCTTTTCTGACAGTCTGTCTTTTTTAACAAATACCTGCCTTCATTTGGCTCTTTTTTAATGACAGATAGCTATTTCACTTGTTTAAAATTTCTCACATTGGCTCTTTCTTCACGTCTTCACACTTTTGTGATATATCTGTCTACCCACCCTAAATTTCAAAAAAGAGATGAATTTCAAAGAAGTGCTGATTGGGACAAGGATTTGAAAGTGAATTGAAAAAAAGTAGAAGCATCCAAGCCTACATGTGTTACCAAGGTGGTGATACTTACTTCAATCTTTTGAGGCAGAGAATAGTATTCTCAACATTTTTATTCTCACTAATCTGCAAAGTTTCCCCAGTCACACAGTACTAATCATCTGTTATCTCAGACAGTATGGTATGAGTGATGGCTGAACTTTGGGTGAAAGGATAGGATGCAAAGATAAGTACAGTTATTTACTTAAAATTTGGGTGCAGCTCAGGAAAGTGGTTAGAGCAAGGTTAGAAAAAGCTGTGAGGAACAGGAAATGTAGACATGGAGGCAGTGGCTGGGTCAGGTGGCAGTGAGGGCTGGCTGCTCCCAGGGCTGGGTGGCTGGGGCTGGAGAGGAGTGATGGATGTAGTTCTGTGGGGCTGAGCAGGGCAGGCAGAGCTGGATGCTGCTGACAGCCTCCATGCATGGTTCCAGGTGATGGAGGGATGCATGGTGAGTAAAGAGCCAAATCTGGGCTCCATCTGGGCTTGCTATTAGAAGGAAAAGGGGATGGGGCTAGGAAAAGAGATGAGCTGGCGCTGAGCTGCAGCATATGTCCAAGGAAGGGATCTGCTGGAGGGTGGAGGTCCATCTAGGATATGGGACAGGGACAGGAGTGGAGACAGCCTTTCCTAGACTGCCATTGAGGGAGTGGGGCACTGAGGGAGCCAGGCTGAGCTGCAACAGAGGTACTGGGCCTGTGGGCAGGGAGGGGATTGCTGTGGGGTGCTGTTCTGTGTTGGGCAGGCTTGTAAGGACCTGCAGGGTCTAGGGAGGTGCTTTTCCATCAGTGGATGCCAGCAAATACTGGGTCCTGGCTGCTCTTACCATTGCACGGTGTACCCACCATATAATGATCTCCTATTTCTATTTTACTGAGAGGAAAATACTAAAAACCAACCAACAAACCAATCAGC
>JAWWMO010000043.1:9000928-9015271 GCA_035047845.1 Dendrocincla fuliginosa
TACCCTATCCCGGCCGGGGGGTCCCTGCTTCCGTTCCCATTGGCTAGTACTAGGAAGCTTACACTCTGGCCCGATCCACCTACTTGCCCAAGACCCCCACGCCCCCAAAAAAGGCACGAAGAACAGGTTTGAACTGCTAACTGTTAGGAACTGAACTACCCTCCTGCCCCGTGCAAACTCCTTTGGCTTCAGCAAAACTCTGTTTCCAACGCTCAGATCCCTTCTTCCTCCCGGAGTCAATGTGCCCCACTATTTTTTCTCACACACATGGGATTTTCATCTTTTAGTCATCTAATTCACAGTTTGCTTTTCTGATCCTCTGGTTCAGCAAACGTACATTTCTTCAGTCCTCTGTCTTGCTTTATCACATTTAGGATTTTCCTATTTTTTCAAAGTCTATGTCTAGGAATTTTTCATGTTCCTATTGGGTACTATTTCATAAATAAGTAACTCTTGTCATACTTCTGCCTAAGATAATCTTGCAGCCTTGGCATCCTGTCACATTCAGACTCCCCCTGGAGTCCCCTCGCGCTTCATGCCTTCTCTTTTGGATTTTGTTTCTTTTACTGGATATAGATCTTCAAAAATAAGTTATCAACAATTCTAAAAGAATATTCATTTCTGCCTTTTTCTATACAAATATTCATCAGTTTTATCTTAGAAGGATAATTTTCAACAGAAAAAAATGTACTAGGGCAAAACCCTGAACATTACCCAATGCATATGTTTACATGGAGTTCCTGGGTTAGTTGAATGAAACTATGTATGTGATAAAGTGCCTTTTTTCTTGAGTATCTGTTTCTTAGTAGGACTTCTAAGCTCACACAGGACATTTTGTTGAGACAATTCCCTGCCCTTGCTGTTGGAGCCAGACCCTGCCTGTCAGAACTCCTTCAAGTAAATGCTCAATTTTCAACAGCAACAAAAAAAAAAATTAGCCCAAGCATGTATTTTAAAATGAGACCAGGACTTTTCCATTAATCAGCATGATAATATTAATTACTTCTAATAAACAAGGTCACACATCTTATTGCAAATCAACTTTCAGCTTCCAAAATTGTTTATTTGAATGATTTTGGTTTTTACAGTTACACACACCACTCTGTGAAACAATTATCTGTATAATTGGTCATTCTATAGGAGCATTTTGTGGTAAGCTATTTGTAGGGGATTTTTTGGCTTTTTGGCCTATTCCTGTGAAAGGCTCTGTGTCCTTGATACCCTTTTATTTTCAGTAGTATTTGGAATCACTCAGGCCCATTCAGGTCAGCACCTTACTTTATGTTGCTGAAAAACAATATGTAGTTGCTGACTAGGAAAACAGTGAGAAAAGGGGGAAACCCCAAATCTAAACCTTGGCTTTCTCAGTTGGCAGCTGAAAATCCAAAGCACACTTGGGTAGCTCAGTGTGATGGGTATGGCAAGTGACAGATCATTCAGAGCTGAAGGAAAGACAATAATGAAATCTTAAATTAGAAAATTTTCCAAAACAAGCTGACAACATGGTTCAAAATAACTTTAAAAAAAAAAAAATCCATAGAGGTTGGCAAAGAAGAAGAAGAAATAAAGCTTGCGCATACAAAAAGGCAATTACATCTTTAGAGCATTTCAGTTCAGACACTTACACTTTACCACATGAACTTGTTTTCAGAGGTGCCTGAAGTTTCGCTGGTTAGCTCCATGGAGGTCCAAAAAGATTACAAGGTCAGTAGGTATGTTGTGTTTTTCATATACAGATTTTTGTGGCAACACTATGCCAATAGCAGATGTTTGTCCCATGGACCAGGGGTTGGAACTACATGTTCTGTCATATGTTCATTCTATTCATTCTGTGATCCTGTGATTCTATTTATATTCCTGTGGTTCTTTATGGAAGAACACCACACATATTCCTTGTTAGAAATAACCAAATAAACAAATAGGATTACATGAACTTCTTCACAGTTAAAACACTTTCTTGGGACAGTAGAAAATAAATGCTGTAAGAAAGGCATATAATAGGGACTTACACAGCTGAGGGGTGCCAGGAGATGTTGATTTAGTATTTCCTAGTACTTTTTCTTCTGGGGATAAGAGGAGGCTTAGTTGTTTGTGCTGTTATTTTGCTCTGTTTGAAATACAAACCGCAGAAACCAACACTTTACTGTGTAGCTGATTGAAGTTTCTGCACAGTCAGCCTGGACATACCAAACACTTGTTTTCTACATTTCTTCGGTGTCATTTAGTTGAATCTAAATAGGAGTACTCAATTCCTTGAACAGTATACTGAATACCAAGTACTGTTCATTTTGTTCCTAATTTGTCAGGGCTCCAAATAAGAACATTCTGGAATTGCAGAATCACAGAATCTGCCAAGCTGAAGGGACCCACAAGCATCATTGAGTCCAACTCCTGGCCCTGCACAGGACCATTCCCAAGAATTAACACCATGTACCTGAGAGTGTCATCCAAATGCTCCTTGAACTCTGTCAGGCTTGGTGCTCTGACCACCTCCCTGGGGAGCCTGTTCAGTGCCCAACCACCCTCTGGGTGAAGAACCCTTTTCTAAATATCCAACCTAAACCTCCCCTAACACAACTTCAGGCCATTCCCTCAGGTCCTGTCACTGGTCACCACAGAGAAGAGATCAGTGCTTGCTCCTCCTCTTCCCCTCACAAGGAAGTTGTACCTGCAATGAGGTCTCCCCTCAGTCTCCTTAAAGATCATCTAGTTAAAAACCTCCTGCCATGGACCATGTTGTCCACAGTTCCATCCAGTCTGGCACTGAACATTTCCAGGGATTGGGCCTCCACCACACCTCAGGACAACCTTTTCCAGTGCCTCACCACCCTCACAGGAAAGAATGTTTTTCCTAATTTTTAATCTAAACGTCTGCTTTTCGCTCTGTTTTACTGTCTGTAGTTCAGAGGAATTAAGTTTTCCCTTCTGCTTATCTAAATGAAAGTGTTCCAAAACTGATATGTCAATATCAATAAGAGGCATGTTTTATAGAGAAATGACTTAATGAGTCAGACCCAGGAGATACAGTGCAGTGGTGCTGTGGTGATTTAGTTTTCTTGGTTTTGGTTTAGGCCTTCCTTGGTAGCAAGGTCATAACTAAGGAAGTTTTCCACACTGTTCCTTCACGTAGTCAGGTGTATATAAAGACAGGAGGAAGGGTTCCTCCCTCTTTTTTGCTCTCCATTCTCCCATTCGCATGGTGGAGGACACCGGCTCTCTGTCGGCCTAGCTCATATCTCTGTGAGCTGAGGCCTATTGGAGAAGCTGCTGTCCCAGCTGTACGGAGGGGAAGGACCTGCTTTCTCTCAAGGGGAATTTGGTTAGATTTTATTGTATTAGTTACTTATTGAGCTTTTCCCTGAGTTTATGAGTGTGTGTATTTGTTTTGTTTGGTTTTACCCATTTTTGTCCTGTTCCCCTTTCCCTTTTCCCTTTTGGGTGGTTCTGGGATTTGTTCTGTAGATTTATGGTGTTTGATTGTATATAATTGTAATATATGTGAATATATATATAGTATATATATTATATATATATATACTTTTACTAAAATTGTCTTTTTGGGTACTTTTTTTCCCTTCTCTCTTGGGAGGGGGAAATCCATGTGGCCGGCAGTCGGGCTTGGCAGGGAGCCAACCCAAACCTCCACAGGTCCCTGTGACTGATATTTCTGATACTGTAAAACAGAAATCTGACCTCTAAGAGGATTGTGTTGTCTGTGAAATACTGTCTGTGGTACTGCCTGTGACACTTTGTCACATCTCTCCATGACAACTGAGTTCCAAACTAACTATCCATGAATTTGAAGGTTACAATATCTGTCACTGGCAGTTATGAGGCACCACTAGATTTCTATACAAATTACTGAATATTTATTTTATTATCTAGTAAATACAATTAATCTCAGTACTATAACAGTAGCTTTCATCATAATTTGTATTACCTATCCATTTTAGAACGGCATGTTCACAGGCACAAAGAAAGCAGATAGAACAAGCAGTGTAAAACTGCAATCCTGCAAGGTCGTCAGCAACAAATTTTATTTTGTCACAGTGTCACACTAAATCTCTCAGATTATTGCATATGGTGCAAGACTTTTAGTGTACCTTTACTGATTTTTCAGCTTTCTAAGCAAGTGACATGCTACTTTGCCGTCTTGCACAGTATGTGTCTTGATCTGAACTTTCATTTTGACAGTATTTTTCTCAGCAGTAATTGCAGATCAAGGTAATAGTTTATATTAGCATGTTCTCAACCTGGATATAACACTAAATCTGACTTTATAAGGAAACCTGGGGATATAGATACAATGAAATTATTAATTAGCTCAAATTCCCTTTAGATTGTTGAGTCTGTATTGATTTTATTTGGACTAGTATTTCACCTGAAACATCTAAATAATAAAAAAAAAGATGCTAGTATTTTTATACTATTTATGCATATTATCTAGTTTTCCTATGAATATAGATTAAGAACTGTAAGATAGTCACATTAATAGTTCAAAGTATATGAAAAATAAAAGGACTAAAATAGTGTTAAAATAACACATTGTAGTTAAATTTTGGATGCTTTGTGATAGTAAATTAATAGGAAATCAAGTGATTCCTGTTCACAACTTATATATGAGAAAGAATTGTGTCCTGGAGAATTCATTTGTTTCAGCTTGAATGTAATAGTGTGGACAGTGAATAAATGAGATTTCATTGAAGGATGCTTGTTCTATATTTAGAAGAAATAAGCTGAGAAATACAGTGTCCTTATTTAATTATTTCTTTATTGACTTTAAATTTAATTTCCTGCAGTTCTCACCAGCATAAGAAATTTATATCACCTAACCAGATTTTTTTTTTTTCTTTTTTTTTTTTTTCTTTTTTTGCTTTGGAATCTTAGTGCAATGCCAAAATGATGTTTTGACATATAGGCTGGATAGTTGCAACATTTATTGTTAGGTCAAGAGATATAGATGGTTGTTGGCTTGATTTTAATCATAAGGATTGTATCTGAAATGACAATTTTATTTTAGTTTTGCTCACATGCAGGAAAAATGGTATGATGTTGAAGTAGAATTAGTCCAGATATTTGAGCAAATGTGTTTGCCAGTGGAAAAGGATGTAGTATATATCACTTTGTTTTTACAAGGATGTCAAGTTTAATGAATACGAGCACTCGTGTTTCTTGGCTCTGTCATGCTTTTGTTTTTCAGACAATAACTTCAAAAAAAATCTTGTAATTCTTATCTTGAAGACAAGCTGGTAGATACAGTTGTACATAAAAGTGCCTGTTTGTGGCATATTTATCATTTCATCAACCCTAATGCATTTTTTCCCTCTTATCCACTCTCAGTGCTGATTTTAGCTTGTTCGCTATGCTCTGGTTTTGAGAAAAAGCAAAAAATTGGAAAAAAAAATTAGTGGTTGACCTTAGAAGTGGGAATATTTTTCAGTTTATTCATGTTATTTCTCTGATTTTTCTAAACTTAACTCTTTCTAGTGGTCCTTGAGAAATGTGAATCTCAATTACACGTCTGCCCTCAATAAGCTCCATGATGTTGAGTCACTGCTCATCTCTTTTTTATTTTTAAAATAATAATGGTTCTTCCTTATCTCTCTTATCTTAAGCCTGCAGTGAAAACAGAAAGTTATCTGACATTAGGTAGTATCTGTTCTTAGATTAATTATTTGTAATATGAGAATTAATTACTTGGTTAAGAATGTTGGCAATGCAAAAGGTATCCGGATTGTCTCCAACAATTTGGATATTGAATTATGTAGGGAGTATGAGGCTGACAGGTTGCAAGACTGACTGTGGTAACAGTCTTGATCACCAGCAAAAAATCTCTTTGCACTGTTTTTTGGTAGTTTTGTTTTGTTATTTGGGTGGGGGTTTTTCAGAATGAGCCCAGAAAACAATGTCTGGTCTTTTAGACAGCGTGTGCTGTCCATGGATGTCTGAGGCCGCGCAGGTCTAATAGAAAGTCACAGGATAATAGTCTCTTGCCACTAGCTTATGTGAAAGGTGAAATGGAAACATTTATTTTCCAGATGAGACATTGATTTAGTAACAGCTTTCTATTACTGCAAATTACTGATATAGAAGTTAGCATTTTCCCGTCTTTGAAGCAGCCTGGTGTGTTTAGAATGAGTTACGCGCACCAGCAGCTAAAAGCTGTTTGACTCTAATAAGAGGATTTTTATTCAAAGTGTGGACCACACTTACAGGGAACATAAAATCACAGTCATTATTGTTGAAGAGTGTTCTTCTTTCCTTTCTCTCTCTCTCCCTCTTTTCTTTTTTTTGTTTGTTTGTTTGTTTAATGGTTTGGTTTGGTTTAGTTTGGGGTTTTTTTCTGTTGTTTTGATTTTTTTGTTTTGTTTTGGTTAGTTGGTTGGTTTGGGGCTTTTTTATTCTCTTTTTGTTTTCTCTGATATGCAGGGAACATGCAAACACTGGAAAAGGTAAGAAAACAGATCTGTTTCCTTATGATTTTCCAGTACAACATATACATCTCCAGTTACTTTTGGTTGCTTTATGAAGAGTTTTGTTGTATGTTTAGCAAAACTTTGTTGCTTCATTGTAGATATGATTAAATAGTTCTTCTTCCTTTTACAATATTTAAGGTATTTTCTACTGTTCTTTCCCTATGGAGTGATCTTATTCTGTAGAAGCTAAGAAGGGGAGAGAGCAGTGTCAATATGGGACTATTCTTCAGAGAATGGTAACTTTGTAAAGTGTCTTGGATTGTTTGAAACAGCAGTATTGAAGTGTGGTAAAATACACAGTGCATAAATATACATAAATATATAATAAATGGATTTGAAATTCTAAAGAATATAAGAAAAATAGTGCAGCAAGTATTGCTTCAATTTAATATTATATGATTTGATATGATATACTATAATATGATTAATATATGTTGTTTGTGTATAATCTAGTAAGTAATTTCTTTTGTTCATGTAGTTTTTTCTTTTTGTGGTCTCTGAGAAATTCTTTGCACATTTTGTTCATCAGTGGAATACTGGAATTTAACTTCACCATCAGGGAAACAGAAGGGTAAAAGATGCAGTAACAGGATTGTGATTATAGCAGAAGCAGAGAGAAAATAAATTTGAGACTGTAAAACTTTAAGTTCTGTGTGCTGGTAAATAGCCTTTGTCAGATCCAGCTTGAAGTTAGAGCAGAATTCTCACATAAAGTAAGAAAATGGGATCGAGGGGTTGAGGGTTTTATTTTGGTTGCTTGCTTAATTCCTAGGCCAGTGTAGATTCTTAATGTAGAAGATAACATGTTTTTATTAATGTTTTGATTTATTTGAAAAATGGAAGACAGCCTTTTTGCCTACTAAAAGTACATGTAGATCCCTTTAGGCTACCTTAACACAAAGCTCTGAAAGGCTCCTCCTTATAACAACAGCCGAGAGACTTTTTGTGGTAAAAAATGCTTTATGAGAAATTCTCTAATGAGCTATCTGGCTCTTTTCTAAATGCATATCTATGTATCTTGTATAGAAAAAATACCTTCTAAACAAAAACTTGAGGAACATTTACCTTCTATGCTGAATTTTGCATTTTTTTGTCATAGCCACTCAGCTTAGAAATATTTAACTTTTGCAATTTTCTATTCTAATCATTCCCAGATATCATTCCTTGAATACATTTTTATAATACATTTTGCTGAAACACTATGAACCTCTGCAGAATTGCATAAATTAATGATAATCAGAGAATTAAAATTCTATGCAGTATACAAGTCAAACTTGTTGGTACTCTTTCTAAAGAACTAGTTTATATAAATTTATTCAAAAGTGGAGTTCATGCATTTTTATATGCTAATTATTTTATATTTTTGTGTAGTATTTAAAAGACTAAGACAAATGCAAGACTTTTTTTTAAAATATCTGACTGAGTTGAGCTTTTTATTTGAAAACAAAGTTTGCCTTTTCTCTTTTTAAAGGAGTGTTTTGGACTAACACTCTCAGAAATTTTACACACCCACAAAAATATGTGGGGAAATTGCATCCTTCAAAATAAAAAGCTCACAATCAATCTCCCAAACACTTAGCAATGCATCAGAAAACATTCTTCAAATGCACTTCAAGAGTATGGATTTGTCTCTGCTTTGTAAATTAGTAATGGGATTAGAAGTATCAGAAGGCTGTTTTCATCATGTGGCAGGTTTTGAAGGACTTCTCTACTAGTGGATTTTTTTTTTGAAACCTGACCTGACAAAACCTCTTTTCATCTCATATAGTTATGTGAGGCACTGGTGTCTCATAGATCTCTCCAAGAATGACAGGAGAAGAGCCAGAATCTGACTTTAGCTAATATATAAAATCCATTAAGAGATGATTCATTCTTGCATTTGCTACTTCTATGCTGTCAGTTTTCAGTACTGACAAATGCACTCCTAGATTATAAGTAGGAAGATTGAAATTATTTTTTTTTCATTTAGCTGCCAGAAAATATTTTTAAATTGCATAATAATAAATAGACAATAATAAGAAGATTCTCTTTTCATAGTATAAGGGTTCTCGACAAGTATCATGGACTTTTTGCTTCAATAAATGAAAAAATGTACTAAAATCCCATTTTAAAAGAGAAAAGAAAAAAAAACTCCTTGATTTGAAGAACATGTTTGTAAAGTTAACGATAAATGCATTAGTCAAGTTCTCTCAGAAGCCCTGATTAACTGTTAATTTAACTATCCATATCCCTTTCATGTTACCCATGAAAGAGTACTTCTGTAATGGTCTCTTTCTAGTCATTCTTTTGAAATATCATAGAGAACTCATTAAATATTGAAACAAAACTTGAACAATCTTTCTAAGGCAGCACAGAGTTAGAAGTTCCCTCCAGCAATATTCATATTTCAGAAAAAGTTACACCCTGATCCAGGGCAGCTTTAAATCTGACATGATGCAGCAATGACTTAAGATTTATCACTTACCTGTATCTTACCCTCATATGGTAATACCCTATGCAGGCTTTTATATAGCAGTTAAGGAACATTGTAAATCATGAAGAGAAGATTCAGGTTTCTGTTGATATTTATGTCCCTAAATCCCTCAAAGGAATAGTTCTTGTATATCAGGAGTGGGTGTGAACACCACATTTAAAAATCTCTTTTTGTATTTCAGGGAAAATTCAATTTTTCAGTGCCATAGGCTGTTTCCTCCCTGATGATTATATGGTGCAGGTTAATTCAGTTTCAGTCTATTATTGGTGACTAGATATTAACATCATACATTTGAAAGCACCAATTTACATGGAGTGCTGCTTAGGAATAGGGATGTTTATTTTCTCAAAAGGAAGGAAGAGATTACTTAAATTATGCCATTTCAGCAGATTCAAAAAAGCTTAATTTTGATCAAAACAGTTTGTATCATAGATGCATTGCCAGGAACTGAATGAGAATGTAGGTGTCATTGAGAGGGTGATTGGTGTCAATTATTTCATTTTCAGGCCTCTACATATGGTTTTTGGGGTGATTATGCCAAAAGCCCTGCAACAACAGGCAAAATCCAAAACCTAATCATGATATAAGGATAGATGTAAGAAGAAAGCTCTGCCACAATTGGGTGTCCTAAAACACTTGTGAATTATAGTCTTACATACTGTCACAACAAACCTTTACAAAATTCAAATTAAAAATTTCAAAAAAAAATCAAAATTCAAACTACCGTCTTACAATTTTGGTAATCCTAGGGAAAAAAAAAATCAACAGATTCGTTTTTCCTACCCCAAACCACTTAATGTGGTGGGTTTAGTAGTAATAGCATTATTTTAACATTTCTTGAAGTTTAGGATACTGGAATGGGATTCAGGATTATAGGGGTGTTTACCTACATGTTTGATGCAACTGCTCTGTTCGAGTTGAGCTCTTTCTTTGCTGAGTCTCCAGTTCATCAGGCTGGATTACTGAAATGATCCTGAGCAGGTTGAGCTGCAGTGAATTGTGGGAATACCTACTGCTGTTGTGATGTATGTTGTACTCATTTTTACTCTCTCTTTGGTTTGGTTTTTTTGTTTTGGGGTTTTTTTTTTTTTTTTTTTTTTTTTTTAATGTAATCCCTGTAGATGTACTCAGCAGCACTAGTTGTACAAGCATCGTCTTTGAACATCAATGGCTGTCTCATGTGCAATGACACTGGTACTGAAGTACATCTGGACCTTTCTGCTTCTGTTTTTTTTTAAACTCTCAGAAGGTGCACCTTCTAAGAGAATTTTCAGACAGATAAAATCTCATTCCTACTACCCATGTCATTGAGGTTATCTATTTCTATCCACAGATCTTTCAGACCATGTGTCTTCATTGACATGGCTTTTTGATTTCATGTCATCAGTATAAACCATTAAAAATACTGAAACAGGACTTAAAACTGATCATTTACAAGGTTCAATTTTACTGTCTTCTTAACTCCATATTCACTTTACTAGTGTAGCTTTCTGATCAGTCATTATGCAGTCTACATTTATTGTATCCCTCTTCACACTTCACTTTACCTAACGGTTGTTCCATGTGCATGACTTGAAATGTTTTCATGGATGATTTGAATTGCATTCTTCCTCCACATCTCTCAACCATCAAATAAATATTTAGAATTAATGTATTACTCTGGTATCTTATATCTTACTTTCCCTTCATCCTTCTGTTTTTCCTCTTTCACTGTTTATTCTAAAAGCATGCATTATAGGACTCCTGACTACTTGTGTCAATTCTTCTTGTTTTTTCATAGAGTGTATGTCCTGCAGTTATGTAGCACTATGGTATGACTGTTAGAAATTCAAAATTCCTTTCTTTAAGAATTTAGTAATAGAGATTACCTATTCTTTTGGTTGTTAAGCAGTAAGTTTTTACTTCTCTTCATTGTTGTGTACTCTGTTTCTGTATCCTCATTTACAGTAACTGAGAATCTGTATCAATGTGAAAAGGAAAAACAGAAAAGAAGTTGCTGTTGGAACTGCAGACAGTAATACTTCAGTTGTAATATATTTGCCAGCTTTTATTTTTACTTTGACTTAATAGCCTTTGGCACAATTATCACACCCAAATCTTTTCTTCCCTATGCCAAGCAACCTTGTTTGTTCTTCCTGTAGGGAGCCCTGGGGGGGTTACATCCACACTTGCAAATAAGGGTAACACCACTGAAACACATTTGAAAGAAGGCAAGCTATGATTAGAATATCAAATCCATCTATTGAATGGAGCTGTCTAAATCCATGATCTTCACTATAACAATAAGGTAATCTACCTATGGCAGGGACAACTAAGCACCATTGCATTCACCATAGGGAAAATATATATAGAATATTTATTTAGGTATATATTGCAACTTACTTTCTGATAGCTTGTCTTTGCCAATGTGCTAACTAAGCATTCTGTTAAAGCATGATTTTATCCATGGAGAGGCAATTGAGCAGTGTGATTTCTCAAGCAGTGTGTTATTTAATATTACATAAAGCTACATTTACACTTAACCTATCTATGGCTTTGTTCTTTCTGCTTTTTATGCTTTAACACTCACTAGGTCACTACATAATAGCAAACTCTGATTTTATTTTTTTTATTATTATTATTATCTCACTTGATTTTTTAATTTTTGTTTGGTTGTTTGTGTTTTTTTAAAACAAACAAAACAACCAGAAAGTCAGCTATGTTTTAGATGGCATTAACAGAGAACATGTTTGATAGCAAACTTAACAGAATAAATCTATACATCAGCCTGAACTGTGAACCATTTTATGGAAGCTGTTAATGAAAAGGCTAATGGCTTTTAATGGACAACAGTTTTTATCTTTAGGAGGCAGAATACATTGTCAGTAAGCAGAGGAGTTGTCTTTCATTAGCTACGTTAGTGAAAACATTTAGTTCCGGGATATAATTTTGATCAGGCACAGTATCACTGCATAAAGAGTGGTGTTTGGTGTTACAAAATTTCTTTAGCAAGAGTATATTTGCTATTTTGTGTATTCTACTTGGATGAGATGCATTTTCCCACAATTTAAAGATGAGAAAAGCTGCTTGAATTTTCCTGAGGGCAGTATATTTCACTGCCCACTTAAAGTAATTGTTACTGGGATGGTTCATAAAACACTTAACTACATCGCAGAAGAGCCTCCTCTGAAGGTACTGTTTAAATAGCTTTGCATGTCAACCACTTTATGCTGGTAAATACCTTCCTGTTATTTCTACTTCACAGTCAATCTAGTATTTTTATTGCTATTATGCCAATAATTATTGATCATTCAGCATAATTCTTTAGGTCTACTGTGAATGAAGATACAAATCAATAATGGAGAGTTATTCCATTTTATTTTAAGAATTTTTCTGGGAAGGTAGAAGCAAGCACACAGTCATTTTTCAAGATGAAGTGATTTTGATACTTAAAATATATTTTATTATATCTGTGAGGTGGCAACTTAGATTTCTTGTTTCAAAAAACCAATACCTAAAGCTTCTACAAAAATGCTGATATATGTAGAAATAATTCATGTGCTTTGCTGGAAGGGACAGAATGCACAATCAAGTCCAGTTTCCTGCAGCCGTAGCTCTGTGTCACCCATGCTGATCTCACCGAGGGGAGCAGATGTCCAGTTCAAACATCAATATCCTACAGATCAGCTACTCTTGTGACACTGTGAGGTACAGGTCACAAAGTATATTCCAGTTGCTTTCCATTTGTAGTAACCTTAGGAACTAAGTAGAAAATGAATGTTAGCTGTCACAGAAAAAAATGCAGGAGGGATTAAGAGCATTTTACTCCCACACTGGCAGTACATTTGCTAAGTCAAAATGTGAAACAGAAAATTTCACTAATTTATTTCAAGAACTTGTTAGTATCACTAGCTACTGGAAGATTTCCAGGAAAGAGTTCAAATTAGAGCAAGTGTATACCCTTAATATACTTCCAGTTTGCTGAAATTTGTGGCAGAAGGGCTTCCTGATGAGGATTAATGTCTGTATTTTATATCCCAGAACTCTTTTTTTTTTTTTTTTTTTGCTTGTGACAATAGGTTTTTGAGGCCATGTTAACTCAGCCTCTTCAGTATAGAATACATACAAGGAAGTATATATTTTTTTCAATGTTCTAGTTTCTTCCAATTCTTGCATTAAAAGAGACAGTAAATGCTTGTTCCATGTTCCCATTTTCCAGTGTACTGCCTGTAGGTTTTAAGTTGTCCTCCCCCTAGGCTGAAAGAGTCCTCATTAAATCAATTTGTCTAATATCATATATATTTTTTGCCTCTTATCCTTTCTATTACCTTTTTTTATTTCCATGTTTGGTTGAGCTTGTTTAATGAGTCCAAGAGAAGTAGAAGAGAAACAAGAGAGAAGAAACACCATTCCAACTTTTTCCAACATCTTCTAAGACATAATTCTCCTCACTGATCTATACTCTCCTTGATATCCTGTTTAACATGGTGACTTTTCTGTGGATAGTATCTCACCTTTATGTCTTTGTTTTCCTCTTGAAATGCAAGTAGTGAATGGTATTTATAGTGTATTGTTAAGAGGTTTCCGTGTTTCTTATCTAGTCTTTAAGTTTTATATTCAGCTGTTTCCCTTAATCTCATTTTAACTTGATTTGTTAATTTTAAGCCTTTAAAATAAATTAAGGCCATTCTCCCCAAAATCATTTTTATGAGTAGCAATACCTGCTCTCCACAGGTTCCTTAGGAGGGGAGGTGGAGAGGCAGGTGCTGATATCTGCTCCCTGGTATCCAGTGATAGGACATGTGGGAATAGTTCAGGGGAGGTTCAGACTGGGCATTAGGAATGGTTGTAGGTGCCTTCCAACTGAAATATTCTATTCTATTCTATTCTATTCTATTCTATTCTATTCTATTCTATTCTATTCTATTCTATTCTATTCTATTCTATTCCTTTCTTGCAATATGGAAAAGAACAATCTTTACTCTCTTCCAGAGCATTTTTCTGAAGCTCAAGTTAGAAGACACCTGTCTGTTTTCATTCCAGTTCTGCCATGTTTAACAGATGACACAGTGCCTACTAACTGTGGACAAATAATCCATCTTATAAGCCTAAAATCACATCATTGTGTTATGGGTTGTTTTTGTGGGTTTTTTTGTTTTGTTTTGTTTTGTTTGGTTTGAGTTTGTTTGTTTTTGTTTTGCTTTGTTTTGTTTTGTTTTTTAATGGTCATAAAGAAATCTGTCTTCTGGTTGAAAATATTTGAGTCTTGTAGTTTTATTTTGGGGAGAGAGAATTGTGTATGCTCCATGGCAATGAAATTTGCACCATTTCCTGTTCCTCTATTCACTGTCCATATAAAAATGTGAGATTAAGTGTGTTTAACAGGCATCAGTAATTCCTTTTGAGGCTTCCTTG
>JAWWMO010000043.1:9015371-9030876 GCA_035047845.1 Dendrocincla fuliginosa
ATTCCTTTTGAGGCTTCCTTGTGTGTGTGTGTGTCTGTGTGTGCAGGGGATATCATCTATCAATATTTTCACCTAGCAGATTGCAAAAATCAATAAACAGTTTCATTTTTTTAAAATAAAGATGCAATGCTGCTACATTTTACCTTTATATTCTTCTGTTCTAGTCATAATTTTAATTACATTTGATCCTCTTCATATTCCATTACTTATCCTCTACTGAGAGCTCTTCTTCTAGGATTCATTCAAAATACTGTAATTATGACACACACTTTTACATTTTCTTCCCTTTTAGCCAAAGCAAAATTCCTGTGCTTATGGCACAACTGATGTGTTGACTATAATATTGTTCTATTTCATACTCTGACATGTTACTCTTTAACAGTGCTGCATTTATCTCATTTCCTTCTCTGTTTTTGCAAGAAGTGTGGAGGTCGTATAAGTGTCATCCATCTGTTGCTTTTTTTAGTTGAAAAATTTTACCAACTTTAACCCTCCTTTTCTCACTGATTCTTTGGAAACTCTTGAGACTTTTACTCACCCTCGTGTTTTTTGAGTTTATTGTGGTCAGACATCACCAAACTGTGATGACTCTTTTCTGAGCCATTGTTTTTTAATCTGTGGACAAGGAGATTCCTTTCAGAGGATTACCTGAACCTACATTTCCATGAACATCTTTTTTCACCTGACACTTGCTTCTGATCCATGCGAAGAAGGTTTAAGCTGAATTATTTATGCCAACATGAAAAGCTATCAGTAACCTCTGCCTTGCTGTTGTTGGGATATTCTCCAATCTTATGCATTTTAGTTCCCAGGATACAGGATGCCTGTCTGAAGACCTTAAAATAAGATTATTTTCCTTAGTACTGTTTTCTAAAGACTTTTGGTAATGGTAGTGTGATTTTCCAGACTTCTGTCTCCCATTCTTCAAACTAAATATATATATGTATATCATCCTGACATCTCTCTCAAATATTGAAAGAACTACTATCTCAGGCAGTCTCAGAGGAATTACACTATCATCCATCCCTTTTGAATTAGCTGCCCATTTTTCTCCAGCTTCCATCATTTGCCACTGCTTGTTTTTCCTTTGTGTCTTTGAAGATAGCAAATTTATACCCTTGCTTTTTCACTTGCTGGTCTTTCTCTGCCTTGTTTTTGCAGTTCCCTTCTTCCTCTGATTGCCAATGCATCACTTGGTTCTTTGATTTAGCTGCTTCAGTATAAGTAATTTTATGTCCCCTCTTGTTCTTCCTTCGTTTCATCGCACCCTCAATTCCTGCCTGACATTAACTGTTGCTCTCGCTGACATTTCCAGTCTTTAGGTTTCCTCAGCTGGCAGTTCTACCTTCTGCACACATATATGCACATAGGTTACACATATGTAATTTCTATCAGAAACAAATTCAGAAGAAAACCATTTGGGTTTGAGTTTTCATTTGGGTTTTATAATTGCTGTTATACTCTCTGACACAGTTCCTGGTGAATGCATGCAGTTGTTTTAAGAGGTGATGCCTTGTTTTATTTACTCTACAGTGATGTGCACAGGTTGTTTATGAAGAAAGAAAGCTCCACTTACACTAACTGGAAATGCATTGGCTTAGACACACCAGCAATTTAAATTTATGAAAGAACAGAAATTACCTTTTGTGCTTTGATGCATATGTAACAGTAATGGCAGCCACATTATAATAAATAGCATATTTTGTTCACTGCGAGTAAGCAGAAAATTGGGTCAAATAGCCTTTTGGTGCTGGCTTCAGTATAGAAATTAATGTTTTCAGGTTCCGCTATAAATGGATCATTTGAGCCATACAGAGTGCTTACTAACACATCAATGAAATGTACCCTCAAACATGATAACAGTGCTCCATTAGCAATAAAAGGAAGAGAATAGTTTTACAGTGGTTTATTTAGCAACTTTTTTAGAAGGAATAATAAAATAGAAAAGCATTATCTTCTTTGAATACCATTAGGCCAAGTCTTGATACATTGAAATCAATGTTCATGTCATCTCATTTTTTTTTGTCTTTATTTGTTTTTTTCTAGTTTTGATAAATTTCTGACTATATTCTGAGGTAAAGGTGATTAATTAGCTTCATTATTATGTTCCATTGGAAAAGTCCTGGTCCTGATATGTCTGTACAGGTCCAGAATTTAGAATCTACATACCTGCACTTTACCATTACGGTATTGTATAATGTTAATTTAAGGAGCCACATGTAGCTCCTTAAAACGGGAGTACAAACAGGTGGATACTGTCAGGGATTGGGACCAATTGTCCCAGCACCTTGACAGTAAAGTTAACTTTGATGTGAAATAAAGGATGTTTTCCCTGGTATGCCGTTTCATAGTACAGTATAAAACTATTTGGAAATACATTTTGTAAGTGTCACCAACTATGATGAATGGAGCTGTACAACTGTTACGTGAGGGTAGCTCTGTCTCTGCCTTTTTTTCCTTTTTTTCTGGTAAATATGTTTTTAATGTAGCTCACTAATTCATTATTGAATTTTTTTCACTGTGAATAATTGCTTCCTATAATTTTTGAATACATTATCTAGGGGAAATATTGATTACAATAATTTCTAAATTAATTGTGGGATTGACTTTATTTGTATAGACAACTTCTGGCTAAAGGAAGGCATTTTTGACCATTAGCAAGACTCTGAAAGCTGTCTTGCCACATGAGTCATAACTCAGGTAGGATGGCACCTGCTCTGTCTTCTTACACTCCTAGGTGTAAGTGTTGCCTGCAGATGGGAAGTTTGGAGAGCTGTGCACTGCTACACTTTTTCAACTGTTTGAGCCTGAAGTGGAATTGAGATAATTTGTGTGGGCTAATAGAGTGTTTACGGCTGGGTTCTGGGAGCTGACAGTAATCAGCATTTTCAGATCACAAGAGGAAAGTGTTTCACTGAGGTGAATGGAAATGAAGTTGTGTGGAGATGAAATCCTGGAGAAGAAGTATCAGTTCCTAAGTTGTTTTGGAGAAATAATTTCTGTCAATCATGGACAGTTTTGCTTTTGTAAAGGCTTCATAAATACGTAAAAAATATAAATCAGCCTACTTGTACCATAAAGAAGATGTGCAGCTGTGTGTGTATATGTGTGTGTGTGTGTGTGTGTGTGTGTGTACAAGACACAAAGTTACACAACAATGAAGTTTTAGTTTATTTTCCACTCATCAAAATCAGTGGGGTGATTGGAAGAGCAGACAGTGTTTGGTGTAAGGACAGAAAGATATCATCCAAGAGTGCTGTGTATTTAGTACTGTGAGAAACACTGACCAAAGTCATCACTGGGTTTTAGGATTCCTTCTCAGAAGTCCTTCTGAGCACTTAACAACAATGTCAAGATAAAGTGTTTAAAATGCTTTTATCAGTAGAAATGCTCTAATGTGGAAAAAGGCAATGGAGGATCAAAATGTGACTTAGAAAATTAACATGATACCTATGAAAATGATACAGAAGTGGAAAGCCTTTACTTTGAAAAGATCAATACAAAAAAAAATCAATAGAAGATAACAAGAGAATTGAAAGCTCTTTGCTGAAATAAGACGACTATAAAATAGTTAGGAGTAGAATCTGACCTGTAAGTGAAAGATTGCTGCATGCATACAATCAATATGTAAACATATGCAATGCAAACTGACCAAAAAATAAAGGGTTCTTGCAAGAATAGAATTAATATGACAATGCGTAAAATAAGCAAAATACAAATCATTGCATTGGGAAGATCAGGGCACGTGATAATTATATAAGAATAACATTATGTTAGTGTACCTCTTTCTTTTATTATGCTTTTAATTTGTATGTTACTTATTGAGAAATGCTGTTATTTGGTCACCTTCCAGCAAAAATATTTAGTTCGTTTTTCTTTCTTTAATGGCATTTGCAATTGATTGCAAGTCACATGAAGGTGAAGTAACTATTTTGGTACAGAGTTTTAAAGAATATTGTGTGCATCCTTGGAAGGGGTAGATCCAAATTCATATTCTCACATCATCTCTTTTCCGTGGCTTATACTTTCTTTTTTGTGTGGTCACTACAGAAAGTCACATCTGTCGAGTTCAAGAAATTCTAGACTAAACTTCAAGTCTGTCCTCCGTGTCTGTGGGTGGTAGAGCCCATTTTCATTTCCACTTGTAGCAGTTTTCCTGCAATAGTTCTCCCACCCCCCACCCCCTGTTTTTGTTTAACGTGGAGTGGTATCTATATGACTTTCTGATGAGCTTATTTCAATCCCCTTGATCCTGAATAATGGATGATATGACAGGCCTACAAAATTAGAGAGGGAGACAAATGCTCTCCCTCGCAGTAGTAAAGCCCATCTTAGGCTGAATTCCAAGCTGATGGGCTTTAATAGACCAACAGAACATTCCATCAAATATCCCTTCTCTCCTTGTTTCTGCTTAAAATATTTAGTACTTAATTATTTATCAGCTTTGGCAGATTGGTCACAACAGTGAAGTTTTCCATACAATGATGGTATTGCAGAATCACAGTATGGATGATGCTGGAAGGGACCTGTGGAGTCCATCTAGTCCCTTCTCAAAGCAGTGTCAACTAGACCATGTTGCTCAGAGACATGCCAAGATGGGTTTTGAGTGTCTCCAAGGATGAAGTCAGAGCCTTAGATTTAAAAATCTCTCCTAGGCAGTTCTTTCAGTTCCGTTTATAAATAATTGAATTCTTTGCCTTGAAAGAATGCACTGTTTGATAGCACTGACTAGAAAGTAGGAAACTTTTTTTTGACCCCCCTACTTGCTGCTCCAGAGGTTTTTGTAAGGATGCTCTGTAAATTACGTATTAGAAAATGCAGCAATAACTGTGTGTTTGGAGAGGGGTTGTTGTCTGGTCTTTTTGGACTGCAATGACAGTGTTTTTGGGAGATGTGTCTCAGTTCTTTATGAAACTGGTAAGTAATTTATTCGCTACTGATGCTCCAAGCTCACTTCTCTGAAGGTTAGTTTGACTTCTTACTGAAAAATACTTCAAATACCACAAATAAGAGCAGATAGAGATATGGAAAAGGAAAAAAAATGGGGTAATACAATAAGCTCTGTTGAAATCTCAATAAGGGGCTGATTGTCACTGAACTAGATTCGTCTTTTATCTCTGAAGATTAGAATTGTAATAGTGCTGGGATTTCTTTGCTACTTGCTCAGATAAGTTACTTGATTTATGATCGCTCATGAAGGATCTATTAGCATTTTTCATGCATTCTGATAGTTAAACTTTCAAAAGACAGAAATACAGCTTGAGTGTTTAATTTCAGAGCTTGGGGTCATCTTAAAGTCACTAAAATGAACAATGAGGCAGATGACCATTTTCATTACATAGTAGTCTAAAGAAGAGCAAACCAGAGTTCCTGCAGTAGAACTTTGCCCTGTTTTTCTACTAGATATACTCTGCAGACCTAACAAATAATAATTAAAACCTAACAATATACTGCAATATATATAATGTCATAATGACTGACAGTGTCGGTGGTCAGCTGTTCACATTGGGGGGAAAAACCTTCCAGCCTAGCATACCAATAGACATTAATATCAGTGAGAGTACTCTCATCACTACATTTGTATGTTTATGTTGCTGATGCATCTGCTGATTCAGGTTTTACTGGGAGATGCCACTGAGGAGTGCATCATTTTTAATATTTAGGGTAATACAGTGTTAATTAAATCAATAAATATAGTTACTGGATGAAATGGTGAATTACGTTCTGGTTTCAAATACAGAAAATCCTAAAAAGTATAATGGTAAGCCCTGCTATATTTTCACATTTTTCAGAGACAACAAACAAACTTTACACTTGGTTTATTTTATTTTATTTTATTTTATTTTATTTTATTTTATTTTATTTTATTTTATTTTATTTTATTTTATTTTAATCTGTAACATGGTCTTGCTGGATGCACACACTGAAAGCTCTAAGGAGATGAAGCAAGATCCTGGGCAAAATAGAGATTGCTGGAATAGCTAATGAAAGCCTAGAGTAGCACTGAAGTAATATGCAACCTGAGGCAAAAGTAAGTAACTGCTCATGTCAGCTTCTTCCTACTCCACTATGAGAGCTGTAGTTTTTTTTTTTTTATGAGTAGCTGTAGTTTTTCTCTCATCCATAAATTGAACTGGTTACTCACTGCTTTTATGTATATAAGTTATAAGTATATAGACACGTGAATGACCATATATTTACAAAATTATGTATATAATCCAGAAGACATTGAATATTTGGTATTTATTTAGCTCCAAAATATGTATCTATGCCTTTTAAATAAATTCTTGTATGTCTTTGTTGATGACTGTTGATGATGATGGAAAATGGCAAAATATATATAATTTGCTAAATCATAATACATTGCTAACTAACTAATTAATCATGACAAATTGTGCAGCCACAGCATTTGTCTATTCCTTTCCCTTGCCTTAGGGGTTATTCTTTTCTCAGCAGATGATTGATAACTTGTCTGCTTTTTTGGTTTGTTGTATTGTTGTCATGAAGTGCAAACTCGATGCCTTTGACAGTATTTTGCTGTGGCATAAGATTGGGAGAGATACCCAATGATCATTTACTAGGTCATGCACCTGAAATCTCATTTTGTGGGAAAAATTGCCATTGATTATGAAAAAGATTGTCTTGGGTTAGTGTGACAATGTTTCTTTAAATGTTGCCCCTGAAGTAAGTTTGTGGGGGTCTGTCATCCAGAACATTTGTACCTTGCCATTTTTTTGGTTCTCTCTTGTAGATAGATAACTAAAGGAATAAAATTGGTTTTGTTTCTTTCTGCAAAAATAGATATGTCCTATAAAAAAAAAAGAAATTTAATATTTTTGTTTCCTGACTTCAAAAGAAGCTTGAAGATCTAAAATAAAAAAGTACTACTTATGTTGATATCATAAAGTGGATTTTGTTCTACACCTCTACAAACATCAGTTCATGTTCCAATTGTTGGAATGATGGTCTTAAAAAAATCCACGATGACATTACCACTGCAAAATGCTAGCCAGGTGTTGACTTGCAAACAATACAGAAACTAGGTACACCATAAAGCTGCTTTTGTGCCACAGTGTCAGATTATGTGAAGAAATAATTTAAAAGACCTTCAAGACATTAAAGACTCTTAAAGTTTCATACTGGACCTGCCACTAAGATTGAGAATAAATTGTTCCTGTTCTATAGCTGAGGAAAATGTGTAGTAAAATTGTGATATGCCAAAGATTTTCCTGAAAGTCAGCATTAGAATCAAATTTAAAAGCATGTACATCAAGTTGATTTTGCACCAACATCTTCAGTATTGGTACATCAGTTTCCATAAGCCAGGGCCCCAGCTCTGGTTTCTTTACTGTTAGTAATATCTCATTTTCTGTGCCATTCTTATATATATAAAACATTTAAAGGAACTGACTGTAGTAAAATTTAACTAACGTGTAGAGTGTCCTTGGATACTTAAAAGTGCCTTAATTTTGTGTTTGGACTGCAAGTTGTAATGGTGAAACAACTAATTATAGAATCAGGGTCACATTTTCAGGTTATACACTGGAATAACGTATCAGTGGCTTTAGTGAAAATATGTCCACTTGCAACAGGTGAGAAATTGGCCATTAGTCTACAGAATATTTGTACCAAGGAAGCAGTTGCTTTTCAGATGAGAATCTCTGGTTTTAAATACTTTACTGTTTGTTTCTTTGTCTATAAAAATATAAGTTTTGTCCCCATCATGCTCAGACCCATCTTGTTAAATAAATTGAGTGCCCTGTCCTTGCAATTATAATAGAATATATTGCTATCGTTAGATTCAAATACATCTACTGCTACAGATGACTGGGGTGATGAAAATTGTGAGGTGACATTGTGCTTGAGACAGGATGAGACTCTTGAGTGTAAAGCTAAGTGTTGCCAGTTGACTGTGAACTTCTTTGCCAGTGCAAAGCAAATCGCTCTCACTTTCAGCTACCTCATTTATTTGACTGTCATTGCTTCGTGAGAGCTGGATCTGTCTGCATCAGTATTTTAGTGCTGATCAGAAATGCCCTTTGGAAGCAAACAGCTTGGCCCAAGTTACTGCAGTTCCCTTTGCTGTGCTGTCTCAGAGAGTGGCTGCTGGATTCCCTTCTGATGCAGCTAAACCAGAAGGTGCCTCTCTCTGTGCCCCTGGCCTGCAGCTACTGTAAATGGGCATTCAGGCTACAGTACAGGTTAGATGTAGCAGAAAATAAAATCTCCTAATCCTGGAAAATATGAATGCCACATTCCCAGCAGCATTCCCTACTTTCTCAATGTAGAAACTTCTGTCAAACTGCACTTCTGGCTGATACAGGTTAAACCACTGAAACCAGTGTGGTGTTAGAGAAGCAAAGTCAGGAGTTTCTCACAAGATGTTTTCTTTTGCTTGGTACAGTACTCGGTTGGTTTTTTGTTGTTTTTTTTTCTTGGTTGGTTGGTTGGTTTGTGTTTGTTTGTTTGTTTTTCTGAAAGTTATATAAGAAACTAAAAAACACTTGGTCTTTCCTTTTCATTTTTTGAAACAGTTGTTGCAGTGGGTTCTTAGCAGATTGGGCCATTATTTCCCCGGAGTACATCCTGAATTAATGCAGATCATCAAAGCACGGTGGGATTTAGCTGGTGCTAAGCTGCTGGCATTCACCTTTGCTTCCTTCATCTATCAAATATAAAAGTTAAATATATAGGAAAACGCCAGTAAGAATGGGGCTGAAGTTTCTTGTATTTCATTCTGTGCTATGATTCCTCTGCTTTATTTTAAATCCAGATTCATATTTTTCTGTCCTCATCCTTATCCCAGGAAATATGGCACTGTGTATTCATACTCCCTGAATTTAGTTGAAAGTAGCTGTTTAAAATACCATGTGACTTCAGGGATTTTTATAACATATTCTTAACTAATTTGGTTCCAGATGCATTTTTTCACTCCCTAGCAATTGGTCCAGATGTCTCTGTATTTCCTGAATACATTGATCTTTTTCTAGTATTGGGAAACCTCAAAGTCAGCAGCTTCTCTCATTTTAAAAGCTCTGTTTGTGCAGTATTTATTTATTCATGAAGGGTTATGGGCCCTTAGTTAAGTATGGGAGGCTAAAGTAACTAAAATTTAGCAGGTAGGTATTTATAAGAAGATAAAATTTCTTCTTAAACAGGAAGATGGGTGTAAGATAAGATGTCTTTCTTCATCCCACTCTAGTTTTCTGCAACTTTGCTGCCTTTTTCTGTGGTTTTATAATCATAAAGCAAATTAAAATTAAGGAGACCTTCAGCAAGTGAGTGATTATAAAAAAGTATTTCTGTCTGGACATTGTAGAACAAAGAACTGCTATACCGAGTGATTAAGCAGTGAATAGAGAAAATTCAGATGAATCCTAAGAGACCACTCATGACATGGAAGAAGACAAAAACAACTACAAAGAAGCTTAATTTTGCTGCGTTCTCAAAGATCCTTTTAAGTTTTTTCTTATTTCAAAGCCATTTGAGTCTTACGAAGTGCTTTATAAGGGTAGGGATTTTTTTTTTTCTTAAAAAAATCTAAAGCAGTAAGACTTGACTTGACTCCTAAAACTATGAACTGCTTATTGCATTAAACTGCCAAAATACTATGCACAGAGAGAATGGCTGAACACTGCAGGGTTGCAGTGTTCTGATCATGAAGGATGAAATCAGTTCCCTGGGCAGTAAAATTTTTGTCATTAACTTCAGGGAGGCCAGGATTCAAACTCGGCATCTCAGAAGAACAGCACTGGGAGTCTGTGTATCCTTCCTCATAGACTAAATGCTATAGATGAAAAAAAATATTTTTCCTCTTGTAAAGATACAGGGAAAGTCTTTATAGAAAGAAGAAAGTCTTCGGAGAGAGAAAAACCTCTGTTTATATGGGAAGCAAAGTTTCAACTTTAAAGTTTCTAGTACTCTATGGCCCCATGATCTTTAAGAGAGAGGAGTTTTATTCATATTCCCACTGTATAATCTGGAAAACAACATCAAACCACACAATTAACAGCTGAGGTACAATACCTCTGATGATAAGAGGACAAAAAATAACAATTTCTATTCTATGTTCTGCTTATGCGAAGGCACAATGCACTTGCACATGGTACAGGTGTTTCATCTGTTAGAGAGAGGAAACTTTGGTCTTGGGTGGTTGAATTTCAGAAAATATCAGTCAACTTCCTCTTTGAACAAAAAAAAAAAACCCAAGAAGAAAAACAACCAAAGAAATATTTGTGGAAATTTCATTATTTGTAATTCAGAAGACTCATCCATGAGATGGTTGGAATATTAACAAGGAGCAGGAGCTGTCATCAGCTCAGGATAGAACAGACCTTGTTCCATCATCATTTTTCTCACATTTCCTGCTTGTGTATTGCATTCCCCTCACACACACTTAGTGTGTCTTGGATTTCTGTTGCCAGAGAGTTATTTAGATAGATTAAATCAACCTGCTATTCCTTAATATTTAATTTATATAGGGATTAGGTTAGAACTCATTAACCAAATCCACTATATTACTTTAATATTTCTTAATATCTGTGTTCTCCATGTATTATCTATAAAACATACATAAAATATTTCATAATAACAAATTATTAATAATTACTTTAAATGTTTTATAATATACATAAAACATTAATATATATGTACTCTAGGTATAAATATATATGCAGGTAACAGAAATATTCATAGTTTCTTTGCAGACATTTAATATTCATCAATTAACAATTAATAATAAAAATGTTTTACTTCCAATTCTTGTGCTACCATTAGCTGTGTATAAAAGTGCATTGTTTGTGGTTCCTAAAGTTCAGCTTCTAAACTGACTTTTTCTTTATTTGTAAGAAAGGGTGATCTATCATAGTAGAGCAGCTTTTTGCTTGACAAATGCAATTCTTTATCAATCTGAGCCATGTCATTCTTTCATAAACCGATCAAGTTTGATCTTCAAAGATCTGGGCTCCTTGCTGATGTGTCCTTGCAGAAGACCATTCTAGGGTTTTCTGCTCTAAAAGAGACCTTCTAATTGCCTGTTCTAATTTATTCTGAACTGCTTTATCCCTGATTATTGTTTTGCCAGTGCCATCCTTGCTCTTTCTGACTCTGACTCATGTTTTTTTAGGTTGTATTACTGAACCTCTCTCTTCTTTCAGAAGACATATTTTCTGTTCTTCACCGCTATCTTACTGGCCGTTTTCAGCACTTTTTTCCACATGCAGTTCATCTCCTTGGCATAATGGACAAAACAAACTCAGAGTATCCCAGACAATGTGTCAAGTGATCTTTATTTTACTAACATATCTCTAGTTTTGCTGGAGATATGTGTGCTTTCCAATTTGCCTGGCTGGGGAGAGGATAGGAAGGAATGCTCTTGATGGTTATTATGAATGTTGTAAGAAAAATTGTAAGAACTTTTTAGCAGGTAATCTGCATAAAACCAACATGGGATCGCACCTGTTTCTGAATTAACTGCTTTCAGGCTGCAATTAATATGAAATAAAATGGAAAAGAGCAAAATAGTTTCTAAAAAAGTAGAAAGCATGAGGTAAGAGTTGGTATGTTTCTAGTCCTTTCCCTTCTCACTTAGCTGCTGTTTAGGATTTACTGATCTAATAAGGTGATCTAGTGATCAGAAAGTTATTGAAGTGGTGGTACTCTGACAGAGTGAAGACAGAGTTTAATGAATTATTCCACAGCAGCATTTCCAGACAGTCTTTTGATTGGTTTTATTTGGTTTTGTTCACACATTATTTTTTTTATAGAGAAAAGTCTTCATTAAAGATCAAGCATATCTCTATAGTTAGTTTGACTGTCACTCTGATATCCTTTGAAATGCTAACAAAAAATTAGAGCAAAGTGAAGAAAGACCAGAGTTAATATGTGAAATGCAGTCATCATTATTTTAAGTGGGAGCTTTTTGATATTTAATCCCTGATATTTCCATAAAAATACAATATACTCATCTCTTTGGTTTGAGGGTTTTTTTGGTTTTTTTTTATTTGTTTGTTTTTTAAAGAAAGGATTATTTCCAAATACAGGCCTGGCTTTGAGCTAAATCTGTAAAATTAATAATAAATAGTATAACAATAGAATAATAATAAAGATTCAGCAGGTGTTGTAATTACTTTTATGATTTTATTCTATTTTTCATTTTACTTAGGTTCTTACACTGTGCATAGCTCTACAAAATCTGAAAAATCCTCTAGAACTGCTTTAATCAACAGTATCTGTCATATGTTTTTTCTTCTTGTCATCTTCCCAGAAAATAACCTTATAGTACTGTATGGTTGTTTACATCAAATGTTACTTCACTCTGGAATACATCCTGGTGTATTTTGATATAAAAGGAAGCAAGACAGGAACATGTAGGATGCACATATGCTGTTATCAGCAATGGCTTGCAGTATATAATATGAGTATCTTCTTCTATAGATATCAACAACTTGTTGAAAAATTATGAGTGTGTAGTGAAGTCTGTGATTCTGCATTGTATTAACTCTTTTTTGCTGAGTTATAATAGGAGGTTAATTCCATCTTCTGTTCTTGACATTTTTATTCTCATTCCTTCTCCTGAGCGTTACTTATTTTAATGAGATTTTACTGTGCTTCTCTAGCTATCAGCATGTGGCAGCTAAGCCAGGCAGCAGACAACGTATGGCATTGCCAATTAATTTACCTGATTTGACACAGAAACACCAGTATTCTAGACTTCAGTGACTTCTTCAGAGAATTATTTATAGAAGTGTGTGGGACATAATACCAAATAACTAATGGGGAGTGGCAAAGTTGTTCATTTACAGAAAAGAAGTACATGATGTTTCATCATTTGTGCTTTTAATTGTGAGTGTAAAATATCTACTCTATAGAACTTGAAAGTATTTTATGTAATAATTGCTTCATATGCTAAAAATTGCATTTTAATACTTTGATTTTATGCACCATGAAATGCATGTTACCTGAACAGTTCTGATTATCCAGTAATGTTAAATTATGTTCTGTTAGGAAATAGAAATGCTGCTTTCACAGCAAGATTTTGTAACTGATTTGAAGATACACAGTGTGTACAAGATCTGGCAGAGCATTACATATGACCTATCCAATTGGGAATGCCACTATTGAACAGCTACTGTTCGTTAAATTTTAGGACTTATTTTTGCTTTTTCTCCCTTGCTTTCAATGAAAAGAATGCATTTCCTCTGCATTTGTATAACTTTGTTTTGATAAAAATTAATGGAGTCTAAAAGAAAGGTAGGATAAAGCATTCCCGGTTCCCTTAGCTCTCAAAATTTTACTATTACTTGCCTTCGACTGGTTTGTAACCATCTTTGAAGTTTTTTTGGATTACTGTTTTGAGTTGAACACTTTCCTGTGGTTTTCTATGGAAAGCCTAAACACCTAAATTCAGGTTTCTGAGGCTACTCCGAGGACCAGTTATCTTGGAGATAATGTTCACTTTGGAGCCACTAAAATCTTTCCTTTGCTCCAGTGTTTTAGCATGTGCAAAATTTTTCACAAGAGAAGGAACGGCTTAAAACATGCATCTAAATTCAAAGGACTGAAGTTCAAGTTACTACTGGAATAATTCTTCAAAGAATTTGTATTTGGGAATTATGTAGACAATGCAGATGTCTATATAAACATATGTGTATTAGTATATCCATATACACACCCATATATACGTCAGTGCAAAAATCTAATTAAAAGTACCTTAAAATAAAAAAGTTCAGTCCTTCTTAGTCCCATGTAAAACAAGATGAGAGTGCAACTTTCCAGTGGCAGTTGAGAGTAGGTAAAATTCTGTGTAATTTAACATAAACTGGAAGGAATGTAATCTTTAAAAAAATTACAGAAGCACACAAATCATAAAAAAGACTATATCTTCAGGAGAGTTTCTCTGTTGTCTGATTAGCATGGCTACAAATGGAAATGTCTGTGTCTGCACACATAAATGCAAAAATATGCACTTGCAAAAGTATTATCCCTCTGTGCCCACTTTAAAATACCATAATATTTGATTGTGAATGTATATTTAATTCATAACAATAACTGCTCAGTGTTATTGTTAAAGAAATCAATGAGTAAACTTCATTAAGCAGGATATGGAAGGGTAATACATTCCATACATTAAAAGAAGATTAATGAACTGCTAAGGAGCTCCCTTCTGTTCTCCCCAGTGGATGTGTAGCTGCTGTAACAGGGAACGGCAGCTCACTTATTTTCAGGTATAGGAAATAGTTCTCAAGCTTTTCAAATTAAGTTGTACTCTGTCTTGTATGCAGGACAGGGCCCATACATTGAATAAATCATCAGAAGTGTATTCCAGTTCCTTTAAAGAGAGCACAGTAGTGCTCTCTATTTTTTATTGATTGCATTAGCAGGGGAAAATTGAATCCATTCCTTGTCAAGGCCCTTAAACCTCATATCATAAAGAAGGAGGAAAAAAGGGAAAGATGGATGGAGTTCAGTGGAATTAGCCAGAAAGAATGATGTTTCCTATTGTGTGATGATAAATTTTATTTTTTCATCCTGCCTGTATCAAGTGAAAGGTAGCAGCTGAAGTACTTTGAAGTAATAATCTTCAAAGACTTCTTTTAGCAGAATTGAAAATAAGCTTATTGGAGAGTTGTCTTCAACTAGATTTTCTGCCAATTATGAGTCAAAGGCTCTTTGCTGTATGGAATTTACCTCAAAAGAAAGGCAAGAGGATATACAGTATATCAGTATGTGTGGCTACAATACCTCTGAACATTTTATTTTAGTAAAATGCATTTTTAAATAATGAAAAATAAATTCTCATTATATTCATGAAGTCAATATAAATTATCTTTCAAATTAAGGTATTCTGACATGCTATAGTCACTCCTATGAGCTGGTCAAAGTAGCACTGGGTTCATTTTTATGTTCAAATTGAGAATCAGGATATTTTAGAAAGAACCATTTGAAGAATAGTTTTGTGCTGATTATGACTGGCTTTGCTATGTTTTTTTTGGAAAGTTTCGAATCCATTGCTGTTGGCTTTATACCAGAACTCAGAGATATTGATTTGAAATTGCCTATTACCAGAGATCATGTATTCAAAAAAAAAAAAAAAGAGGACTTGATTTACAGCTGACTTCTTGAAGTACAGAGTATATGCTTTAGCACAAGGAAAGCATTAATAGAAGTTGTGGGAAAACACTTAGAAAAATAAATTATTAAGACTGAAATTCCCAGGACCCTTTTCCTCTTTTACTCATTATTGAATTAGTTAACACAAATGTAGGTGCATTCTGTATCAAGTATACTTTAGATAGAATAAAAAAAATACCAACAAAAAGACAGCCAGACAAAAACCCCTGAATGAAAAGAGCTACTTTGAATTACAAATACCAAAGTGATTTAGAAATTGCTGTTTTAGTGACCATGCAATCAGCTATTTGCCCATAAGTCCTGCCAAATAAACTGTGTCTGTTCCTAGCACATTTTTTTTTTTTTTTTTTTTTTTTTTTCCATTAAGAGAAAG
>JAWWMO010000043.1:9030976-9101580 GCA_035047845.1 Dendrocincla fuliginosa
GCAATCAACTATTTGCCCAGAATTCCTGCCAAATAAACTGTTTTTGTTCCTAGCACATTTTTTTTTTTTTTTTTTTTTTTTTTGCCATTAAGAGAAAGTGAATTAAGAGGGAGGTGATACATGCTGAACTTTACATGTGTGCTGTTACACATTACTGAAATGAGACTCAGGCACTTAATTGTGAATTTCTGGAGTTCGGGAAGATCTGTTTTCAGTGCCTGAAAACAGATATATTAGATACAGTAAGTAGCCTTTCCCCAAATTTATTTCATTTTGGTTCTGTTAAGATGTTCTGTTTTTGTTGCTTTTCTTGAATTCCACGTTATTTATTTTTTTTTTTAATTCCAGCTTCATGCGTTGGGTTGTTTGTGGGGTTTTCTTTGCCTTACTGCAAGTTCTTGGATTTTATTAGGCTGTTGCATTTGTCTCTGGGAGAGAATAGAGGAAGAGGAGGAAGGGGAAAGTGGGGCATAAATAATATTATAAAACTCTTGACTGTAAAGCATTGCTTCCCAAAATTGTTGCAAACAAGATCTAGTAATCTTTATGGCTTTATAGCCTAATCCCAACAAGTCTAATAAAGTGCTGAAATTATCAGTTCCTATATATGGAACTGATATATATGGTATATATTCCTATATACTTTAGTATTTATTTTACTATTTTTAGATTATCTCCTTAATTTCTCCTTTCTTTTTTAATCTTTTTTTTTAGTGTGTGTATTGTAGATGTGTATATATATATATGTGACTGTATATGCAGAGGTGCCTATAACATATAGGGTCATATATATAAATATAAATATATAACTCTTTGCAACACATTTTTGGATAATACTGTGCAGGCACTCTGCAACAGTATTTGTAAATGTAAGATGTTTAATACATCTTCAGTGGATATACTTTATTCATTAGTAAGCTTATGATCTGAAGGAAATCCTCTTAGAAATATTGTATCACAGCTCATATGTGAAGAGTTTTTTGGTTTTGTTTTCGTTTTGTTTTGGTTTTGTTTTTTTTTTTTCATGGAATACATACTCACCAATTTAGAAAAGCATTTATGGACATGATTAACTAAAAAAAAAAAAAAAATATATTCCTGATTAAATGTTCTGTTGAGCAGGGGCATCAGTGGTTTTACTGGAGTCATAAAGTCAATGACAGATTTGGGGACAGAGTCTGCAGCAGATTTAAGTCAGGTCACAAGACCAAAGAAATGCAGTGATTTATATTGTTATGGGGCTTGGGAATTCCTGGTGAACCCTTGATGCTTTGTCAACAGGCAGAGAGGGAAGAATTAATGTTTCCCACGTGCCTTAATGAAATGTCTGGAGCTCCAGTGCTCTAAAGGCCACCACTGGCTTCCAGTGGGCCAAGTACTCTGCACGTTGGATAGGGAAATGGTAACATGAAAAGAAAAAAAAATTAAGCTGAAAATTTCTTATCTAAGTAAATGGCAGAGCTACTAATGATTTCATGGAGCCACTTCTGGAAGTAAGATCTGACACAAAGTCAAGTTTAGAAAGTCTGTACATGCTGCTTAATTACACAGCAGGTCAAACAGGAACTGAAAGAGATAATTGAACAGTAACTATTTTAAAATTATAATTAACATCTCATGGTGCCTCAGGGAATTGTTCTTCATTCTTAAGTAAACATATATTTATTTATAATTATCTGCTTGACAAAGAGGCAGGTATATAGTACAATCTTATTGCTTACAGGAAATCTCAAGAGTTGGAAATTTAATTCGATATTTCTATTAAAAGCTATCTCTTGAGAGAGCAATATCTTAAAACTACTTTGAAAAAAAACAGATAAACCTTTCTGCAAAACACATGGTGTAGCAATTTTCTCCTTAACATTTAAAAATAAGACTATAAAATTTAATGCTGTGATCTCTATTCTTTAGTACCTGTTAACAGCCTCACTTTGAGAATGGACTGTCAACTGTTAACTTTCAATCCATCCTTATTTTTATTGTTTCTGTTTTTTACGTGGTCGCAGGGGGCCAGACTTTAGACTTACACTGTAACACCACTCCAGCCCCAGCTGCTTTTATTTCAGATGGATTTGGCCATTTGCAAGAGAAGGTGAATTTTATTTCCTGTGTGCAATACCAGTGTAAATAGGATCTCTATGACAGGGTTAACTTCCATAGGATTCATGCCCCCATCTTTAGTTATTTCCAATGGGTTTTTCCTGTCTAGTTTCCTTTCCACTCTTGTCTTGCTGGTTTAAGTACTTTAATTTAAGAAATGTTGCTTACAATGCTATTAGGCAACACAAAATAAAGAATTAGTGACTAGATCAATAAAAAGCCTTTGCTTTTCATAATTACCTGCATATTTGCTATTGTCTAAAATTATGATGATTTTTTGGGAGGGAAATTGATTAAATAATTACAACTGATTGAGGTAAAAAGCATGATTTATCATAAGTTATATCATGAGGTGTTTTGCATCACAATAAAATTTCTGATTATAGCCCATTGATTATTACTCTAACAGTGTTCAGCAATTTTAAAGTTTCCCAATGCATCTCTCTCTCAAAAAGGCATAGATTAAATTAATATACTGTATATTTGATTGCTTATATAAACCATTTGAATGATCAAAACAAGTATTGGAACAGGATAGCTTTATGAACATAAGTTTCTGTGTAACTGGCAACATAGTGTTTAGCTGAAATGTGAATTTTCTCGCATTTTAAGTTCATTGCAGAACTGACCCAACTCATAAATGTTGATGTTCAGATTATCATTCTTACTGTAAGGGCCCACATCTATGAACATTAAAATCTGCTTATCCTGTGATAATGAGCACTACTGTGTATGCAGCCCCACCTTAATATTACAGTCTAAATAACTCATCAATATCTTTTCCCCATGTAATCCTTTACAACTTCCATTTAGAAAGGGATATCTTTTTTACCTTTATGAGATGTACAGACCTTCTTTTGTTGACATCATTCTAGTTGTTCTTATTGCAATGTGTTGTAATTAGTAAACATCAACTTTATATGCATTTATTTTTCTATAAATTTTATTTCCTATGAGTGGAAAGTGCTGCTAGATTGGCATCTCAGAAACAAAGTATTTGTAGAAGGCATTGGCTGTGCAAATAAGCCAAGAGTCATTGCATACAAACAATGCAAAGGGAAGAAGAGAGCATGAAGAATTTTAAGAAAATTCCCAAGTAAAAGAAGTGTGTGTCTTTAAATTTACTTTCCGGATTAGTTAGATGTGACTGCTTTCTGCGATAGTCCAGTTTTGTTTTTGCAGTCATTGTGTCTTTAGGATGTGACTTTCTAATAGCAAACATGTTTTGTCTTTGACAGCAACAATAGTGTTAAATGAGCTCAACTGGACGGCAGCGCTGGATGATGTGTTCAAGCGGAACAGAGAGGAGGACCCCACTTTGCTATGGCAGGTTTTTGGTAGTGCAACTGGCCTCGCAAGGTATTACCCAGGTAACTGAAGTCACCTTAACAACTGTATTATGCCGTATATTGCCTCCAAAATATTCTGAATTATTTACAAGCAGTAAAATATGACTGAAAGTTGCTTTCTTCCATAGGTGCAGTTTCTGTATATCAGAATTAACTCAAGGACTGGGAAATTATTCTGGCATAAAGCTAGTATGAGGGGGAAGAAACTGGGGGTGAAATATGGAACTAGTAATTTTTTCAGTAAGAGAAACAGAAGATTATATCATTTGAAATGCTGAAAAGTTAAATTTTATTGTTGTATGGTTTTCTATATGTTGTGTAAATAATAATTTGAGTATTTGCCAGTGAGATTTTTGTACCTGTCTAGTTTTAAAAATAGGGGTCTGGGGACAAGGCATATACTCATATGTAGTGAAAATACAAATGCATCATACTATGTTTCTGTCACTCAGAATACCCAATCTCAGACAGCTCCATTTTTGCTATTAGAGCTAAGCTCAATTAATACAACTTGATTACTTGAGCCAGCATCTGTCCCACCTGTCGAAGAGTCCCACCACTGGATCACACTAATTAATTTAAATAGATGTATATTTTACTGAATTCAGATGACCAGCAGCCTTAATTTGATTTTTTTTTGTCGTTTTTGTTGGTTTGTTGGTTTGTTTGTTTGTTTTGTGTGTGATAGTTAATAGAAAGACTTGGTTTTGGCAAGGCCTCTGCTGTTGCTGTTCTTGCTAAGGGAGGTTGTTATAAATGACAGAATAATGTGTCCACTGCACACAAGACAATTGTGTAGAGCATCTTGTCTCATGCCTACAACTGCCTAAGGAAGAATTTTGAGATCCTTTCTCATCTGTTTATACAAGATTGTTTGTGTTCCTGAGGGTGAAGGGGATTATTCTAAAGCTGTTACTATATCATTAGCACAACTGCTAGCACAGGAAGAAAAACTGCCTCGGGCTACTTTACAGGGAGAATATTTCACAGCACTTGAATCCTGTTTGTTTTGTCATGCTGGATGATCGTGAAATAAATACAGTAAGATTTTGTTGCAGAAAAAATAGTATGGAAAATGCCAATTTCATATTTCTTTTATTTTTCAAGTGTTCTTTTTCAATGCTTTTGGGAGCTCTTAGTGCTGTATTTGGGGTCAGCATTTGTCACGGCTTACTATGTGATGCTTTTCAAGTGCTGGAAAAGAAGTGTTTCTTGAATGCATCTCTGTGCCAATCTCTAGGAAATTAATTTTCAAGTATAAGATTATCTCACGTGTTGAAAATATACTCATGTCTAGCTTAGCTGTCTAATGCAATTGGTCACCAACACAACACAGGAGCCTGAGAATCTCTGTGTATTCTTCCTTAGAGCACATCTATAAAATGGGAGAAGCTTGTTTTCCTTGTTTTGTAGGTGAATACGTTGCGTGTATATATTCCATTTAAACACAAATTTAAATTTAGAATAAAACTCAGATCCTCACGCCTCCTGCTTATTCCACAGCTAATTATCTAAGTCCTTATAAGCTGTCCAATCCTGTTAGAATATAATTTCATAAATGTCTGAATAATTCCCCAATTCCTAAATTCGACACACACAAACACAGTGTGGATTGTTCTAATATTCTTTAATTTATATATGTGTTGTTTATCTGCTTCCCCTTTTCTTATATGTATGGCTCAAATTGTTAAGTCCTTTTAGATTTTTTAGAATAGGTCTTTGTGCAAGGTTCTCCATGCTTCGTTTTTTGTAAATTTTTTTTTGCATCTGTTGACACAGACAGATGTTCTGAAAATTAATTTAAGTTTCAAATACTAAAATACTAAATGTTTTTCACATTTGCATTTTGAAAATGAAATTATAAATTGTCAAACATTGCTTTATTATATTGGCCTTAGGTAAGCCTTGTTCAAAGTGATGAATTTTTCCACAGTGATGATATTTGTGAAAGAATTTGGATGTATCAAAAGCTAAAATTAGAATACATTGATAAGTCTGCTTATTATTTCCTGAAACATATCCACCCTGTCTTTCCTTCTTTATATAAAAAACAGTGTTTTTTGGTAGCTGTGTAAGCCCACAGTTTTCGTGAAGTTATGTTTTTATTTGGTAGTCTGCCTTGAGTCGTGGGTAGATGGTGCATACCTTCTGTCCTAAGGAGGTTCTTGGGTGCCCTTGTCACCATAGCAACCAGCAGCATCAAGGGATCTTTCTGTGAGCAACCCCATGGGCAAAAAGTATGTGTGAAATATTAGGGTTTGTTAGTATTTTATATATCCCATTGTTTCCTAAATATATTCTATTTTTGGACTGGTCTACACCCCTCTAGCATCACATAAAATTACATACAATTTTTCAGTTGTGCTTTATCTGTCTCTTTAGTACATTTGTGTTCCCTTGTCTCTATCAAGAGGACAAGAGAGCTTCCTTCTGACGATCACCTAGATTGAAATACCTGACAGTTCCTTTCCTCAAACCTTGTATTTGTACACTCTAATAAATGCTATTAGGCTTAAATACAATAGTAATTAGATGCAGTGGAATAAGAATAGAAAACTATTGGACTAAAATAGCTAACAGCATCAGGTAGAGGATGTAATGGTACTAAAGTATTGGCTTCCTATAATGATACAATTTAATTAGTACATCATTATGCAAAGTAACATTACTTACTGAAGAGAAAACCACACTCTATGTGGTGTTACTTTTGTTCTTTTTTCAAGATGAAGAAAGTATGTAATCCAGGCAGGCAAGCCAGATGTAGGAAGATACCTGTGTAGATGGATAGATACAGATGTACAACAAAATATTAGAAATATAAACACACATATATGTTCCTATTTGCAGTGATGGCAGAACCAATGCCAGGCAAGTTTCCTTTACAAGGTGCCCTGTTGGAAACACTGGAGACTTCATGGAGTTCAACTGCTCTCTTTATAGATAAATACATAACTTCATTTTGTTTAGTAACTACTTTTCCCTAGAATATGATCCATTCAGCTCTCACTCTCAAACTTCAAGACAAATGACAGACAAGAGAAAAAGATTTAGGATACCTCCATGAGCCTCAAGCCTGGGTTTTCACCTCTTTTGGTTAGCATTTTAATCAGCATGATTTAAAAAGTCAATATGATCTTCTTTAAGTTATTTAAGAAAGTATGTCGTCCCTAAAATATTTTTAAATATTAGACAGGTTATTTAGTATCAACATTTTCATTAGTTTCAGTGGCAGCATATTTGTGAGGAAAAGTGCTAAGCTCTGTTACGGTACTGGCAACCATCCATTTTGATATGAAGATACCAAGAGCAATTTTGATATTTCTATTATCTATTCTATGAGCTCAGAACAACTCAAGAAAGCAATCAGTTAAATAAATGATCTCAAAAGAATAACATAGAAAGTCAATGGAACTTTTAAAAAGGATATGCTCATTCTTATGTTTAAAGTTATATATCGTAAATGATTCTTTCATTAAAGAGATGCTTTCAGCATTTTAAAAATGCATTGTCCTTTTCACACACATTGATGGAGTTGTATCAGAATCAAGACAGGAATCTGTATCTTCAGGTGATAAAATCCTTATTTTAAAACGGAAGTGTAGATGAGGTGGAAGGAAGGATAAAGGAAGTTTATTCCTGGAAGGAATATATTCTGCTTGATGAAAATTGTCTCTCCAAATTAAAATTGGCCATTTCACCTATCATTACACAGAGCTGTTACCAACACATGAAAAATGTGAAAGTTACAAATTTAATATAGAATAAACAGTTTCCCAAAAGTTAGATATTTTATGATAATTTTATTTTACTTCATTTGCATTTAATGACCCTTAAATATAACTAAAATATGTTAAAATTGTTAGAGCAAGTTAACAGACTGAGCAGTGAAATTGTCAAATCATTGAAATAAAATTCTAAAACATTTAAAGAGTAATGTAATAAATGTAGTAATATTTAAATGAATAAATAGTTCAAAGAAATTTAGTAATGTTTAAAATTATTATAAATTTCCAGCCTTTGTCCTGCAAGTGAACAGTTTTCCATAATATTATGAAAACAGTAAACAAAATCAGAAGAGTTTCATTGTGAAAACTGCAAGCCTCCAAGTTTAAAATTTGGATTCTTTGTGATTTCACAAGAGAGCACAAATGGTTATACAAATTAGAACACTTTCTCATTAGTACTGTAGACGTTCATCTACCTGATTAATCTTTTGACTTTATAATTCTAATTCCAGAACGTTGTATTGCTTTTTAAGATGTCATTTTAAGATGACCATTGACTAATTCTAGTCCAGACAGAGGGTTTCAGTAGTTTTGATTCAAATTAAAAGCACTAATTTTGCATCATTTTAGCAAGATAATTGAAATTAGTGGTGGACAAATTTGTTGCTCAAAATTAATCAATTAATTAAAGTAATTTAAAATAGTTTGACAGATACTAAATTGCTTACATTTTGTGAGGCATCTATCCCACTAATTTGACTATGTTTTAGAATGCAGCTACCTAAAAGAACAATTTAATATCAATTTTTGGCAGGTTGTAGGTACAAAGTAACTAGTTCCTCTTTTAATCTTGAAGTCTTTTTTTTTTTTTTTTAATTTTCAGGGGTGATTAGGATTATAATTATAAATCAATTAAAATACTTTCATTAAAATACTGCAATGGGAGACACAGTTTTTTGTCTGCAGCAATTACTAATTGAACAAAATTTAAAAAACACTTTACATTTATGTGTCTTTACCAGATACACATTCTTTCTTTGTTCGTTTGTTCATTTGTTTGTTTGTTTGTTTGTAGGTCGGTTGGTTGTTTTTTTTTTGTAAATCTGATCCTCTGTAAAGAATGCATTTTTGGGTTTTATTGACTGCAGACAGCATACATTTATTTGCAGTTAAATATGATATAGGAGGCTTTCTAGTTATGGCAATGAATACACTTAAGAAAATTTGGCTGCAAATCGTTACTCAAATGAAAAAACAGTCTTTATGTAGGTGAATGTTTAGTAAAAAACCTGTTTGATTAGCAACACTGACTCAGGTCTCTCAGGGAATTATACTAAATAACAATTTTACCAAGGGTAATACTAGAAAGGGTAGTATTGATAGGAATACTGGTAGTACTGATAGTTTCAGATTTCAGTTAGTGAGTTTTATATCTCCATAACAGTAGCATGATGATGCATGAGGAGATTCAGCATCTTTTATGAAGAAATGTGAAACCTAGGCTCAGTGTGACAGTATTTGGTCTATAGTAACCTGAAGGTGGGGCATGTGCCACATTTGGTCAAAGTCCAAAAAGTTGAGGCAATTCATGACAAAAATAAAACTGAAAAAGAAATACGATCCTGTCCCAAGATGTTCCAAACCTTCCCAGTTCCATCTGGAGATTTAAAAGGGCCTGTGGGAAATTCAACTGAAAACTTGCTTTCCCAATATGGTATGTCTGGCTGAAAGTATGTCTTCTACTCTCCCAAAGTACTGCTTAGATCTGTGACTTCTTTCTATTGTATTTGTTGAGTTCTTTAATGGGGGATTTTTTATAGAGGAGAAAGCAGAGTCCAACCTGCAGTTCCATAGCCCTTCTCTTATCACAGGACCTAGACACACATTTGTTATCTTTATTTGACCTTATCTGTATTAGAGAAGAATTCCTACTTTGAACATATCTGAACATGTCTTGATCATGTATACATGTCTTAAGTTCACCTGCTCTCTCAGCTTTAAAGGTGTATCTGTATTATTAAACAGGACTGAGTCAGAGTTTTATTAGAATCCTTTAGACAACCCCACGATGTGACTGAGGGGACAACACATGCTGACAGCTTTTCCCAATGGACAGCATTGGGGTTTTGTTTCTTCTATACTACAAGGTTCTTCAGTCCTCTTACAGGCATATGTATGCTGCATGGCATATAACACGTACCTACATTTCCATCCTCAAAACACTTCTGGTTTCAAAACTAATGAAAATCATCACTGTCCTCATTTGACAGATAAAAACCCAACCAAACAAACAGGTATAGAAAGATAAACAGCTCCTTCTGTGATCCTCTGAAGGTTAGGTATTCAAGCCAGGAATATGTGTAGCAACAGTATGTTAAGATTCAGTGTGCTTTTACATTCCTTAACTCATACTTATATCCTTTGTTTCAATATCAGTTGGTCTATAATCTTCTCTGGATGTTTGTAGTATCAGTACCAAAGGGTACAGTGAAAGGAATTGGTGTATTCTTTCCCTTTCTTTACTGTAAAGTTGCCTTGTATTTAGCCTACTTTTATTTATCTATATAATAAACAAGTATAATATGGTGAGAATTTTAATTAGAGAAAAAAACTCTCTACAATCCTACCAGTATTTTACTGGGATATTCCTATGCAATTAGAGCTTACAAGGTGCTAAATGGAAGAAGTCACAGGTAAAGAAAATAATGCTGCACTGCTGATTATCCAGAAAAATAATTTTGTCTGTAAAGTCTTCAAACCCTTGAATTGCAAATATGAATAGAGAAACGCTACCATGATCTCTTAACCTTCATTAAAAAAAAAAAAAAAGTCTTAACCTCTTTCCAGATATTCGTGAAGCAGGTCTCACTCAGCTACTAGAGCATTCCCTGATTAGACAAATTAATAATAGAAGAGCTTCAAAAATCAATTTCTAGTAAAATAAAATGGTATCTCTCCAAATGAAGGACTTGCTGTGCACAGCTGCTCTTGTGTTAACAATTAATGGCAAGCAATAGTGTTTTGGCCATGATATTGAACTCTCCAGAGAAAGTAATTACTGAAGCAGACACTAAGAGACTAGAAAGCCTAAAAAATCCATACAAAATGAATCAAAAGCCTTGAAAAACTGAGAACTTCACTTTTTTCTTTTTTTTTTTTTGCAAAAGGTTTTTTATTTTATAGTTTTTAGTCCCTGTTAACAATTCAACATTTAAAGGAGCCTTTAAAGTAGAAAAACAAAGCCTAAACTTTTCCTAGTAATGCAGATTATAAATTATCAATTACTGCAATTAGTGTGTGAGTTGCATACTTCTACTTTTTATATGGAAATAAGCCTCTTTGAGTGTTGTTGACTTCCTTTTTTTATTTTTATTTTTTTTCCGCTTGAAATCTAGAAGGGAGGGACATGAGCTGACATGATTTCAATCTAACCATTCTCATAAGATCATAGAATTGTCACGTTGGAAAAGACCTTTAAGATCATCAAGTCTAACCATCAACTCAGTTACCGCCACCATGTTCACTACTAAGCCATGTCCTCAAAAGTCACATCCACATGTTTTTTGAACTTCCAGGGTTTGTGACTCTACGACTTACCCGGGCTGCCTGTTCCAATGCCTCACAACCCTCTCTGTGAAGAAATTTTTCATAATATCCAATCTAAACCTCCCTGGGGCAATTTCAGGCAATTTCCTCTCATCCTGCCGCTTGTTACTTGGGATAAGAGACTGACACGCACCTCATTACAACCTCATTTCATGATATGAAAAATCTTACAATAAGATCAACTGTGGCTCATTTTTCAAGACTGACATGCTGAATGTTGCAGTGATGGAAGCAGATCCACCCAGTTACCTGATAACGTGTTTTTTCTAGTGATTTAATAAAATTACGTCCTGCAGGTCGCCATGCCTTCTTGCTGAACTCCATGCCATCTCTGTGTCTTTATGATACAAATTGAAATCTCTAGAATTTTCTTTATGGGAGAAAAGGGAAAACAACAAGAAGCCCAAGAAAACACCTTCTGGCCTTCTCCTCAAGCTCTGATACTCCTGCCCTCTTTGGGGACTTGGTATCTAGTCCTGGTGAAACTAATGTCAGCAACACAGTTGGAATATAATTCAGTTTATACATGCAGAAGGAGCCTCTGAACTAAGATAACACAGAGCCATTTGACAGGTTAATTTTAAGTTGCACAGTGCATTATGAGTTGCACCTTCCAACTGCCTTTTTTTTTTTTTTTTAATACTGGGACTAAATATTAACAGATTTGTTTGTGTATGGACTATTCGCATATAAATTCCTTACTGAACTGATTTGGGATAAAACTGTGTGCAGTATTGCCTGTAACATAATTATTCAATACCACATAGGTAATACATTCTGAAAAATCTCTGAGATGATTATTGTCTTTTTTTCTGTATGGTGGTGAAGCTATGAAAGTTATAGAGGACATTGCACAGACCTGTCTATGTTAGATAGATGTTACCTGAACATACTTTGAAGCCTTGGCAATTTTCAGTCAATATCAGAGTAAAATCATGCAGCTGCATTCAGTTTTGACTGACCATCTGGTGTGGTTAGTGCAGAGTTGGTTAGGAACAATCTCTGGACTGGGGGAATGGTATTAACCAGTTATTAATCCAAGGCATCACTATGATACAAACGTCCTGAGTACTAAGCCTAGCAGTTGAAATTTATGATAATTAATGTTAGGGGCTTTTAAAGTCGTGACTGTTTCTTAATTTTACTTACTATGTCTCACCACTTTCCACCTTTTACTGAAAAAATAGCTAAGGAATTCCACAAAGGTGCTGCTGCTACACTGAAATTCAATTGACTTCTTTCTCAGCAGTAAGCTGAGGAATATCACATTTCTCAAATAGTCTGGGCTATTACATGTCTGGATGCAAGTTTTTTTCACATAAGTTCACTAAAAGATGCAAAGAAATAAGAAATTAAACTAGCAGCAAAGTATATGTTGTAGCTTGTATCTTTACTTCACCTGAGGAAGACTTTACTTAATCTTGCTCAGGGAATTGAATAGTGTGTGGTTTTGATTGTTCTCATTATCCGCAGGAATGTTTATTTTAGAGATAGCAAGGTAAAATTCAACTTTAACAAATATTTGTTTGTCTAACCTGGTAAGATATCACACCTGTTAAATGCCATATTGAGGTTAACTACCAGATAACCCTCTGATAGGGTAACAGGGTTTCAGTCAAAATAAGATGACACTGTCTGGGATTTGATAATTGGCATTTGTTGCCTGTCTTACTATCACCTTTCAGCCTCTTTTTCCAAATGTGTAAATAATTCAAAGGATGTAAAGCTGTTTATAATTCATCTATGCCTACCCATTCCTTGCACATGCATACCTAACCAGCTGAGCAGGGCAGGGCTTTCAGGGAAGTTTCCCTCCTGACACTCACCTCTTCTTCTGGAATCATCTCATAAATTCAGAGTGGGAGGTTGTAGCCAAGGTCTCCCTTTCCTAAGAAACACTTTCATTTAGGCTTTACCATGTGACAGTCTCTGTACTGCATGAATTGTTTCTGCTTGTAATCAACAAAATGGGGGATTTCAACTGTACATATGCAGAAATAACAGAAGAGCATGCCTTAACTCTTGCTTGAGCCAGTCCTGTATCTGCATAATGCAAAAAGCAGGAGTGGGACGGATATCAAATCCAATGAATATTTTATAAAGTATCAAATCTATCCATATGCCAAACAAGAAAATCATCAAAGGGGAACATGACTAAAGCCTAATGTATGCACCAGACAACAGTGTTGATATAGTTCAAAGGTAGTCATATGCAGTAATGAAACACAGTGAATCTGATTTCCTGAAGATGTTGGTGAGCTGGGTTCCAAGGCATCTGATAATAAAAGTGTTAAACAATAGGTTATGTAAATAAAACAGTAAATCTCAAATTCCTTGATCTGCAATTTCAGTTTTTTAAGAAAAAGTGTAATCATATTTTTTGTGTCTTTCATTTTGCTTTCAATTTAGCTCACATAATGGCTTGTTGTTGGTTTGGTTTGGTTTGGTTTGGTTTGGTTTTTTGTAAGATGTAAGCCAGTTTCCCCAAATGGCTTTACAGTGTGTTCTGGATATGGATTAGGGCAACACATTTCTCTTTCAGTGGTCTCCATCCCTTCTATTATTTCTTGTATAGTTATAGATGCATAGTTGTTTTTGCATAGAAAACATTTATCACCTTTAAAAGAAATTAAAATAATCAAAGAATAAAAGGTTAAATTAAAATTGAGCAGTGGCGATCAAATATCATAAGGGACTATCAGTTTCCTCGTAATAACCATTTCAACAATATCCATAAATACTCTAAATATTATGAAAACTAGTGAATAGATTTGAGAGCATTCAAAGCCATCTAAAATTAAAAGTGTTATTCCAGGGAGAGCCTAGGATAAATGAGTAATTTAGTTATGTTAATTCTTGAGGTTGAAGAGGGAATTCATCACTTTTTTGGTGTGAATGAAATTTTAGATACTCAGGCCTGAGTTCTTATTTCTGTTTAGCCATGCAGAGCCTTTCTACTAGATTATGTAAACTGTTGTTGAAACCATCATGAAGATCAATAGAACCAGTTTTCTCGTTAATATTATATGTCTTAATTAGTGTATGGTCCAGCACCCATTAATATCTGATGATAATTTTTTCTTTCATGGAAACCTAAACATGTAGGTGCTTGTTATATTTTTCTGGACAGAAAATGATACATTAATTAGGCAAATAAAACTTATTGACATGTTGCACAGAAAAATACTGGTTTAATGGCATTGTAATAAACAGTGTTTTTAAGGACCTTTCCCATATCTTCCTGAACCTATGGGCAGTCTTTTCAAAACTGTTTGTACTCAAAGGGCCACACTAATGAGAGGAAAGCAGAATTTAGCTGTTGTGTTCAGCACTGTGGCTATCTCACAGAAACTGTGTTACCATTGACAGTAATCTCCAAAAGGATTAGATATGCTGTAAGTAGTGTGCTGAGTGGTTTATGTTATTATACACAGTTTATTTTGTGTATAACTGGACTGTTGTAGTAGCTCTTAGCCTAGTTCTGGCGACCATGTTCCTTTCTCTCTTGCTTTTTAACCTACTAATGTAGATTTAGCCAGAAAGGGACAATTTATGTCCTTGTAGCAATCTAGGATAGTACTGAAGAGCTGTGGTAGAACTGAGTCCAAGTCTTAACAGAAGGAATTTCACCAAAGAACAATTTGGAAATACTTTTCTTCACATCCTTTATTTTACTCTGTCTCAACCAGAATTTGTGAGCATCCTCTCCATCTTTACAAGGAAACAAAAGAGTAGAAGTAATTTTTAAAAGTGCTCCTGTGGTATGCATTCTGGTTTAAAAAATCATCAGCTTTTGCTATACAAAGTATTTCGGTGCTTTTGGACATACTAGGGTATAACTGTCAGGCATTTCAATCTTTGTTATTTGGTGTTCAAGTTGGTATTAATTTTGCCTCTTCATGTTTCTGAAATATTTGCCACACACTGGTCTAAAGAGCCCAGTTCTACTTTCTATCTAAACAACTGGCATTGACCTCAAGAAAGTGGTGCTTACTTGTCAGGTGGTATTACATTAGCATGTATTTGTAGCGCTCAAATTTTGCAGGAAAAAGTTGCTGAATTTTTTCTCAGTCTTCTTTTACACATGTAAAACTTATCTTAATCTATATTTGTGTAAATTTTAGTTTAGCACTTATTAAAAATACATTGCTGTTTAAAATACCATGTGAAGTCACACTATTATCTTCTTGAAGGTTATGATATCAGATAAATTCTAGCTAAATGTACTTGTCATGGTTTTTAGTACATAATTTAAGTTAGCTAGGGTGCCAGTCTGTTACTTTGTGTGTCTTTAGAACATTGATTCAATTTTAAATGATTACCTATGCCAGTATCCACTGTCACAGAAGTCTATGATGGTAGTGTTAGAAGGACCCTTCTTCAGCCCCTGCATTCAAATTCTCTGTGAACCGCCATCCATTTGCTCTGGGGAATGCACTTAAGGAGTTGGACTTATCTTTCGTGTGAAAAAAAGTGATATTATCAGTGTAAATTGCATTTTATGTGTTGTTTTGAAACAAATCCAGATCATACATTCAGGTATGAAGACTGTCCAAGACACATGTTAATTTAGAGGGACATACTTGGTATGGCATAGCCTGTTACTGGATGTCGCTGAGAATACTGAAAGTATTGGCAAATATATAGCAGTGTTGGTCAGTATCTTGATTTATATTTGCTATTTTGCTTAAACCACTTGTGATGCAAACTGAAATGAGCACATTGCATGCAGATTTTGCAATTCTCAGGGAATGCTGTTGAAGGATGCATTTTCAGATGGAATCCCTATGGATAGGACAGCTTGGACAGACACAAAAAGTCCATCATTGAACATGTGCTAACCATGTAGGCTCATAAAGTACTGGTGAATTTAACCTGTGCATACCTAAGTAATGATACTTAAGTTAGAATTTTGATGTGTATGAGTCTCAAAAATTCAGTTCTCTCATTTCTGGAAATTTCAAATATCCCTATGATGCCTAAAATCCTGGAAGATAGGCACTCAGACAAAACATTAATGGAGAAAGATAGACAATACCTCTATTGGGAGATCGGAGGCCCTGGGACTCTGCTGGGCCTACCAAATGCGCGTTGTTTCAACAAGGATCCCCGCATCTGAAAATCCCCAAAGAAGCCCACCCTCAGTGAGGTTACAGCTTTTATACCCTTCTAAACAATTAACATATGAGATATCCATAACCAATCATCATTTCTACTTCTCTCAGTGGTCCACCCATCAGGGTCCTGGGCTATGCTCCCTGGACCACCTCCAACGGTTTCTGGTGGTTTCTTGCAGGTGGCTCTGAAAAACATCATGACCTTCAGAAAGCCTGAGAATATGTGAGAAAATCACTTTAGTAACTTCAAACACCACTTAATATGTGAGCAAGAAAACCTATACTTCTAAAACTCTACAAAATCCACACCAAACCTTTAAGCATCACTTATGCTGTCAGGTCCCAAAGAACCTGTCAGGTGGTCTAGCCTGAGATCACAGACAGTACTCATACAGAGTTTGATGTTCCCCTGGTGTGCAACAATACACAGTTTTTTCTGTGGCTGTTAAATGTGTACTGATAAGTGTTCTGTGGGTTATACTTAGCTTAAATGTTCTGGCAGGTGATGGACCAACTCAGGGTTTGGTCACTTAGGAAAGGTTTCATTTAGTAAAATAAAAAATAGGCAGCTGCTCAAAGCTGGTGGCTTCTTTCAAATTCATGTGTAGAGATATCATAATTCTTCCATTTTGTCTTAGATGAATGCTTTTTCAGGAAGAATCCTAGAGCTGCTTAGATCTTTATTTCCTAAACAGAAAAATTATTAATGTCAGGAATTAGCTCCCCCAAGGCCATCAGTGAGAGAACAAATTGCTGAACATTTTCTCATTCCCTGTAACTTTTCACATTTTTATTTGTGTTCGTTAAGCTGTCAAATGGTTTTGAAAAGCTCATTTTATTTTTCAGTAAGGAAAAGACTTGTGCCCTTGCTGCAAATTATGATAAAGCCTAGATTAGACACTTGCAAAAGGTTTTCAATCTTAGCATTTTCTTTACAGAGACATAAGTATCTCATTTTGTTTTCAGAAAAAATGATACTTTCATGTTACTTTTCTAATTTGCCTTTTTCGGTAAAGCTCTTAAGTCAGTGCACAGTTGTTTAGGTGCATAATTGAGCTTTAAATAGGTACAGCAACAATAATTAACTTACAACTTTTTTTAATCAATTACTCTCTTGTTAAAAAAGTGATTGCATAGTCTGAAGTACTTTGGTTGAATTTCTGGTTCCATTGAAATAAGTGATCAGTTACAGTCAGTATCTGTTTCTTCAACACACTTGGCCCTTTAAGGGCTCTCTCTATATATATACGTATATGTATGTATGTATATCTATATAGTTTTATTGCATTAGATTATACAGTCTTATATACAAGGCTATATAGGTATTTCAACAACATATTACACAAATGTAGACTTTTTTATCCATACCAAATGTTGATATTTATGTAGTGCAAAGTCTGTGATAATGATTAATTATATTATTTTAAGTATATACTTGACTTGAAGTTTTTAATTCTTTCCATACTTTTTTTTTCTTTTTAGCTTCCCCATGGGTAGATAAAAGTCGAACTCCTAACAAAATAGACCTGTATGATGTACGCAGAAGACCATGGTAAGCTTTCTTTTTAAAGGTTTGAGATATATAGATATATATATACACATCACTTACTTTCTAGACATTACTGTAAAAACATTTTTTTCTGTTTATTTATATCTGATAGCCCTTACTTAGTGGTATTGTTGTTTTCTTTTTAAAATTAGTTAAAACTTCTGAATCAACAATTTTCACATCATATTCCTTGTTATGCAATATTCACTATATTTTGCTGTTGCATTTTCATAGGAGTAAAGCTATCAAATAGGTATAAGGCAATTAAAAATTTGATTTTGTGCCAAAATCAAATATAATTCAGAATATTGGACTGAACCATTCTTCCAGACTTTTACATGTGTTTAAAAATGTATCTCAGTGGTTTAGACCAGTGGTAAAATCACTAGATTGATCAAAGACAGGAGAGCTGTGGGATTACTGCTCACGATTTTTTTCTGTAAGCCTCTCAAGACATGAAGCATATTGATACTTCAATACAGTTGGGTATATTTTTTTCAAAGGACTGTTTTTTCCCTAATCTGGGCTGAATAATAATTCATCTGTCCCCCAGATCTTTATCTCTGAAATTGCATTCATTTTTTTCCGTTGTAAACATTTAAAAACAGTGAATTTTGATCAGTACATCTACGTTCAGATTTCTCTAATGTGATTTAGACTTTGATTTACTTAGAAGACACAGCAAGAGAGAAAAACAAAATGAAACAAAACACTTTTTTTGTACTAGCTACAACAGGAGGATTTTGTTGGTTCAGCTTCTTTGAGTTTAGAGATCACAGTGCGTCTTCCATCACTCACAAAAGTGTTTTCGAATTTGTCTCATCCATACCATTTATTTATTTCAGGTATATCCAAGGAGCTGCATCTCCCAAAGACATGCTTATTTTAGTTGATGCGTAAGTGTTTAATGTCTGAATATTGACATTAGAGGGATAAAAGTGCCTTAGATATATTGAACAAATCTCTGTGTGCTGAAAAATAGAGAGGGGATTAGGAGGTCCTTATATGCAAGGTTCAAAAGTCTGGGTATGAACAAAATAAATACACAGTAAAACTTAGATCCAAAAAGCCCAAACCAAACCTGAAAGTTACTTAAACTGGGGGCAAGGTAGCTGGTTTCTTTTTTACCTGTTCAATATTATTCTGCTTTCAATTTACTCAATTTAATCAAGTGACTATTTTTCATGTGCATGCTAGTATTTGTTGTAAAACACAAACCTAAAAAAACAATGAATAGAAGCATTACAGTAGAGTTTGCATGTTTTCCTACACAGATTTTAAAATTGCTAAGTTTGGTTACTACAGAACATTACTAGAATGTGAGAAAACAAGTTAATGAAAAGCTCTGTCTTTGCACTGGCAAGGCTTCCTTGCTGTAGCTGCTGTTGAGGGACCGAAGGAAACATTGAACCTGATGTGTCAGATTGCTTTATGCCAAGAAGCTTCTCAGTCAGAGAATTTGCATTTAATGCTTTTACATGTGGTGAAGTGCTTTCACATCAGCAGTGAATTTTATCAACACTTGTTATTTCTTTACTTCAGCTTAGGTTTTGCCTTGAATCAAGCAAGTCATTTGCATATCTGAAAATCTAAAGCTGTAAGTCTGTGTGTAGGAGTATAAAATGATTAGATAAGGCATTGGTTGAAAATGGTAAACTTTTTCAGATTTCTTGAAAAGAAAATGAGGAAATCATGTACCGTTATAACTTCAACTAAGTCACAGGACCGGAGCTTTGAATGACCGTTTTAGACCTAATTTTATAACTATTAATAGTGAGTAACGCTAATGATGAGTTGGAGAATTTAAGAGTTAAACTGACAATTTTAGTGTGAAAGCTGGTGAGAGTGCTGGTGGGTGCTCTGTATTGTCTTTGCACATTTTACACAACAATTATTAAATTCAACTTTTCTATTATTTTGTGGAATTTTGTTAGGAGCGGGAGTGTCAGTGGATTGACATTGAAGTTGATCCGCACCTCGGTCATTGAGATGTTAGAGACCTTGTCTGACGATGACTTTGTGAATGTAGTTTCAGTGAGTATCTGTTCTTTCCACAAAATTTGTATTGTCAACAAAGGAAACTATTTTTAATCCTGGATGTGAGGTACTTGAATGTTAAGCTGCAAAGAGCTTAAAATATACTGCAAAATACCACATTTGGCATTGTTTTCTTAGAAAGTAAAATGAATGTTCTGGCATTGTAATTATATATAAATTTGAGTGAAGGGCAAAACTAATTTAAACAAACTTCTGCACAGCCAAACTCTCCTTTCTCATATAGTACTATGGTCTGTATAACACACGTTCCATTAGAAAGGTTTATGCAAAGTCTCTTGAAATAATTGATGGTTTCCAGATTTTCCACACAGTAGATACTTGGGTTGCTCATGCTGATTGATGCATGATGACAGAAGATGTACAGCCATGTATCTGACCTGCTGAACAGATGTGGCTGAGGGGTTCTAGAGTTAGCAACTTGATGGGTAGCAAAGCAATTTTTCCCCTAATAAATAATAACATGGAGAGTACAATCCATGTAGAAGGTATGGGCAACTTTCAGTTTTCAGGTTGATACCTTAGATGTCATGTTCTAGCCTTGGGCAAGTGTTTTTCTATTTTTTATTAAGCTGTTCAACTGTAGTGCTTTGATTCTAAGGATTTAGGATGGGAATATTGACATACTCTTAATGGCAAGAGACAGCCTGAATGATGAGTAACTGGAATAATTTTGGAGATAATTTTCAACTTCTACAGTTCTTCAGGCTGTAGCCAGCCTGAGGGAGAAAGACCTGAAATATAACTAAAAGAAATCTCTTTTAAAATTGCTTATTGCTTCATTGTTTGCTGTCAGTCTAGCTAGACCTTTCTTCAAGCAGCAAACTATTTTCTCAATAGTGTTTCCTTTGTTATAGTTTTCAATAGTGGATTGGACCATTTTCTTTAGTCTAAATTGCAGTGAAAAAACCCAAACTAATGTTCTTTATCATTATTATTAAAGGAAATAAGCTTTCCTGTAATGGTATTAGGGAGCTCAAATCTTGTTGTTAGGTTCAGTTATTAAAAAAAAAAAAAGAAACAACAAAAAAACCCCCCAGACTCGCCATTCTAAAGTGATGGAAATCGATTGCTATGTTCAGTGTGCCAGCTTTCACTGCTGGAAAATCTAGACTCCTACTACCTCTTGATTTACAGAGCTTTCTAAAAACTCTTTCCTTCCATTTTCTCCCAGATGACCAGAAATAGCGTATCTTAATGCTAGGCCTTTCTTAGGCTCTGGGTATTTTATTAGCTAAGGTTCAGTGTTATTCTGGCGAGGCCCCAAGGTTGGGATTTGTGTCAAAAAAGAACTGGAAATCCTCAAATATTTTCTATAATAGTTTTCCCCACTGGTTTGTAACTTAAAATATAGAGGGACCTTTTGTTGTTTGAAGAACTTTAGAGGCTCACATCAGATATTTGACTGCAGAACCCAAGAGTACATTTTAGTCAGGCTGTGTTCATCAGAGGAGGAGGGAAACACTCACAGAAATGTACATAACAGAACATGGCATCTCTAAATCTTTTATAAAGTGCTGCTTGGTGTTGTGCACTTATAATTTAAAAGTTTGTGTTAGATCCTTTCAGTATTGCAATTACTTTTGTATAACCTATGCTTCCATGTAATCAAGTGATTTACGAATGGAATTGTGGTAGACACTGTGTTATGACACATATATATTTTATTTCTCTAACAGACAGGAAATCATATGCTATAAATAGGAAACAAATGGTTGTACTACTAAAATATTCTATAAGTGAGGGAAGTGAATTTTAAATTTTATTTTGCCTATATTTAAAAAAGTTTTTAGTTTACTCAGGTTTTCCACAGCCCGACCAAAGCCTTGAATACAGTCACTAGAGTTGCAGCTACTCAAGAAGGTGATATATTATCACAGTCAGTATTATTTTTTCTTAAGATTATTCACAAAAGCATGTACACAGGCCTAACTTTTATAAAGAATTCATCCACTGCAAAGTTGGTATTAGTTGCTGCACTGTCTTCATGTATCTTGCTTTATTTTTATGTCTGATTTAGGTATCTTGACACTTGAAGTAAAACACAGTGCATAAGAATATAATCATTATTCAGATAATTCAGTTAGATCTTTGAAAATTTCATACATGGCTTTCATTTAGGAGATCTGAGATCTCATCTTTATTCAAATACTAAATTTGACATTTTACTGCTTAATTTTTTCCCACCTATTCTTCCTTGTATACCTTTGTTGAAAAACTTGATGAGTTATTAGGTTTATGTACTGTGCTAAAAGGCAGACGGTTCATTAATTATTTTCTAATTTTAAATTTTATTTTTTATTCCCCTAAATGGTCTGAGGATCATCTAGAGATATATTGTTATACAAAAGATCATCTGGTCCCCAGGGGAGTTCCCCAGAGCTCAGTGTTGGGTCCAGTCCTGTTCAGTATCTTTACTGATCTGGACGAGGGGACTGAGTGCACCCTCAGTAAGTTTGTAGATGACACCAGGTTGGGGAGAGTGTTGATATGATGGAGGGGAGGAAGGCTCTGCAGAGGGATCTGGACAGGCTGGATCAATGGGCTGTGTTCAATTCTGTGAAGTTCAACAAGGTGAAGTGCTGTACTTTGGTCAACAAGCCCCTGCAGCACTACAGGCTGTGAAAGAGTGGCTGGAAAACTGCCCAGTGGAAAAGGCCCTGGGGGTGCTGGTCGATCCAGTGTGTGGCCATGTGGCCAAGAAGGCCAGTGGCATCCTGGCCTCTGTTACCAATAGTGTGGTCAGCAGGACTAGGGCAAGTGACAGCCCCCCTGTACTCAGCACTGATGAGGCCACACCTCATCACACTGCGTTGAGTTTTTTTGCTTCTCAGTGCAAGAAGGACATTGAGGTGCTGTAGTGTGTCCAGAGAAGGGCAACAGAGCTGGGGAAGGGTCTGGAGCATAAGTCTGATGAGGAACAGCTGAGGGAGCTGGAGGTGTTTATCTTGGAGAAAAGGAAGCTCATGGAACACATTGCTCTCTACAACTACCTGAATGGAGGCTGTAGCCAGGTGGAGGTCAGTCTCTTTTCAAGAGTAACAAGTAACAGGACAAGGGGAATGGCCCCCAAGTTGCACCAGGGGGGGTTCAAATTGGATGCTAGGAAAAATTTCTTCTCTGGAAGTGTTGCCAAGAACTGGGACAGGCTGCCCACAGAAGTGGTGGAGTCAGTATTCTGGAGGTTTTTAAAAGATGTGTAGATGTGGAACCTAGGGACATGATTTAGTGGTGGACTTGGCAGTATTAGCATAAAAGTTGGACTAGGTTATCTTAAAGGTCTTTTCCAACCTAAATGATTCTATGATTCTGTGATCACGATTCACAGAATAATCTGTAACAGAGAAGGTATGTCTAAAGTCCCAACTCCAGTGTTTTCTTAATAAATCCAAACCCAAAAATATCGGCTTAAACATTTTTTCTAGGTGAAATGAATGTAAATTTATTGAATATGTGTCTTGGTATTGCTTAAGAACATTTTCTCTTGAAGCATCCTATTAGACATGATTGGCTAATTAAAAAGTCCAAACAGCTAGGTGAAAATATTCAGTTAACACAATATTAGCAAATGGATATATGAACACTAGCACTATACTTGAAGTTATCTACAATTTTTCTTTCCCTCATGGATCTTTTGGCTTAAAACTTGACAGTTGTTTTATGGCTTGTTAGGTTTAATAACCATAGAGTCTCTAGTCTGAGGTTTTGAGTTAACTAGCGAGCTGTTTTACTGCTAACCTCTGCCAAGATGTTGTCCCACAAAGCCCATATGTATGATGATTCATGCCCACAACTGAAAGACATGGATTTAAGCTCATGCCAATCACTTCTTGAAAGTGACAGGATGATTTAATGAACTGTGCCTCGTATATGAAGAAATCCTAGGGGAAAAAAGCTCAAAAGTAGATGTTTTAAAAAATTTAGTTCTACTGATTGAACATAGTTCTTGCATTTATTTCCAGTGAAGAAAGGCTGAATGAACTATTAAGTCACATAAAGATAGCCAGGGATTAATATGTCATGGTTTGCTTTGAGATTTGCATGTTCCTTATCTGAAGTGCTGTGCTTTGTTGCAGGGTGAAAACCTGCTGTTTGAAAGAGCTTAAATGTAGGAGTAATACAGCTGTTTTCCCACTAATCCGGTTATAGGCTTTGATAACAGTGAGTGGTAGATGATAGGGGCAGCAATTCCTTCCCAGCACATTGTGATTTACTGACTTGGTTTCAGATGTTGACACAGAGAGTGTAATTTCCTTGTGATTGTGGGTATTGTGCAGAAGAAATGTTTTTCAAATCTGTAGAGGTGTGGAAAACCACACAAAGGAAAACCTCCCTTACAGCAACAGATGTGTTAAAGGTCAGGAGCTGTAGCACTGTTTAAATTCACTTAGCCTTAGTAAAAACCCAAACTAGTATTTACTGTTTAGGAGCTGGAAATTAAATGTCATGAGCATACGAGATAGAACAGAATCATATTCTGGGAAAGTTGAAAGCTCGTCTCCTGCTTTTGTGCAGTTCTGCACATTGAGTAAACTCAGAGGAAAGGTGATTTCTGGATGAATTGATTTCAAAAAAAGCTGCGCAGACAGACTGTGAAATTTTTGTCGGTGATAAAAGCAATCTGTGGAAGATACATTCCTTTTTCCCCACAGTTTTTCATGTAATTTTCATGTTTTTTCATGAAAATTTTTTGAAATTTTTTTCATGAAAATTCATGAAATTTTTCATGTTTTGCAAAATGCTTCTCATTTTGGCAAAGGTCTCCTTTCACTTTCTGCTACGTTTCACCCTCTATTCTGCACTTCATATTGTACCTATATTCTCTGAAATACAGAGAAATATTCCTTCCTTATGGGAACTATTTTCTTAAGATTGTTTAAAAAAATTAACGAACATTCTGTGTGTGAAAACCTCAGCCTTAAGTCCTAGTGAAGGGAGGAGGATGCTAGATTTTACAGCCTGGTAGCCTGTCATGCTTATGCTATCTTTGCTAGAAATTTTAGGTTTGTGTGAGTGTACTTCTGTTCAACTGGCCAAAACCTCCAGAATTTTACTGAAAAATAACTTGTTTGTTTCCTTTATTATTTCAATGTAATGTTTTTAATGAACCTGAAATTAAATTGTATACCTAAGTAGTATGACAGTTTGGTTTTTTTCCCCTGTGTTTTAGAATTTTGACGCAGAAAATATCAGTGATGCTTAGTTTTTCCAAATGGCATCTCTACTAGAGGGAGAAATTAAACATGGTCATGGTATCAGTGGCACTGAAGTAGTTCTATTGGTGGATGTAGAGAAGGTGAAAAAGTCTCCTGTATGAACAGGCTTGCCAGTGTACTTTGTTCCTTACTTTCTCATTTTCCTTAATGGATAATATTAAGGAGAAAACACAGAGATGCATGCCATCTTTTTTCATTATTTGGCAAATGAAAAATAGATACAGAATTCGGTTCCCACTACAATGAGGTTGTCATCTGGGAAGCTGGATTTGAGACATACTTTCAAACTCACAGAATTTGACTTTTTTTTGGCTGTTTTGGGGTACAGAAATAGTCTAATAACTAATCTGATCACAGATGAGAAATGCTGTTGCTGGGGAAACCCTTGTAGCCATAGGCTCTCAAAACTGTCAGATAAAAACAGTCTAAGAATCACTAGTTGAAGCCAAATAATGTGAATGGCATGTAAGTAGTTAATATACCTCAAAAAATTGCAAGAAAAGATTCCTGTGTTTATATCAATATTTAATGCCTTTCTGGAAGAAGCATTTTAAGCAAACATCTATTACTAAAAATAATTGTTACGATTTATTGCAGAAGTAGCCAAGGGAATTTTAATGGCCAGTGATATGTGGGTGTGAGATAGTGTACAAGAAGTCTGATTAGAGTGTCTCATTGCCCTTTTTATCCTTAAATGAAGAATACATAAAGATTTTGGTTAGTTATTTTAGGTTGGTTGGTTTTTTGTTTTGTTTTGGTTTTTGTTGTTGTTGTTTTGTTGTTGTGGTTGGTTGGTTGTTTTTGGTTTTGTTTTGGGTTTTGGGGGGGTGTTTTGTTTGTTTCTTTTGGGATTTTTTTGTTTTGTCCGGCTGACTTAGATGCTTATCCTAAGTAGTTGTTCATCACTCACCTTCGTTACTAAGGGACTGGAAAATACTTCATCGTTCTTGTGTGGTACAAATACTTTAGCATTCATCTTTGTAAGCAGGGAATATATACTAAGTACTTTTTCTCTGTATATTTAACAGCTTTTCCATGTCTATCTAGGAACAGATGTGTTCACTACTTAGGTTTTCTCTTATCCCTAGAGTACATAAAAATGTCTTGTTAACTTCAGTTTTACCAGCCCTACAATATTGCCTGTGCAATAAGACAGAACAGCAAATACATAAAGAGGACATAGTCTGTGACAAAGAGGTGAAAATGAAGTGTCACTTTTCTGTCCCAGTGATAATATTCTCTATGGCACTTGCTTACATTTTTTTCTTAAATATCTCTCTTAGAATACTATGTCAATATCTAAACCCAGTATAACAAAAAACCCACAGTGATGTTAGTGCTGGATCAGATCTGTCTCTGAGAATTCCACCTAGCACCAGGACCATCTCCTGAAGGCAAGTTGCTGTGTTTGGCTCAGAACTGTGTCCAAGCTACTAAGTCTTTGTAAGAGTAGAGCCAGCCAGACCCCACACAGAAGCTACTCATGTTTGTAGTCAAAGCCCATCTGTCCATACCTGATCTATTGCTACAGAATTTAGAAAGAAAGCACATTTCAACAATTTTTCTTGATTTCTTGTGTAAACTGAGCCTTACATTGCTACAAATAAACCTGAGAAACCTTTGAAAGATGTAGTTATTTTTGTTTTAGAATTACAAAACCATACTCCAGTCATTTGAACTTAGGGATTTGTTTGTTTAAATATATATTCTTTTTGCCTGTTAGGGGGAAACATACAATGCCAGATTCAACACCTCAAGAGAGCTGAGGCTGCTGCAGCTCTATGCCGCAGATCCAACCAAGTGTATTCCCAGTGGGCACATGCACATGGAGCACATGCATATACACGCGTCTACATAATATATATTCACATATATGTCTCTGTATACCAGGCCATCCACACAGATAACACAAACAAATGCAGGCATTCATGTAAACACAGGCAGTGCCAACGACTCCATCCTGCTATTCCCTCTGGCTGAGCTGGATGGAAGTGTGCTGGGAAGTGCATGCTTGTTTGTGTGTGTGTGTGCACTGTGTGGATCCCCCCAGCAGCTGGGCTCAGACACTCCATTTGCCCCACAGTTGTCCCTGGATCCCACTCTGCCCCGTTGCTGCCACCTAGCCATACAGGTCCTGAGGCCACAACCTTACTCCAGTTGCTGGTAGAGACCATCTCCTGTACACATGCTGAGATTCAGGGTCCCACTTGGAGCCAGTATCCAACCTCCCCTGAGATCTCCCTTAGAAATTTAACACCCACATGAGTTCCACCATTAGAGACCTCAAGGATCAGCACTTGGTGCTCATTCCAGCTGCTGCACCATGGATAATCAGGTCCTGCAGCCTGAGATCTGACTCTGGTTGCTGCTGTCATACACCCACATGCAGACACATGTGCAGGATAGAAAGTCCCTCACACAGGAAAGAAAGCAGAAGTCAAGAAGGCAGAAAAGAGATGCAGGATGTGGCCAGAAAAAAATACCAAACAGTAAACTACTTAGATGAGACCAACAATTTTATGCCTTTGTGGTGGTTTGACCCTGGATAAATGTCTGGTGTCCAGCAAAACTCTTTCAAGGCTTTTCTTCCCCCGCTTTTGCCTTCCAGAGGGAAGAGAAAAAAGAAACCAGCTAGGAATTTATGGCTAGAGATAAAAACCAAAAGAGAAGCTTTGAATAATACCACGGGCAAAGCAGAAATTAGAATAATGCTTAAATTTATTACTGACAAACTAAAAATAAGAAATAGAAACAGGTTAGAAACACCTTTCCACCACCACCCTTCGGTCTGTCCATGCCCCGTCCTTCCCCCAATGGTGCAAGGGATGGGAATGGAAGGTTTGCAGTCAGTTGTTGTTGGGTCAGCCATTCGCAGATGTAAGTCCAAAACTTAAGCAGCAGTCCTGTCTCAGGGCTTTCCTGTGGGCTGCAAAGGGGACAGCTCGCTTCACCACAGTTGTCACCACGGTCAAAAGGGAATCACAACTCTGAGTCCTTCCCCTGCACTCTGTGGGGTCCCCCCCACGAGAGAGATCCTCTGCTCTCTCATGGGTCATTCCATGGGGTACAATCTCTCATGAAAAGCTGGCTATACCTGCTGAGCATGGGTTTCTCCCTCCATGGGTCTCGGCTGCAAATCTTTGCAGGACCTCCACTCCACCTTGGGGGCCTCCCACGAGGTAGCAGCTTCTTTTATGCCTCCCCCTGCTCCAACAGGGGGGTCTTTGCACCCCGATGGATCCCATGGGTTTCGAGGGGACAACTCGTCATCACCATGGTCATCACCACGTATTCAGGGAATAATAGTTTTAAGTCCTTTCCCTGATCCGTGGGGTCCCTCCCCCTCCTTTTCCTCTTCTCCTCCTGCACTGACTTTGATGTCTGCATTGTGATGTTGTTAACCCATGGCTGCCAGTTTCTAACTGTGCAACAACTTCTTAAATATGCTTTCGCGCAGGGGCGTAACTTATTGGTTCAAAAGCAGGAAGTTTTTTTCCTTGGAGCTGGCCCTCATTGGCTCTGCTCTATAGGATGGAGGGAAACTTCCAGAGGCTTCCAACAGAAGTCAATCTTCCTTTTATTAAAAAAAAACAACAACCCTAATCAGAGAAACCCACGACACCCTTACACTTCTATTTTACCCCACTTGTTCATCTCCAAATTACCTAAATCCATCCCCTTACTCTGTTTTTTCCCTTGAATACTCCATACTAAGTCCTGAAATGCATTTTACAGTTATTAACTCTAGTTTGTTGTGGAAGGAAAATGTTCAAAATGTATGTGAGAGAGAAAAAGAGAGAAATGGAAAGATTTGGACAAGAAATAGAGCAAATCTTAAAACAAGATCTGTTTCATTTTAGATGTCACAAAATGTTAATTCTAGGGAATAGAGTACTTGAGTGCATGAAGAGCCAAAGGAAATGGAAATTAGAAGCTCAAATGCTACATTAGGATGTCAGTAGCAGGGATGTTGCTGGAAACTCTACATTTATTACTTTACAGTATAGCTGACAGTTCCAGATCACTAGAAAAGTCACCTCCATTCCCACTTGGAGGGATTGCTTTGGGCATCAATACAGATTTTTATTGTCTCTTCTTATAGCTGTCAAATGTCAGGAAGTCGGACTTCTAACAACACATGGCATGGGTGTCTGTGATTTCCAGAAAAAAACGCTAGCTCTCTAGTATATTAGTAGCATTTTAAAAGAGTAATTTAGTAGTATATAAAAAACAGTATTTAAAATGTGCAGTTTAGTGGTGTACATAAAAAGATTTGATAGCTCTATCTCATGGTTCCACTGGTTAATAAATCCAGGCTGGCTATTTCCAGTTTCTTAATTTTCAGCAAAGCACAAATCTTACTAAAGAGGCCTCTGCTTTGTCAGATGTATCATTGATCCTGGGAGGTTTTATGGTGTGTCAGGACGCTGGACCAAAAATGCATTGCTTAGTCAGCTTTCCAACTAGTAAACTATTATTAGGGGGAGTTGTGACAACATAATGAAAAATTTGTGGTGGTCTCTTGAACAATAAACTCATTGCTTACCAGTTCAGAAGAGGCTGTTTTGGGCTGAGTTTAGTGGTTCTTCTGGGGAAAGATGTCTCATCATGTTAGTGGAAAAAGAAGAAAATGCGGGCTGTCTGTAAGTTTTGAGACAGAATGGAGGCCCTTTGTTCTATTATCCCCCTTTTAAAAACGTATTTTCTAAAAAAGTCATCTATTTGTTAGGCAAAAACTATGCATGGCAGTGTCTTTGGAGTAAAGGTAAGGGATCTCCTAACTTAGGTAAAACATGAATGAAATACTCTTTGGCTTCTCAAGTCTCACGCTTTCAAGACTGACACTTTTTCCTCCTGTCTCTTGCTTCCCTGGCTTAGCAGCAGCATCTCACATGTCAGCCCTGTGCTGCTGCAGCCTCCTCACTGCTCCAGAACCCCAGGCACAGCCAGGTGCAGTGCTCTGCTCGACAAGGGTGACAGTCAAGCTGTGGGAATACAGAGGTGACATGATAGCACTCTGCTGTGTGGCTTGATGCTGAAATTTGTGTTTGTCTTGTAACTTGGTGTACTGACTAAACATTCATCCTAATTTTGATACTCTTGAGTAGCAACCTTACATATCAAGGGAATTTATAGATAACTGTTTAATACCAATAAGGGGACATGAGGAATGTTAGAGAAGTTCAGTTTGGACTTCAGGAAAAGGTTCACTGAGAGGGTGGTCTGGCACTGGAACAGAGTCCCCTGGGAATTGGTCATTGATTCAAGCCTATCAGAGTTCAAGGCTTGTCTGGACAGCACTCTTAGTCATGTGGTTTATTTGTAGGTTGTTATGCATGGCACAGGGAGTTGGGGATCCTTATGGCTCCCTTCCAACTTGAGATATTCTGATTCATCTTCTTGGCAAGGGTGCTTCATGTGTTAAATAACTTGAATTTGACTGAATGAAGATTTCCCCAGTCAAGTGATATTAAAAAAAGAGTCTACAAAATAATTTTCTAGGGAGTCTCTTCTTGCAGCTCTCCCATAGTATACATGGGGAGCAGTGCCATGCAGGGCAGTCTACAGGGGTGCGGCACTACAGCAGTGAAGTAGTTCAGATCAGGCAGCTTTCCCTGGGAGATGCCAAGGTTTACAGTACTGGATTTTTCAGCAGAAGTCAGAAACACGTAATTTTAAGTAAATAATACATGCTAACTTAGCCACAGCGGCATAAAAAGACCATAAATTTCATCTTGCTAAGCAAATTCATCTTGCAGCCTGCACTGAGGGTCTGTGTTGTAACTGTGAGACTGGCAGTGCAGCGTCTACTTTATGATCTGAACATCAGTCTTTTGGTAGTTATTGTGAGCTTTGCATTGAATTATGCGCAGATAATTGCATTGCTTAGAAAGGTTAACATAGCTAACTGAAAGCAGACTTTGGCCTAGTGTTTGGTCTTTTCCCTAGTATTTATCCCATCCTTATGCTGCAATATGTTCTTTCAGCAGATATTTTGTGATCCAACAGTTTTATTGTTGTTGAATTCTGCTAACTCTGGTCTACAACACACATATATACATTTCATAGTGAAAAGAAACATGAAACATACTAAATTTCAGGAAATGCCAATTGTATAAATTGGCATATAGTCCTAATTTTATTTAATTGTATATTTTTCATACAATTTAAGAAATAGAGGTGTTCCTTCTGAGTACTAGAATAACTTTTTTATATTTTCTGTACAATGTATATGTAGGATTCTACTGTACACCTGGAGAGTCTCTGTGTCTAAGGATAGGAGAAAGTCATTCCATAGCAAGATATGAATGGTGAACTTTAACATCACATATTGTTTTCTGGCATGTCAAATTACAAACCTTTATTGCTTGAACTGCCTCAGATTTTCCATATACTGAGATTTACATGGGAATAAAACTTTGCAAATTGCTTGCATACTGGTCTCTAAATGGGTTCTGATAAATATTTATAATACCTGCTTGCTGCTGAAATACAGATTCTAACTGGCCTTATTCAAGATTCAGTTATTCTTGGGATTAACCCTAAAATCCTATTACCAAGCCTGAAGCAGCAGGGGAAAAAAAAAGAAAATGACAAAGCTGGGTTTAGCTACAAAATGAAAGCCTGCTGAAATCAGATCTATTTCACTATTGCTCATTTAATACGTATAGATACAACTGGGTCACCAAGCTGATTTAGCCATGAGGTAGCAGCAGCATAGCAGTAAACCTCAGCACACTGAAAGTCAGCAGCAGTAGGATCTGATTAGGTCTTCACCAAGCTCACTGTGTTTTTCTCAATTTTCAGTATTCCTGGAATGATGTTACTGATTTATTCAGCTGTCGGGATCTTAGTATTATAAATGTACAAGGTTTTCCTCCAGAGCAACTTTAAGTATAGAAATTACTGCTTTGTTCAAGTTCATATAATTTTCTACAAAAGAGAGACATTTATAAATATTTTAAAAAAAACAATTTACATAAAGTTTCAGGCAGGTTGCCCTTTGATGTCAGGAGTTTTTGGAAACGTGTATTATTAGTCTGAATTTTTGGAGGATTTTGTGGTGGTTTTTCTTTGTTTGATTTGGGGGGTTTTGTTTTGCTTTGGTTTTGTTTTTTAACTTAGAAGTGCAATTTCAGGAGATTCTGATTAAAAGTGATATGTTGAATTAGTAGATATTAATAAATTTACTTGGAGAAGATGGAGGCAGCAGGTAAGGAGGGTTGTTTTTTGCAAAGATGTGGTGTTATAGGGTTGGTATATGCATTATAACTTCTACAGATTTTGGAGTCACAGAAAGACATTTAGAAAGGAGGCTGGTTTACAGCTTTTTCATTATTAGTACTGTAAACACAGTTTGTAAAGCTGTTGGAAATTGAGATGGTTGTTTTGATAATATGGATCCTTTGTATGGAAAAAATAAAGTTTCATCCTCCTGGAGCTGGGACCTCTTGTGTTCAAGATGTGGAAATTTTTCTTTAAGGAGGAAGTTTTAATTTTAATATTTCTGTTTCTTCACTCATTTGGAACACAAGTATATTTTATTGGTCTAGTTGAAATGAGAAATTTATGCCTGTCACAAAAGGCACCAATATTCTCCACCAAAATTGTAAAATTCCCTATTTCAAGGTATTTGTAAGACCCGTTCAACTTTTTTGTTTTAGTGCCACCTAGTGACTAAAACTTGAAAAAGCTTTTGAAAACAACTTGAAAAAGCTTTTTCAGTAATTTATTGGTGTTCATGTTTCTGCATTTTCCAGTAATGAGATGATTTATAAAAGATTTTGCATTTTTCAAACTGAATCTCCTAACTAGTGCTGCTCAGTTTCTTTTCCTGAGGATTTACATAAACTTACTGCTACACTCTCTGAGAACTGTGGCTTTCCTCAGTGGGTTAGTGCTTTGTCCAGAAAGCATCTGATAAATGTTGACTGAAGCTTGCCTTCTTAATCATGTCAAACAATTAAGCAAATACCTATACATAATCATATTTCTATATGTATGAAGACATCATATACAGCAGAAAAAAATTGTTGACTTTAATAAATAATTGTTGACTTTAATAAACACTTTATGGTAAATTAATGCCCCCAGTTACTACTCTTTAATTTTTTATAACAGTTCTTCTTTTGCTGCTGTTTTCAAAGCCTGCTTGTTTTGATAGCATTACAGAAATGTGAATTCTAAGACAGTGCAATGAAGCGTTGTTTTAGGTTTCCTTACACTAAAGAAGCAGAATCAATTAAAATATTTTATTTGTATTTAAATAACCTCCTACGCTTGCCAAAAGAATGATTTGCATGGGATTTTGGATTTATATCCGTTATATATCTCTCAGGAGATGAAGATCTATTTAGATTTATAGAGATGGGTAGATAGATATACAGAAGAGAATTTGAAATACTCATCAATTCATACATTGCCTGTGAAATCAGGGATTTTTCTTTCACCATGCTGTAGTCTTTGGAATAAATGGCATTGGCTGTGTGTGCATTTTGAAGAAGTTCAAGTGATAAACTGTTTATGAGAATTCGTGCTTTAAAAATTGTGCCCTGTTAGCCCATGTAGTTTAAAATGGCTTATAGCAAAATAACTAATGTCAAGTTAAAAGGCAAATTTGAGGACATGAAATTGCTTGCACAAAGGAATAGGCAAAAGCATATTCTAGTAGTGGGGAATTGAATTCAAAGCTTGTGGCCATGTCTTTGCCTTGGATTTATTTGTTTTATTCCCTGTTGCTTCACTTTTCTCACCAAGAAAATGAGAAAAGTTCAAGTTATTCCACAAGGAGTCCAAGATACTCGGTAATGTTTGAAAATGTCTGTGATGCCCAAATGTGGATGGCCCTGGCAGGTATATGCTAGGTGTAACTTCCCAAAGCTTGTCAGCTGAGGACAGGCTGGGTGGTGTCTGCAAACAGCAGGTTTATAAAAAGAATTCCCAACAGACAGACCAGTTTGTCTCTCCTCATCAGGTAACGTATGGAAGAGAAAGCAGTTTTGGAAAAAAACCCCACAATATATTATACATGTTGGGATTTTTTTCTCATGTGTTTTGTTGATTGTTTTTTTATCCCATGCTTCATGGTAGCTTTGATCTTTCTGTTTAACCACGTCTAATGTTTTTCAGTCCCTGCATATCCCATTTCTGGATACTGATCCTTTCTTTCTTCATTTCATATGTTTTCTATAGGGTTTTCTTCTACCCTCTTAATTTGTCCTTTACCCTCTTATACTGTCCTTTAAATAAAAAACACCTGTCTGTAGGGTCTTGTTATTAATTTTTTGATCTGCATATCTACAGAGTGCTTAGAATGGGACCAGATGTAAGAAATAAATTGACATTTCTGTTTCACTTATCTTGAATCCTCCAATATACTCATGCTAGGGTAGGAGTTCTAAAAATTTTTAAAGAAGGATTTCCAGGTTGAGACTGTGGAAAAGAGGAAGAAGGTTTTAGCAATGCATGAGCAACTATTTTGGAATTAGAAGAAGTTTTCAGAATGACAACTTCTCTTTTCCAAAAGTTTAACTCTTGGGGCACTGTGGATTGCAGAGGTCCATGTGTCTGGAGGAACCCACAGCTCAGTGGAACTACTGAAGGGAGGGGAAAGGTCTCTAGCATTTAGATCCTTTCTGCAGTTATAATTTTTCACTGGTTCTGCAAGTCGATCCCTCTCTGATTCAGAAAATAAAGTCCTATTAGTGCTATCAGATTAGTATTTTTGTTTCTGACCTTCTCTAGAATGGTGAAGTTCAAGCAGCATTAAACTCAAATCCCTTTGTTCAGAGTTTCATGTTAAGTTGAATTCATTCTCTCAAGTTATTGAGTTGCCGCTTATATGGCCAAAGATAGTCCTGGTGGTTTGAGCTCAAGTAGATGAAGTTCTCTGACACCTTTAGTGCCCCAGCAACAGGCTTGGGTATTCCTGCACAAACTTGGGAAGAGGAAGTTTAATTTCCTCAGAATTCAGGGTCATTCTAGGACATCCCAAAGGTGGAGAATGCAAAAGGATATAAATAAATGGGGTAGTGAGAAATACTTCATATTCATATTCATATTCATTTCATATGAATATGAAATACTTCATATTCATAGTGAAAACTTCATATAGATCTTATACCTTGCAGTTGTAATTTTATGACAAATTTAATTATATTAGTATTTCATGATACTTGAAAAGCTTAAGGTTCTCCTGTTTTCCATGATTTCCAACTGTTTATCTTCAAGCTCCTCTTATTTTGGCTTAGATAAAGAATAATCTTTTTATATAGTTGAAAAAGGAGAAGCTGTCACTGTTGGTGACATACTGTATAGGGTGGCTTTATACATGAACAACTAAATGGTTTGTCTTCAAATATCCTCTATTGTTCTTCAAGTGAATCACTAAGCCCACAACATCACAAACAAATTCCATTTATTTCCTTTTGACCAATACCACTTTTGTGACATATGTTTATATTTACTGCAGTAATTAGGGGCAATGCCAGCCTGATAAATACCCAACTGACATATTTCATATAGATACAATGAAAGTCTTTTGTTCAATATAGTATGGATTGTAATTACCTTAATTTTACTCCTTTGATAAGAGTTGATTTTGTAAGAACATAGACTTTCTGAAGTGGCAACTGGTCTTTGGAATCTGTCATGTTCTTTCTTCAGTTAAATACTAAGTGATTGCATATATTGTTAGCTGGCTTTCAAGAAATCGTTTAAACTGAAATATGCATTATTATGGTACTTAGGAGTCAGGCAATGTGACCAGTAATCATTAAAGGCTCATTGCAGTCATTTCAGCTTTCAGTATCGTAATGTGTAAAAAAATTATAATGCAGCTAATTGTTATTACATTTCACATGAGCGTAACTAAAAACTGGCTCAGTTTGACTAATTCAAAGTTTGGAATGGTCCTGGTGTTTGTCACATATGAAAAGACAGTTTTAGGGTGATCTGAAGGCTTTTACAGTCAAAATCCTTCCATTATTTCAGTCCTTTACTGGAGTTCAAATTAAATAACTGCACCCTTGATTTTTTTTCCCCCCTTTGAGCATTTTCATCCATTATATGTCCTCTTTACCTTCTCCTCCTAGCAAACAGGGAAATGGTCATTTTGGAGGATTTTTGTTCCACCTACTGATTCCTTCATCTAATCAAAAACTCTACTCATCTGCTTTTCTGACTGGTGGAAACATTAGCATTGACTGATATCTTTGAAAACAGCTGGCTCATATATTTTCTTAATTAAATCCCAGCATTTGCAGACTTTGGTTGGTGTAACTCTTCACTCTGCAAATGTGTCATTTCTCTCCTTCATTTTACATCAACATTTGTCAATCTCTAGACGATGTTTTGACCTTGTCCCTTTGTTCTGTTTACAAGGATTGGGTGCAGTACAGTTTAATGTGTAAGGGTAGTACAATACAGTTGACTTGTCAGCTGCTGTCACAGTTTAAGCCAGGATTCCTGAAAATGTATAAAATGTTGGTTTTTTAGCCATAATTACAGATCCATATGCTAGATACCTGACCTTCACAGAAATAATCATCCTGATATATTTGCAGGACTGCTGGCAAGCAATTTAGATTTGCAGTTTAATGTTAGTGACATTTCAGGGAGAAATTTTCTCTTGTCACAAAATTTTTACTTGAGCATCTAAACCACTGTTTGCTATAGCCCAAGACAAGGCATGCACTGACCATAACATTGAACTTATGGTTACTTTTATGCATTAAATAATTTGTATATGAAGCAAAGCAGTGTTTTCACTTTAGTTTTTTAGCTTAAATTGGCTTTTGTAGACCGGAGTTGCCTATGAGGTAATGTTTTTGTTTTACTTTCCAAGTACAAGTTCTGTACTTTCACCCTAACTCACAGTTAGAATTCATTTTCAGACCTTCTTTTTATAAAATTACTTTATGTCTGTAATTTTCCCATCGTGACTGTAAACTTAGGTTGAGGCAAACTGAAATAATTCCACATCACAATACTGTTTTCACTCCCACATGGTTTATGTATCCAATAATAATTGGGAGATTTACTGGTTACTTCTGTAAGAAAATTTTATTGGAAGCACCATTGAGCGTGCCAGTGTTTTTCATCAAACAGATTACAGTTGTGTGATCCTCTCATGGTTTTCCTTAAGCAGCAAAACACACTGGGTTTTTTTTGGTCCTACGAAAATATTCTTTTTTGAGAAATATGGCATACGTTAAAGAAATATTCATGCTAAAATATATGTAGTCCCATTTCATGTGTGCATTTATTTTAAAAGTGAAGTTTGCATTGTGACAATGGGAAAAATGGAAAATAGTTTCACTCTTCATTTTTTATAGTGTTTTCATATTTATGTTACTGTAAATAATTTAGATACACAGTCGTTTATTGGTAGTTGCCGTATTGTGAAAATTAAAGTCATGATAAATAGAATATTACAAAAATAAGTTAGCAACCTTTGTTATATCATTATATACAACTGACTCTTCCACGGAATGCTTGGTCAAATGTAACATTGCATTTTTCAAAGTTAAAGCACTTATTTATGATTTTGTATGTTTTTGGAAGTAGCTAGCCCCTTGTTATATGTTGGGAACTGCATATTGACAGAAAGGGGGGCAGAAAACATTGCATAAAGTCTTTTGAGAATAACTTTCTTCTACAGATTTTAACTACCTGGGGACCAGAACTATAAATTTGGGACAGAATAATAACAGTCTGTATTAATTAGAAAGATGGATTAAGATTTTTATATGGGTATTATCATAGAATGTTCTGCTTAGCAAGAATCAATATTATTTATTAACTAATACAGTCCTCAGGAACACATCAGCTATACTGTAAAAAAAAATCAATATCTCACCAAAAGACAATATTAACTCATGAGAAAAAAAAAAAAAGGCAAAAATAAACCTCCTACAAAAATAATTGCAACATTAGGATTAGATTAGTTTTGAATTAATTAATGCTTAAAATCAAAATAGGTTTAGGTTCTACATACATGCAGGATGGGCTTCTGGTGCAATAATGGCATGACAAGAAGAGGCAGACAAATTCCTGCTTCAGAGTCTCCAGCTCATGGGGCACTTTGAGACATCCTCTTTGTGAGAATAAGTAATTGCATGTGGAACTGTAAGGAAGAATCCAGCAAGGACTCTCGTAATAGCACCTGCATTTGCTCATTTACACCCAAAATTCCCACAGTTGCAGCTCTGTGCCTGTTTTCAAGAAGGATTTGGAACAAATTAGGCTAAGCCTTCTGCTGAGCATGATGTCCCTGTCAGTCGTCTCTACCATAAACTGCACTGTATTTTACATTTGTTTCTGGCAATTCCATAGCAGAAGTCTCAATGATTAAAGTGGATATTTGATAAAAATAACTGGTAGTTCTTATTTTGGTTGGTCCTAAAGCAGGGAGCATCTGATTTTAAGAGAGAGAAAAATCTGCTTATCTCCTAAGCATCCTAATACCTTGAATTGAAATACTAGATGTTATTAAAAAGGGATTGATATTATCAATCTCTTTTAAGTTTTAAGTTTTTTTCATTGTAAGTGTCCTACAGTCGCATTGCAAGTTGATGCTTGCTGCTGACAGCAGTTTTTCTCTATGTACTTTGTGCCCAGTACTTAGTGATTGATTTTGGATGTGTAAGTAGTCTGAAATCTGAAAATTTTATTGAAATCTGTGACCTTTTTGACCTTTTATTCTATATTAGTTAGCAGTAGTGAGACTTAAGCCAACAAAGCCTGATTTTTGCATTATTTTAAAGCTTTGCACCAGGTCAACAGCACAAAATTACATTTACATTTATTTTCACTGCAGAACCATAATCAGGAAGAGGCATAATAATCTGCTTTCAGCTGAAGTGTAAATTAGGACGTCTGTATTTGAGTGCCTTTACTTAGATGTAGTTCACAGAGGTTTTTGAATATAATCTTTACCAGTGAAGAAAAAAGCTCACATAAGAAATCTCGACAGATAAAACAATTTAAAAATTGGCCAAATAGTAATATTATACGATGCAGCTGAAAAGTGAGGCATATATCTGCATTCCTCTCTTTGTCTGTTAGGATATATATATTTGTACATATACATGAATGTATGTAGATTTATATAGAGATCAATTTTAAAGCGATCATAAACTAATTTCTTGTGCAAACAGCATTTTGCACTTAAAATAATTCTGTGTATGATTTTACGTGATGTCAGAATCTCATATTAATTAATTTTTCAGGGAGTAGTCTTTATGGATATGTGGATAACAGAAGAAATGTGTTTCAATACACAAATTTTTATTGTTCTTAACAATATTCTTGTATTTGCATCTATACTCCCATGTGCTTCCTTTTTCCCAAGAGTGTATATCCATAAGGTATATGTAGTGATTGAACATGATCTACAGGTTACGTTGTAAATCACCAAACTAATATGTGCAATATGGAAGTAACCTGATAACCAATACCTTTCAGTAATTAAAAAGAAGCAAAATATATATTTTTCAATGTTCTTTATTTCCTTAACTCTGCATTTCTGAGTTTTATTCCATTATATAAATGTGAAATAAACTCTGTGGAAATTTGCCCACTATAGTAGAGTTTTTTTCAGAATGCCCCAGAGTAAGGCACCAAATACCTTTTTTTTTTTTTTTTTATTATTGCCCCATTTTGAAATCTTCAGACACTGCTGGATGTTCTCAATAGTGGAAATGATATCTACTAGTGGAAATGAAAACCCAGGTGTGCTATTCCTTATCTCATGGATCCAAAAAACATAAACCTTTACCACAGTACACAGAGAATTAACTGTCTTTAATACTATGTCTTTTTATTTTACAGTTTAATAATAATGCTCAGAATGTCAGTTGCTTTAATCATCTTGTCCAAGCTAATGTGAGGAACAAGAAGAAACTAAAAGAAGCTGTCTATAAAATTTCTGCTAAAGGAATTACAGATTACAAAAAAGGCTTTAGCTACGCTTTTGAGCAGCTGCTAAATGTAAGTATGTAAGTAATATCTCTCTGCTGTGAAGTTAAGCAGGAGAACTTGAATGTTCAGATGGCCACTGGGCACTCCTTCATAGTGTAACTAAATGATAGAAGTGCAAACCTTTATTTAGCAAGTAAATTTATCCCAGCAATGTTTTTTCCTTGCACATTCCCCAGAAGGTTGCTAAGATTTGGGAAAGAATTTGATTTTCAGTGTGTTGTAGTGTTTTACTGTGGCCATTCAGCTTGTTTTCCATTTAACTGTGATTCCCAGTTGGCACATACTTGTGGCAGTGGTTGACTTGCAGTTAATTTTAGAATGGACAGCTCTGTGTTACAGTGCTATTATTTTAATTTTACCACAGCACCTCATAGCAATGTTTAGTTAACCTACAATTTCACACTTATTAGAAGGCATATATAGTTTATCATGGCTTGAGCAGAATAGAGGGGAGGAAATGAGTTAGTTAATAGAGGAATTTTAGACTCCTGAGAGTATTTTAATTCCTTTCTCTTTCTCATGTATAAAAAGAATAATTTCCTTAAAAATAAATAGGATGTCACTATGTTTTAAATATTTAAATTGTACTTTCTAATTTGCACCCAAGCACTAGCTTTTTGAATAGCAATGTTTCCCATTTACCACAAATGCTGGGAGTTGTTCATTAAATTTTTAATGGTTTATGTGGTTTAAAAAAATAATACTTCTTTTCACCTTTGTAAAGACTGCATGTTAGATCTTCACCTTAGTGTAAGTAAAGCTGTATTAGTTTACAGCAGATAAGGATATAGCTTAATAAGTATGAAGTGTATCCTTTTCCTTAGCATTTTTTGTAATATATATATTTTTTGCTCTCTTTTTTCCCCTGATCTTCCAGATTTTTGACTTCAGGACATTTCTCTGACATTGTATATGCAGTTTAAGGCTAGAACTGGTTGAAAAAATTCTAGCCTTCTTAAATTTTGATGGAGGAAAATAAAAAAATAATGTTTTCATGGGAATTTACTGTCGACCACTATTCAGATTAGCAAAGGGGTTTGGTGGGGAAATGAGTGGGTGCCCTCTGCTGATGGTTATGTAAAACCACCAGAAGTATTTTTAAAGTCTGTTGGCCTGTTTTGGACCGGGCTGGTTGGCATTGCCCCATTTTCTTCATCTGTTGACATCTCGTGCAGGGGGAAGAAGACAAGGAATTTTGCCAAATATGTTCCTCATAACATTTATATTTGCTTAAAATTATGGAAAACATATGGCACCAGATACATACTTTGTATGCAGGCAGCATTATGACAAGCTGAACACAAGGGACACCTCAAAGTGGACTTGTTTGTAGGACTAAATTATTACTTAGAAAATAATTGGCGATCAGTGTCATAGCGGAACCGTGTCTTTTGTAGCTGAAGGCAGAAGTGTGATTAGCCTCACACAATCTCTGCAAGACTGCAAATTGTGGCTGGACATTGTGGATTGCACAAGGTTATAGATACACACTCATCCTCTCCAAATATTGACAAATCCATTTAGCAGGAAGAGTAAAAGGCTGGTGAAGGATTTAGCCCTGGACTCCAGTGACAAGACAGTATAATATGCTGATATAATACAGGCTTAAACAAATGATTAAAAATATGCTTTGGAGTAGTTTCCAGTTGTATATTTATGAATTCAAATAGTCCAATTGCTTTAAGGTGCACAGAAATGCAGTCTTGCTCAAATTTTCATAATAATTTTGTGGGCACTCTTTCTGGATGACAATTATTTCAAATATTCCAGAATGCGGAAGTAATATTTCATTTGTGCCATGAAAAAAAATGCCATCTGATGTGTTGCTAAAAGGAAACAGAGACTTGGTTTTTGTCAACATACTAATTCAAGTGATTTTTAATAATCTGGATTCCATAATTTTAGTGTAGTATTTTCCATTATTTACCTGTATATTAACTTGTTATTTCTTTGAAAATCATAATGCCTCAGCTTCAGCAGTTCCACAAGCTTTTTCTTCCCTCATACCGTAACAGCTATGAGTTGTCAAAATAAAAATAGTGAAAAATGCATTCTTAAAGTGTCATGTCACCAAATATAACCGGGATCTTCCACTTAATGAGTTGATTTTAAAGATGTGAAACTTTGATAAAACCAAAGCAATTTTAGCCACAGTATAAAATGGACCATGTCTTGCTTGAAACTTTTCAGAAAAATTGTGAAGTTACTTTATCACCTTTTCACAATCATTTATATTCACTCTCTGAACCTATATCTGTCCAGTTTAGTTCAAATGGGGGAGAAAAAAAAAAAAAATAAGAGGTGTTATAAAGGCAATTCTGCCTTCCTTGATGCCTTTTAAAAGAGTAATGTGTTAAATTCATTCACCCAGAAGCAAAGTTCTTATTGTGGGATAATCACAGAATCACAGAATTGCCTGGGTTGGAAAGCATTTTAAAGTTCATCTAGTTTCAACTCCCCTGCCATGGTCAGGGGCACTTTTCACTGGGCCAGGTTGCTCAGAGCTCCATCCAACCTGGCTTTAAACACTTCCAGGGATGGGGTAATATCATATGATTGGAATTTATTCATGTTCAGATTTGCAATAATATTTGGAGGCTAAAATCATGGGTTTTTTTCTATGACATGACTTTAAATGTCTAAACCATGTAGTGTAAGCAAATGCCCTTCTATAAGTACTAGGAGGTAAAACACTGGTTTTCTATACTGTATAAGCATTTGCTAAGTAAACCACTAGAAAAGTTCTGATTTAATCAGTTAAAACAAAGCTTAGCTCAAGTTCACATTGTTCATAGTAGTGCTTCTTTCAAAATCCGTAAGAAAGTTTTATAATATGAGCAAGTTTTGGTCCCTGTCCTTGATATCTCTTTGGTTTCCCTCTGATCTTATTTTGGCCTATATATTAAATCACTGCAAATGCATGTGAATTTATTTATGAAGTAGCCAACTCTACTTTTATTACTTTTTTAATATCGAAAAGATTGCAGCCCAAAGCAATATCTTGTAACTTATATTTTTCACAAGTGAAAAATGATCATATATTATTTAATTCCAACTGAAACACAGTGTGCCGATGAGGTTGGAAAGAATGTATTGTTTTCAAGCAGGTTTTAAACATTGTTACATGTAAGAAAATCTTTGGGCTTGCTTTTTTTTTTTTTCCAAATTATTAAGTAATTAATTATTCATTAAGTATTGAACTATCAATACAAATAATCTCTGAAGAATAACTCTTATTCTGTTAGTTGTGTTTCTGTAGTTTAGTTTTCGTGGGGCATTGCAGAACTGCAATATTGAGAATTATTGGGTGATATTTGAGGGCTGGCTTTAGTGTTTCAGTCAGACCAGCCTGGTGATAGATCTGACCTCAAAGAGTAAAACAAGGGGGAACTGGATGCTTTGTAAGGACAACTCTCCCATTTGTTTTCCTGACTTTACAGTAAATTCATATAGCAACTTTCAGGCTTGTGGAAGAATAAGCCAAATTTCTTTCACTGTATCTTGAAGGATTTTACTTTGTCACATCCAGCTACTCAGAAATACCAAGATGTGTCTGACTGGATCCATTTATATGCAACACAAAGGGCAGGGAACACTGACTGCAAGAGTCATGAGCAACTTTCTTAGACTGGATTCTTAACTTTTAGAGAATAATGTAAGAAGATGAATGACAAAGGAGGAGCCTTTGGCTCCTTTCATAAGGAGACAAAATTCATACTCATATCTATTGTTCTGCCTGTGGAAAAATGTTTTTATTCCTTTGCAAAACACATTGCATTTTTCTCAGGGGCTGTACTAGTTACTTTGATGAATTAGGAGTCAGAGGGGCTTTTTCTTAATTCTATTTCAGGCTTGCTCTCCAGAAATAATGGAACATGTTCTGTTCTTCAGCTCAGAGATGCAATCTAATCAGAAAAGTAGGTGATGGAGAGTTTTTAATAATCTAGGAAGCCATATCTTGGCTGCAATGTATTAGGTAAACCTGATTCTAAAGTACTTTTCCAGATATTAGCTATTTGTTTCAAAGTATTAAAAAAATAATTGCTTAAAAAAAAAAAAGGAAAGAGTTAAAGAATTGGAAGATGAAACTTATTTTAAGACAATGTGGCAAAAAATAGCAAAGGCAAAAGTATTTCAAAGCTTATAAGGTGGATGTACCTATAGAATGCCTAAATTAACAGAGTTTTATTTAAGAAGTCAGTGAGCTGGACAGTTTCTGTAAGAGTCCAACAGAAAAAGATAAACATATTCAGTAATTCATTACAGTGTCATTGTTCCCAAATTTCCACAGGTCAGTAAGGATAAGGAAAAACTATGCATTAGAAAAAAGAAGAGTAAAAATAGAGACTCACTGTGCAATTCTCATGCAGAACATCCACAGAGGAACACTCTGGGTTAATGTGGTGGGTATGAGCTAAAGAGTTCTCCTTGTGTTTGTGGAGGTGAGAGGAACTACCAGATCCCTGTTCCACTGTGTTAGGCCAGATTTGAAATAAGTCTTATTTAAATCTCATGGGAAAAAAAAAAAAAAAAAAAAGGTTTATTTTATTTTATTTCTTATTCAGAAGGGGTCATTGAATGAAATTCTAAAATATTTTAAAATATTCTAAAATATTTTAAAACACTTTGAGGTTATGCCATTACTGTTTTAAAGTAGTAAGCATATAGCTATAGAAGCTACCAGATATAACAGTTGTTATTCCTCATAGCCTGAAATATAAAAACTCTCCTGTTTGTATCTCCTACAGCACAGTGTCTCCAGAGCTAACTGCAATAAGATTATTATGTTGTTTACGGATGGTGGTGAAGAAAGAGCACAAGAAATTTTTCATAAATATAATGAAGACAAAAAAGTAAGTGATATAGGAAAAAATTTACTGTGTAAAATACAACAGCACAAAAAGGAACATTTAAATATGGAAGTGAAAGCATATTTGTTGTATGTATAAAGTACTTCTTAAAAATAATTATTAGTGTTGATCCCTAGGGCACTTAAAGCTTTCTCAATCTATAACATTTATTTGTAAAACCACAAAATATATTTACTATTTTATGCTTTGCTACTTTTTGGTCTCAAGTGATACCGAAGTATACCATAAAGAACTCAACTTGCTATTGACACTTTTCTTGCATTAGTATAATCTCTGAATCATCCAGCAGAAACAAAAGTATTTAAATGATATGATGTATATGTGTATCTCCTCACTGTGAATATTTTCTATGCGCTTTTATTGCTCATCAGGCAAAGGCAAAACGAGATCTCAAGGTTAGAATGTGAATAGTTTTGGGCTGGAACAAACCCACGTTTTTCCCAGTGAGGCTAATTATATCTTTGAATGCCTTAGTGAGAAGTGGGATGGCTTTCTACTGATGAAATCTGATCTCTGGTTGAACCACAATTATGGGACTGACACAAGAATCCCTGGATGAGTTCTGTTGGTTAGATTAAATTGGATTATTAGCTGTGGTGGTTTGCGGTTTAAGTTTTGATTTAAATCAAACTAAATAGAAGTGAAATATGAGCTGGATTCACACTTCAACTAAGACTTTACCTTTCCTAGTGACTGGAGATATGCCTAAATCTGTTTTTTGGTTTGGTTTTTGGGTTTTTTTTGGTTTTTTGGGGGGTTTTTTGTTTGTTTGTTTGTTTTTATTATTTTGTTGTTTTGTTTTCAAAAAAGAAGCTAAAAGTTAGAACATGATTCACCACGGCACTTTAACAATTGCCATTGATGTGTATCTGTAAAGTATTTAGTTGAAAATCCTTATATATTTGAATTATTCCTTTAAAAAAATAGAATTAGAAATGCAATACAGAATTTGTATCTCAAACAGGGATTCACTTAGTGACCTTGAATAATCATTTTGTGTCTGCTTTATAGTAGTGCTTCACATAGAAGGTATGGTGGGGTTTAGTTAACCTCTGTGTCTGAGTTGAAACGACTTTTTAAACTGACAGAAGAGAAAATTGAAATCATAGAGACTTGAGTGACACACTCGTCTGTATTCTGAAAACATATGCAGAGATTCCTCTTCAAATTTAGACATGGTAGCTTTTACCGTGTTACAACCACAGTTATCAGCTATTGAAAATAAGTGTGTAATGGGAAAGATGTTTAATTAATTGCTTATTATTTTTTTCCATTTAATTTGTTGTGTTAGGAGTAGAGTATAGCAAAATATTCAGTCCAAGCACTAAAACAGATTTGGAGTGCCAAGATCTGTGGTCTCAGTCACATCATGCCTGATGTTTGATTATTCTGTGAAGTATAATAAATGCAGGATTTACTAATTTTCAATAGTTATTTTACTACATTATTTAATATTGTAAATTTGTACTGCCAGGGCTTGGAGTGGTTTTGTATATACTGTTATATGTAATACAATGCGCACTCACTTTCCTGTTCCCTCTAGTAAAAGAGGGCTTTGGGGTTTTATTCTATACAGCAAATGTATCATGGTGATCATAATGGTAACTGTGTGTCTATATTGTCATATGTTATTGAAAACAGTGCCAATGCAATGAACAGCAAATTTTTTACACTTTTTAAGATCTACAAGTTCAGATTTTAGTAAACATTTAGATTTTGTTGCCTGTCTAATAGAGTACTGGATTGCTAGTTACCTGTCCTTACTGGTTTTCTCCAAGGTGACCTTGGAATCACAATACCAGAAAGTTTATGAAGGTTTAACTTGAAGAATCATTTACTTTCTCCTTATCATTTTCAATCGGTAACAATCCTTGTAGTGTTGAAGGGAAATTTATGGTTGAAAAACTTCTAATGAGATTGGACCAGCAAATTCATTTTTAGGAATCACAATTAAATCCCTCAACATCTTTCATAACATCCTAATATTCTTAAAAATAAGACTAATACAAAATATATTTGAGATAATGCTCTCTTTAGTAAGACTATACTTGATTCCAGAATGATGATGTGAACTCTTTTGTTGTTCCTTCTGTGTGTAATTTAATGTTAATTCACTACCAGTAGAAAATTGACAGATGCATTCCAACATGAAAAATACACATATGCTTTTAATTTTGTGAAGTCATAGTCACAAATATACTGTTATCATCTTAGATTGCACAGTAGGCTTCTTTCTTACATTAAATGATGAGATACTGAAGATATGTGGATCTAGCTTCCTTTGTCTTTATTGCAGTTAATTTGTCGTTTATCTCAGAAATAGCCCAATGAATTTAAGATTAATTTTCTATTTATCATTTCTAAAGGGACTATTAGTATAAGGTGTTAAAAAGTTTTCTGTGTTTTACAGTAGAAGCAGTTTGTAGTATTGATGTGTATCAGCTGATGTATTTTCTTGCCTGCTCTGCATTTATTTGAACATTTATTTGAACATTTGTCTTTGTGTTTTGCATAGAGTATATAAAAGATGAATCTTTATTGTTTTATGTCACATTCAGTAACTTCCCATCTTAAGCACAGTGTTGTAAACTTTTATTTTTTTCTTGTACAAACAAAATATATTTTACTCAACTCTGTTAATCCTTGTTTTCATCTTCCTGATGTAAAATTGCTTCAACTCTATGAGTATTTTCTTCTTCATGTCAGTTATTTTGTAATCCCCTGACACGAAAGAAGCTTCAACAAGTTTTGGCCCATCAAGTGACATGACTTAGTACACTTGTGTGCAGTGCCCTCAGTGCAACCATCAAGTTAAGTGAAAGAATGCAATAAACAATTGGAAACTACTAAAGAGCAGCCTAGAATCTAGGGGCTGGGAAATGGTTCTTTTAAATTACAGGGCTTAATCTGTTTGAAATGGCATACAGATATATTTAAAATATTTTTCTGTCTTTACAAATAATTTGCAGTATGGATATGAGGGTTATTATAAAACTTATGTAACAGTTTGGGGGAGGAATTTTTCTGCTTTTATCTGTTTGAAGTGGAAAACCACAGATGTGTTTCACCTTTGCATGCCTTTTCCCCTTTATAGAGCCAGGTTTTATTGTCACATATTGCAACTGCATGCTGGGCCTGATATTTAAAAACTGGCATGTTTACCTTTCTGGTGACATTTGGGGCGCTCACATTAAATGTGTAAAATACCACACATGCACTAAGTTTCAGGAATGAGGGTGCTAAATTTCATTTTATTTGCACTCCTCCTACAGATGGCTTCACTGGAGATAGCAATATAAATTTAATTGAAATGTGAGCCCAGTAGGCGTTTATCCTGAGAATTTTGAATTCAGGTTAAAAATAGAAAACCACAGATCTTTGGGGCAAATTGTGCATGTTGAAATCTGTGTTGGGAAGGATTGCTCAGCTTATGTGAGTAGGAAAAGACCTTAAACATACCTAATGCACTTTTAGTGTTTTGAAGTTTTGTGGGATTGTAGAGGTTCGTGTGGATTGGATGGATTGATCTGACCTACACAGGTAGGATTGGTCTGACCCATCAGGCAGGAGCAGAGCCATGAGTTGTGTCTCAAGTCTGATTCCTACAGGATTATCCTCCATGAATAATATAATGATATTTTGTGTAGATTTTTCTGACAGTGTCATTTGATTGGAAATGGTGTGCAGATAAGTTTTCCAACAGCTCAGCTCCATTAAGAATATCTATATGTGGTGGGCACAGAATTGCTACAGTGATAGAAGTCCTATGGGAGAAGACTGCAGCTTACAGGAACTCCACTGGGAAGCTTATGGCTGTCAGTGACTTGTTCCAAATGGGACACATTTAGCATGTCATTAGAATGATAAAATGAAATATTTATGAGAGAGCACTTGCAAAACTTTCATTTAAAACTAAAATGCCTCCTAACTGTCATTACCAAAGGAGGGAACCATTTTCTTCACTGGTTTGAATCCATTAAGGCACAACTGCAAGTCAAAAAAACTAAAATGAAAACTATGCTAATCTAGACAATGGTGTATGAAACATTCTAGACAAGGCTAAAAGTGTTAGTCCTGACTACAAATGACCATTGAAAAAGCCCATGACATTTTCACTTTGGGTAGCCATGGGATTATCCTCAGGTGTCAGACTGAATGAATGCAACTTTCAATGGTTACTTAGAGAGCTGAAAATAGAAACGGCATCTTTCCCAACAGTGGTATTGGCTTTGAATGGAGCTGAACTGCTGTCAAAGTGCACCCCAAAGGTTTTGCATTTCTGTGTGTGTTAGACTTGTGACTCAGGATCTTATATAAAGTAATTAAACTAATAGTTGAATCTAGTAAAATTCTAATTTCTGAATGGCATTTGACATAGTTTGATAGCTAAAATTTAAGCCATTTTTTAAGCTTTCTGGATTGTAGATTGCTCTCTGGACTTCTCTGGCTTAACCTTCTGTGATCTTCAGACAGCCAGATGCTAACATATATCTCATTCGTCCTAACAGTCCCCCTATGCTGTGAATTTTCTTGGAGCGATGGTAAAGGAAATCTCACGTAGAAGAAATCTTCAGCTAGCTTGTTAAACTGGCTCCCTTGCTCCTTCCCTAATCAGTTTTGCCTTAAGAGAGTGTCCTCTTCCAGCTGTTAATGTTAATTTATTGTATGTACTGTGACAAGCACAAATGGTAAACCTAGAATATTCTGGGTGAAACTTGGGTCAGTATTTAAAAATTCCACAATCTCTTACTTTTTCTTCCAAAGTAAAAGTGAAAACTGTTATTAGAGTGTTCACTGAAGAAACATCTTATTCTTAAAGCATTCTTTTCTTTTTTCTTTTTTTTTTCTTTTTTTTTTTCACTTCTTTCTCAGCTCTGCTTATTAATGAAGGGTTTACACCATATCCCCTCTCCCAGTTTGTGGGTTCCTGCCAGGTTAATACCACTACATTAATGAATTTAAATATTGCAACTCAGCAGTCTTCCTCCTTTGACAGTCATTACCCAAATACATTTTAGTAATAGTCAAACAGCACAATACTAAGATATTTAAGGTCATAACTCTATAAATGCATGCAATAACAGTTTGGACTTTATTTTTGGAAGAATATCTGTATGGAGAAGAACCTTTCCATGCATGTATCTACACACACATCTGTGTGTTGATGTGAGTTTCTCCTTAGGCTGCTGTTTTCATTATGAGCATGAATCTGCCTGCGTTGCCACGTGGCATTTTTATCTCCTGTGCAAGATAAAAATCCACATGGTGGTGATGAGAACTGCGTAAGGCTAATGAAAGTTTTAATATAGCTTTGTTGAAAAGTAACCTTATCGGTCTTATTAAAGTCATGAGTATCTGTTACATAAAACCCAACTGGCAGCTTGTTTCCTTCAAATTTGGCATGGAGGAGGCTATTTGATACTTCTATTTTTGTTGGTCTTCAATTCCAAACCACTACAGTAATAGGGATTGATCCAATGTATCACACTGAGGTTGATGCTGCAGATGGCATAAAATGATTAATCAAGGCAACAAGGATAGGATATCAGTTAATATAGAAAGCACATTATGTTTGTTTTGGGATGAAAGCAAGAGAGTCAGACTGCATTTTGCTTATTTATACAAATAAAATGCTACATATGGCATAGCTGGTTGAGGCTGGGCATCAGAAGGTTCATCCTGTCAGCCTCCCCACATATTAGCTGTTCATTCATTCCTGTGAATTTGAGATTGCAGTGAAATGCCATGTGAATTGATTATATTCTTCTGTAATTCAAGAATTGGAGGTCTGGGATCATTTAATACCTAGGCCTAGCCTAATGATGCTTATGTAACCTCTTCTTTAAAGTATCCAGTTCCTTTAAGTATTTACATTTTTCTCTTTCAGCAACTACCTGTTTAGAAAGCTTTCCCTAGACTTCTTTAAGACAAAGTAGGATTAAAGGGTTTGTTGTGTTTTCTTTTCGTTTTACTTTATTTACAGAAAGCAATTAATTCTCACCATAATTTCCTCTTGCTTTTTAGAAAACCATTTCTATGTTGAAACCTTCATCCAACTTTTCCTTCCAGCTTTTGCTTTTCAACTAAACAAGCTAATTCCTTTCAAACTTGCCAAACATGTATCTTAAATTCTTTTCATTCTTTATTCTTTACAGTCTTACTGTATGTCATGACATGCTACCTTTCTTAGAACATGCTCTTGAACAGTTAGGGAAACTTAGTGGTATCAAGAGGGTTTTCTGTGGCTTTTTTATGCAGCACTTAGATAAATATATCATAGAACATAACTTACCTTTTTGGAACTGTATTACATTATAGAACCATATTTGGTTTTTGCTTTGCTCTGTGTCTTTTTTCCCTAACTGCTGCTTTTTTTACAGGTTATCTTCAATTTCAATATCTATGCTTGATTTTCTAAGTATTTTTAATCCTAGATTGCATCAGGCAGTTTCTTATTGTGTGTTAAATCCTTTCTTCTTCATGAATTGCCATTTCTCTTGTTATGCTTTATTCTTTATATCCCCACACCACTCACTCAGCTAACTAGTTCTCTGCATTTGTTACAGTCTGTTTCTTATCCTTGTTTGACTGCTGTCAGACCTTCTTTTTCTTGTAATAAAAATCCTGTCTAGATTTTTCACTCAAAGTATCTTCTTTTTTCTGGATTTTCAGGTAATTCCTCCTTAAAATTCGGAAATAAATTAACTGTTCTTGGCATTTTCTATCATAAGAAATTTTCCTAACCTGCTACAAAATATTCAGTAATTGTGTCTTGTATTCTAAGTTTTATCTATAGGGCCTCCTGTATTTGAAGTTATACATAATTTTCATATGCTTCTGGTGTTTATTAAGGAATGCCGTAAGTAAGTAAGAACTGACTGCAATGAGCGTAGCTACAGGCAGAGAAGATTGAAGTTATTTTGCTGTAAGTGCCACATAAGAGAGACTCACATTTCCCATTCATTTAAAAATGTAAGTGTGGAGAAAATATAAAAGTTAAAAATTGGTTTCTGCAGATACAGAATCCAAACAGGATGCAAAACCAAAAATAAAAATTAGTGTGATTATGAAGATTAAGAGATACTTTTATCTAAAATTACCCATTATGTGGTCATGATTCTGACATTTGTGTATGAGTCTAGAGTTTTACAAACGTTAATTTTACAACATTTGTTTAAAAATGCAACTTTCTGGGAAGAAATGGTGAAATTTCTCCACTTAATAGAATAAACAATGTAACTAAGCTAGCAGGACTGAATATATATTTTAAAATAATTAACTATTATGAAGTGACTCTCAAACTTATAGAAATCTTAGTTTTTAAATGCTGCTTGGGCCAGCTGGTAGGTGTTGAGCATTAGCTGAGCATTAGTCCATTAGTAGGTGGAATTGTTTCGGATGGGATGGAACATCTTTAAGTGAAAAGATTTGCCAATGCACAGGTGGAAAAAGCAGACAGAAATATGTAAGAGACTTTATACTAGCAGTGAAAGGGAGAAAGTACGGAATAAGAGTCTCTTTAGTGGGCAAGAGAATAAGGGAGCAGCTGAAACATACAGATAGTGGCACAAGATGTATGCATGCAGCAGCCTAAACAGATGACAGGTTAAGAGGGAAATAAAAACTTCAAGAAACAAAGTTACAGTCCATTCAGATAGCAAGAAATATGTGTTTATATATGCAAGAAGCATAACAGAGGAAAGGCATATGAAATGGGCAGTGAGAGTGCAAATGACGGTGAACTATAAATTCACCAAGGCCAGTAGAAAGCCTGTGCAACTTCAATGTAAAGCATTAAAGATTGTGCAGACATTGTAAGGAAGGGCTGCTTTTTAGGAGAGAACATCAGCACATGAGATGGAGGAACTCTGAGAAATCTTACCAAGAGTAAGAACTATAAATGTAACTTAGAATGCCTTTCGCTAAGACATTTTGAAAAAGGGTAAGAAAAAAAGTCATCTTTCAAGTAGAGGATGAGTATGCTGGAGAGAAACAAACACAAAATAGCCCAGACTACTTAGAAAGTGACTTGGATTCAAAATCCTGATTAGCTTCAAAGAAAAGGCTAAAACCTACTCTGTCTTATCTCTAGGAAATCACAGTCATATTCTTTAATCTTTTGCACTATACAGGATTGAATTTAATATGCAGAATTGCATGTGCTTTAAGAATAGATTGTCTTAAACAGAAGAATGAGAAACTGAGTTTGCAATCTTTTAATCTTTGTGTGGTTAGGGAAAATGACATTGAAGTATGAGCTTCCAATTATTTTCTATTGAAGTTTTCACAAACATTTTTACTGGTCTTATTCCTAAACAACAGTAGAAAAAAACCCCTCCAAAATAAAAATAAAAATGAAAAACCAAACAAACAAAAAAAAAAAACAAAAAGCCCCAAAAAACAACCCCAGAAAAACCTCCAAAAAAAACCCCAAATCAACAACTAAAAAAAACCAAACAAAAGTCTACAACAACAAAACCCTGTTATTTTTCAGAAGATACTCAGTCCCCATATGCACTCTTTGAATTCTTATCCTATTATGTGTCTCCATTCCTCTGTTTCTATATTCAAATTTTATTTGAATTTGAATTGGAAATTGAATATGAAGCCAGTAATTTCAGTTGAACTCATATTCTTGTTAGCCTTGTGTCAAATTTAGAATAGTGTAGTAAGTGTTTGCTGAGGCTTAGATGGAAATTCTGTGCTTCATAATCTCATCCTAAATCCCATGCAAAAAATGCCAAATTATAATGACCAAAAAACCTGGAATGCCAGCTGAAAATGTGGTTTGTTTGTTTGTCTGTTTATTTTATAATTCTGACTTTATTTAATTGGATTTTTTAAAACAGGAAAGAATTTGGTTTATTTAAAAATTATTTCTTGAAATTACCACTTTGAATTGGATCATGCAGTCTGACCATACTGTATTCTCAATACCATGTGTAGACAGGAAAACCAATAACCTCAATGCTTTTTGTTGCAAACTTAGTCCATAAATGCTGTTTTATTTGAAAACAAAAAAGACAAACCCAAACCCCTCTAAGGCAATGTTTTGTCTGGAATAAATTTCTCAGTAGGAAGCTGATTTATAATAAAGCCTTTTTTTTCTTATTTCTATTTCAATAAAATGACAGATATTGTGAGACATGATTAAACTTCATTTATATCACATTATAGACTGAAAACAGCTTATACTTTGTCACCTAAGGTATGATTTAACTGGAGTACATTTTCTGTACATTTAACTAGAGCCGTTGTGATGCAGAATTTAGATCTAAATTTATTAAAAACTCTGGTACAAACTGTTCTACACATGAAGGCACCCCTCAAGATTTTTTACCTGTGGGTTGCATGATGGGCATCACTTTTTCTTTTTCCCCTGAAAATTTATTTTATTTAGCTGGTTAGAAAAGAAATGAAAATGCATATCATTCAGTATAGGAGTGAACTGTGTCATGATTAATTTTATGTTTCTGGTTAACAGTCCACAGCATAGGTGGTAGCTGCCTGTATATACTCAATGCTTCTCGTAGGCAATCCTGAGGTTTCAGGTGCAGTTTTTCAGGAGGTACAGTGAGTGAGCAAGCACACTGGCTGCATTAATCACTAACTGTGAAGGACATGGTTGCATAAAAGCCTGGCTCTCTCAGCCATGCTCGGGCACTTGCCAGTTGTTGACAGCAGGCATCGTCACTGCCTGCTTGTGTCTTACCTGCAAGCAAAGGCAAGGTCAGGTTGCCCTCAGCACAGTCCTATATGGCAGTGCTGAGTATACAGTATATCAATATACAGCATCTATTAATTGTTTTCCTTCTAAAAAAAAGGAAAGGGAACCAAACTTGAAGCATTTTCACCCCTAAATCTCCCTCTTCTAAGGTAATCGGAAATCCCATTCTGCTCCCAAGTCTGTCTCCAAGAAACAGCACATGAATATGGATGGTTCCTTCACCTTCTTAAAGCTCATTAAATAATTTTTGTTTAGAATTTTTCTCTTCCTGTGAAGAGTAGCCCATTATAAAATTAGACATGAAATTTGTATGAATGATAATTCTAGAGAGGAAGATTTCCTGTAAATGGGTTCTGCTGGTTTCCGATGGCCCTTCCTTTTGTCCCTTGTCCTTTTCTCTCTTCTAATACAACTGTTTGGCATTTACAACTGTTAAGTTTCAATCACTTTTCTGTGCTGTACACGAACTGGAGTAAACAGAAGCAAAAAATTGAGGGAGTAACTATATAAGACTATTTGCATGGGAAAAAGGAAAAAAAAAAGGTAGAGCACCTGACTAAAATTAGTGTTTGAAATATTCAGTAGCATATTTAAATATCCCTTTAAATCTGTAACTGATATTTGTGTTATTTCTTCTCTGGGATTTACAAGGCTGAAGAAAAAAGAAAAAGAGGCTTAGTGTCACAATATGAACCGTAAATATCTCTCTAATTAATCCAGTCCTTTCCAGTTGCTCAGCTGCATCCAAATGTTGTTTTGACTATCAAAGAAATGTCTAAAATTCTTTTAATCCAGAGTACAGTGGGAATTACTTTGTCAACTTCTTTGTCTGGTTCCTGATATGGACCACCAAATTTACAAGAAATTCTCAGAAAAAGCTGTTTTCTTCAGGGAATGCTAAATGTTGAGTGTCAGGGAGAAGCAGCTTAGGGAAAGGAGGAATTTAATTGTTTTTCATTTCAACAGAGAAAATTTGCTATTACCATCGCCAAAGAAGCAAACAGATCAACTGACTAAATAGAACATGGATAATCAAAATAAAACATTCAACAGCTGAATTGTTAAAAAGATGACAGTGTACATTCTTCATCTGAAGACTGGCAGACAAAACGAGTGGCTAGCATGTCACCTGATGCAACTGCATGCTGTACAGTGATTGCCAAGGTGGGCTGGGGTGATCTTCTGAGGACAGCCCTGCTGGTGGAAATCATAGCAGAAGCAAACAGTGTGTCCATAGCCTTTAAGCTCAACCTACAGACACAAATCTGCAATCATTTGCAGATTGCTATGAAGTTAAAACCTTCATAGGTTTTAACTGAGTTAAACCTGTGAAGTTTTCAGCCTTTGCCAGCTGACGCACTCCTGTTGCTGGGGCAGCAAAGAAAGGGGAAAGAGGGAAGGAGCAATGGTTTGGCTTCTGTGCATGTATGTGGGCTCTGCTGACACAGTTGCTCTTAAGATTGGAGAGTGGACTGAAGCCCAGTTTTTGGTAAGTTTAACATAGGCAAATTGACCCTCAAACCTAAATTTGAGCACATCAATGTGAAGTCCTGCTGGTGTTTTTGAGAGTACAGCATGTCTCTTTCTTACCACTCTTCTTGGGGCTAATGTCATAAAAAGCTAATAAACCAGAGCTGATTTAGAGTTACACCTGGAAAATGTTGGGATCAAAAACTTAACCCTATTTGAGGAGACAGTGCAGTACAGAGGACATGGTCTCCTTATAATTATGTAATAGTCTTATGTTGTAACTGTGAGAATACTTGTGTCCTCTCCAAGATTATGTCTAAACTACATAGAGAACGAAAGGATCACATAATCAGTGGTCCATTCTATCTAATTATAATCAATTCAGTAGTGGTACATTGCTAGGTGTCAGCAGGGTGTTTACACCTTCATAGCTGTAGCTATGTAGCTGTGTGGCAGCAGAGGAAGGGGCACCACACCACAGCCCTTTCAGGAGGAGGGAATGAGGTGCTGTGGCTCCACAAGGTGGCACTAAGAAGTTGTAGAACAGTATGACTGAATTAGTATTTTTATAGTTCTGTAAGAGTGTTAATTCTGAAATTTTTCAGTATAACTATAGTGGTATTTTACCATTACTCTGCAGTAGAAAATATCCCCATTTTCATGCAGATATGTTTTCTTTGTGAAGGAACTAAACAAGTTGGAAAAAAATGCCTTTTGCCATTTTTGAAACAATTTGCAGCTTGCAAAACGCATTTCATGGATTCATGATAAACTTGGGTATACATGCACCTTTTACTCTATGCATGTGTTATGAAGACTTCAGGTATAATTCTCAGTTTTTAATTCTTTTTCTAGAGTAATTGTGTATAACTACACCATACATCAATATTCCTGGTCCTAGTTTCCCAATATATTGTGACCATTAAATGGTTTGGGGCCCATATTATCAGTATAGAATCATATTCAGAGCAAGTCAGCTTCTCCAATAATCTCCTGATATGTAACAAACATCATTTTTATTTTAAGATAGAAGAAGGATTAACATTAGATTGTAATGTGAGCTAATTTTTAGAGTGCCATTATTTCTTTTTGTTATTAGGCTATAATTACACGGCCTATAATTAGACTATGAATTAATAAGCTAGCATTGCAACTTGAAGTTTGAGGTTGAATTGCAGTGAATGAAAGGTATTAATGATAGGGAAGATTTCAAATACACATGGAAAGTCTGAGAGAAATAATTTACTGTGGATAAATGTCTAAAATAGTATTTCCAAGGACCTGCTCTATTTGTCTTTAAGCACATGTCACAATTAAAGCATGTTTCCACTGGTGTCAAGAGGACATTTGCATGACTAAATGCCTTGCTGAATCATAGTAGAGATGGGCCATTGTGGAAACACTCAAGCATTGTCAAATGCATTGTCAAATCATATGGATTAATATGTCATGTCTGTATATTCAAATATATAGACAAATATATTCTATATATTCATGTCTATAAATTCAAATATGTCCAGCCTACAATTCTTTTTGCATTGAAATATGTGAACGCTAAATTAACATGTGGGTTTTATTTCCAAATTTCTCCAAGTTTACACATATTTTTGGAGAGTACCCACAGCAAGAGGCAGATCCTAATGTAGCCATAAATGTCAAAAATATATCTTGATACATTTCTACTGGTGTATTATGCCATTCTTTTATTTCCTAATTTGACATACGATTCTGAATTTTGCATTCGGAGTTCTAGACCTTTCAAACTTCACAGCCTTAGCACCTGACTAGGTTTCATACCCTGCTGCTTAGGTCATCTCTGTTTTTTCCCAATTTCTGTTAAGGGCAAAACACATTGGCAGTCTGAGAGTTACATATAAAATCCCGAACCTCCCAACATCTGAAATTTCTTGAGCAGTAGAAGTTATGAATGTGCTCAAACTGAGAATCATGAGCTCATCCCTCTTTTGTATGAGCACTGAACTCTCATTTAAAAGACTAGGGGCACCAGTGTCCCATTAATTTTGAAAAGGATGAATCTTGCTGAGTCTATCACAAGAAAACCAGCTTTACTCATAGAAGTGAACCAGACAGCTGTATCCATACTAATGAGTGATCCAAGGCCAGGGTGAAGCCTGGAAAAATGGCCACAGTTATCCACAGTTTTTGTTTTTAACAGACCCAACAGTATGGTTCCTGGCCTATGGCAATCTACTCTTTTAGCAATATCTGTGTTCAGTTCAGGGTTAGCATGAGGCAGGGCTTGTTGCCAAAAAATTCTGTAACGTGATGACCTGATATGGGGGGGGCAGGGAGGGAGCATGGCACTGTAGTGTAACCACAGAGATGTGAGCCATCCTGTGCCAGTTGCCCTCACGGCCTGAGAAAGAAAATGGTTTTATGTAGTGCATAAAGATAGCCTAAGGGATCCTAAAACTGCTCTCTAGCACATGGTTGTGAGTCTTGCCCCTACTGTTAAACTCAGAACTTTTATTTCTCTTCTCCCTGTGCTTCCTAGGGGAATAGGAAGAAAAAAAAAACAAAACCCAGTTGCTTTACTTTTATAGCTATAACAGAAATGGTTCAGGCCTGCACCCCTGAAAATCCTGAACTGAGTAGTTCAGCATGGCAGATTATGGGCCATAATTTAGGCGAAACTCTGTATTTGGTGTTCCCTATTGGCTAATCCTAGGTGGTTTCCTAATTAGTACACTGGATTTTCGGATTGTCCTCCGAAGTTCTGTTTTGAATTCAAATCATAAATGTCTTTTGGTCCCAGGTAAGTCACAGCAGAATCCAGAATCGTCTTCAAATTTCTGGCCACAGATGTAACGACGTGAGGAAAAAAATGCATTCACAGTTTTAGCTCTGGCAGCTTAAAAACCACACATTTCCTTGACTTATGGCAGAAAACACCAAAATGATTAAGTCGTTTACAGGCTATATTTACAAGGGATTTAGAAGAAAGAGGGCATAATGGAATATAGAAAAGCAGTTTGGGGATGTTATTCAGAAAAACAGGCTTCTTATATTGTTCTTTTATTTCAGAAGTGTACCTATTAAATATAAACCACAAAACATTTTTCATCGTATCTGGTAATTTGTAAACACATTAGTGGGAAAAATAATTTCATGGATCATATTGAAATTACTGAATTATTTATTCCTCTTTATCAAACCTTTTATAGTCTATAGTAAAAGATATTATCTGTGAATCTTTACCTGCAGCTATAAAGGCCAGAGTAAAATGTTCTGAAATCACACTGTCATCGTGAAAACTGAAGTTGCCTGATTGGATGCAATCAATTTTTTGATTCAGTCAGTTTGTTTGTTTATTTAGTGGTAGAGGAAGATGCACTCTTGTTATTTTTACATGCTGGACATGAAATGACAGGATTCATCTTGCCTACATCTAGCTGAGTGTAATAATTTTATAGCTCTCTTGATATCTGATAGAAGAGACATATATATCTCTAAAGGTCAGTTAATCTTCTTCTGAACAGAGAAATGAAGAGATGCACACAAATGATTATTGAGAGCTCTCTCATTCCAGTAGCACAGTATTCAAGACAAATAATTTATCTGTCAAATAATATGCATGCTCATACACTCTGAGCTGCTTGCAGAGTGGTTGCAGTTTCTCACACTCTAGTAGGCCCATGGCAGGGAGTTGGAGTGAGATGATCTTTACAGTCCCTTCCAACCCAAATGATTCAGTGATTCCATGATTCATTCCAGATTGCCCACACATATAGCACAGAATCACAGAATATGCTGAGTTGGAAGGGACCCACAAGGATCATTCAGTCCAACCCTTAGCCCTGCACAGGACCATCCCTGAGAGTCACACCATTTGCTTAGTTACCCCTTTGAACTAACTTCACTCAGGATGTTATTTTTTCTGTAGTACTCATAATATGATCTACCCAAAGGAAGCAACTAATTTAACCCTCTTTAATTTTATTCCAATAGCAAAATAAAGAAGTAAACAATGTAAAAAGCAACTGAGAATATAGGGAAAGAAGTCTTTTCATGGGTACATCTTCATTTCTGTCCTCTTCACATGTCTCTTGAATGCCATTGTCCTTAATATTTGTAGTAGTCAGAATCTTCTTTATTCACCTTGGGGCTTATGCTTCTGCTAGAGAGAAACACAAAATAAAAAACAAATGAATTCTATAATTAAACAAATCTATTTTTCTCAATACAATAGTTCTTCCTCTTTTTTTTTTTTTTTTTTTTGCAGTATTCTTTTCTGTCTACCAATTCCTTTGATTAGGATTTGGATTTTTGAATGTATTCTTTTGATGCTCTTCATAGGTTCCTAGGATGTCAGGTTGCAAGTGACCTCCAGAGGTCTCTAGTCCAATGTCAGATCTAAGATCAAGTCCCATTGCTCAGGGCCATGTCTAATCTGGTCTTTAAAACCTCGAAGGAGCCAGACTTTACAGCCTCACTGGGCAACTTGTGCCATGCACTGTCTGAATGTCCTGACATTCATTCTACACTTATTTTGTTTGCTAATAAGCGTATTCCTCGACTACATGCTGTAAATGATTAATACAAAGAATACAAGATTTTGTTATTTTCTCCCCAAGATTAGTTTCAGTGAAGAAATGCAGAGAATTAGTTTTGGACTTGAATCCCTCTGTTATAAATTAAGACATACATTTCAGAGCAGTTTCAAGACTGTACCTGAGTGGGCTGGCAGAGCAGGTTGCTGCACATTTCTAGTTCTTCTCAATTCTAAGGGTAAAAGTTTTCTAGAAGTACTTTACTTTGAATAGTTGCACTGAAAATCAAAAAGGCTGACAGCTTCTTTTTGGTTTTGATTGTTCCATTGGTATTTAGTTGAAAGCTATGTTTCTTTATGAAGACAATAAATCCTTGAAGCAAGGTTGCTCTTTGCCTAGGAAATGGGGTGAGGAGCACAAATACACATCTTCTGGTGTGAATGGTGGAGAGGAAGCAATATGGCAAAAGGACTCAAACTAATTTATACAGAACCTAAGAGGCTGCAGAGAAGCAAAAACTAGACCTCAGTGGTGCTGGAAAACAACTCTTTGGGATCCAAGATTACTTGGCAGTTTGCTTCAACTCAGAAATCCACTTAGTTGGTTGAAACCAAGCTTAAAGGACAGACAAAGGGAGAGGTGCTCATACCCATTGTGTCTGGTCTAGTTGCTCCAAGTATTCTTAATAATAAATTCCCTATTAAAAGTAATTAAATCTGCTTTTTTAAAAAAATACCTATTGTCTTCTTTGCAGAGATGTCTGTAAGGAAAACATGTAGACAGATGCATCTCAAGTACTTTGGCTGACTCTGGGTCCTGTCACTGAAAATGTTAGCACAGAGCATGTGTTTTTTTTCTTTTTGTTAAAATTGGCTTGTTTAGTTTGACTTGCTGACTCATTTTTCCAGCTGGTCTGTCATTCTACTCAATTCCAGATGAGGCAATAGGAAAAAGAATACTCTTTTGAATATCCCACCCTCTTGCCAAACCAAGTAACAATTAAAAACTCCAATTTTCATTGCAGTTCTTTATCTCTGTTAATTATCCAAGGAACAGTAAATCAGATATATTGTCGCCTGCTTGTTGTCGATAATTTAAATTCTAAACTCTTTATAGATTTGTTGCAGATTTAACACACTTCTTATTTTCCCTAAATTACATACCATTTCGCAACTTGAATCCAATTCAATGTTTCATTTCTACATTTGAGATCAAATGCTAGACAGTCCATTTTAATTGAGTCGTGTTTTATACACACACAAGAAAACCCACATGATTTAGTAACTTTTAATCCAAAAGAAATATCAAGTCTCTTAAGTGTCTAACTAGTGGCCTTCAGTTGGGTTTTTCCATAGTTTTTAAGAAGAATGTATTCTGAGTCAACTGTTTAGTGAGTACTAAACTGGGAGCAGTGTGACTTCAAAAAATAACAAGACTATAGTAGGCAGGGACCTTGTGAACTGAGAGGTGCCAATAGAAAATAGCATTGTGATATTCAGATTGGAAAAAAAAAAGATGGTAATTAAATAGAAGCAGAAAGATCCATTAGAAGAATTATAGCTGACAGTTTGTAAAAGAAGCCAAGAATAAATGGGGGATGGCAAGTGTTGTATAGTATTAAAACAATAAATCAGATGTAAGCATATCGGGTGAACTCATGTTTGCACTATCAATACTGATATTTTCAAGGTAATACAAGGTATATTTCATCTCTTTATCCATATGAACTATGAGAACAAAATTTTACCATCACATAGGTACAGTCTTTCCCGTACCTCTCTGTGTAACCAGAAATGTAATTGGCTTGACTTATTACTGGGGAATGAGGATATATGGAGTAGTTTTAAACTACAAAACAAGCACTTGAATCAGTATTCAGTGCAGCAGACTATTTGCTTTAATTCTGCTTCTAACTGCAGAAACAAAGGGCTTGTATGGATAAACTACATCAAAACATATTGTTAATTAAAAATGGCATCTAGCACAAAGCTTTGTTTGCCCTCCTTCCATATAGGGGTCAACACTAATAAAGTTTCACCATTTGCTACCTGCTGATGGATGATATGGAGCTATTCCTACAGCTCTTGGTTAATACTTAAGCTCTGATTATGTCACACAGTTTTTGTTGATTATTTGAGAAATGAAGTGTTACGTACTAATTGCACACAGACGATGTGACAAAAATTTGTATATACAGTAATTAAAAAAATTAGGAATGATCAGTAGTTTACAAGGAGTGTCTGCAACTTTTTTATTGTGGATATTATTTCAAGAAAACATTACCTTATTATTCAGTTACAGCCTGCATTCAAATTAATTGTATTATGTTTTAATTTTAAACATAGTCATAGAGTTCCATAGAAAGGAATTTGTATTCTGATTTCATATAGTGATCTGTGATTTGTATACTTAAGTGGTCAAATTAAAGATCCATTAAAAAAGAGATGCTTAAAAAAGAAAAGCAGTCTGATCCTTGGAAAGAGGGACAGGAATATAGTGAACAAATTAATAAAACTGTTGGGAAAACATTTTTCCCAGCTTTTACTGAAATACTCAGATTTGGAGCAAAATATTCAGCCAGAAGCTGAAACATAATATGTGTAATTTTCCTATGTGTCTGGTAGGATTTTTAATATTTATACAGCAATACCAGGATTGGTTTAAAGTTTTTCTCATTCTAATCAGAATTGCATGAGAAATAATTTTAGCTGAAAAGCCTGTTCTAAGTCCCAGACTTGGAGATAATTTGGTGAATTCTCCTGAAATCATGACTCCTTACACTTGCTGAGATAGATTGGAGTTGCATTGTCCAAACAGAATAGAATTATGCTAAGAAAACAATAATTTAAATGAATATCAAGGGCTTAAAGTGAAACATCAGAAGCTTAACCCTTCAATGAATATCTATTTAACTAATTTAGTGGGTTTGCATGAAAAAGATTAAAGTATGAGCAAAATGAGAATTTGTTTTCTGTAGTATCTGAACATTTCATACCTTTTTTCTGAAATTATTTTACATCATAAAACGTCGTGGTCTGCATTGCTTTGAATTCTACTGCCATGCATATATTCTTTTTAATTCATTGATAAGCATCTAATATTACATCAACCGATATAACAAAAACTGAAGGGTTATAATTACCACTGTAGGAAAAAAAAAAAAAGCCTGAAAATTTAAATGCTTCATGAACAATCACCAATATAAGAGCTTTAAAGTATGAAAGATGTGGGAAAGAACATTCTTCTTGAGTTCTATTTCATGGACAGAATAATAATACATAAAATATTATAATTTATTACATATTATATCTTTCATATATGTTGTGGTGAAAAAATTGAAAAATTCATAGTTTTCTTTTTCTGTTCAAATGTATGAAAAATCCAAGTATCATTTACTTGAGAGTCACATCTAATAAATTATATATAGTTAAGTTATATGCGTTGGTTTTTAACTTGCACAGGTACGTGTGTTCACCTTTTCTGTTGGTCAACATAATTATGACAAAGGACCCATACAGTGGATGGCCTGTGAAAATAAAGGTACTGTGTTTTTCTTTGAAACTGATCTTCACCAGAGCTTTGGATAGGCAATATCTTTATTCTCTAAAAGTGGCAGATTATTCAACTTGATTTTTATCTTTATTGTATTTGTTGATGAAAGTTCCAAAAAGTACATGTGTGCATGAAAAAAAAAATCTATAAAAAAGAAGCCTGTGTATTTATTTCTGATTACTTTATTTAAAAATTCATGTTGCATGAAAACTACCACAGTAGTTTTTATATTAGTAAGATGTTATGGTTTGGTTTTGAAAGTATTTGTTGTAATAACCATCTATGAAAAGATGGAACTGATGACAGATAAGAAATTAAGCAAAGCTGTTTTAAATTAAGTGGTCTGGACAAAAGGGTTTTTGTTTGGTTAGCTGGCTAGTTAGATTTCTTTCTGTTTTTCTCCAAAACTTACGAGGGATCAGATGACTTAGGATATTTTTCCCTTTCATAACTAAAATATCAAAATTATTCTTGCTGTGATTTCTTTGCTTCTGAGAGAATCTTGCATTTTCTATTTTTATCCTGACTTTTTTTTTTATGGAGGGGAAAAAAAAGTAAAAAGGGTGAAAGTAAGGAATTAAAATGCTTTCTACATGAAAAAGTGCTCAGAAACATTTTAAGAAAGATAAAGATGTGTCTCCAATACCTTACAATATAACTATAGTATGAGGTATAAGATGGTAAATAGAAAATATATGACTTATCAAAAAATATTTCCTCATATTTTAAATTCAACAATTACCAGGCCTGACTGAAATTGTGAAAGTATTTTACAAATCAGTGAGAAGAAAGAGGTTAGAGATGAGATAAATTAAAAAGGGCCTTGAAAATTAAGTCTGCTGGGGAAGGAAGGATATAAACGTATGCTCAGACAGAAGAATAATGTAATTGAAATATAAGAGAAAGGTATAGATCCAGAAAATAAAATACATTGCAGAATTCATAGCCTGTATGAATAGTACATGTATCATAACCTCATGAATCCATCAGCATGCCAGCAAGTTTTGCAGAAGATACTACAACTTCATGAAAAGCAGATTGTGTTGTCAGATAAGTACAAAAAAATCAACATTTCTATTTTGAACAGATTTTTTTTTTTAAGTATGATCTTTGTATCTCCAAATACTTTGTGCATGTGACCTCCATTGTTTTGAAACAAATGAGGACCAGCTGGCTTAGAGCATAACCACCTAGGTTGTCTTATTATTGAAGCAAAATTATCATAATCTTCTGTCCAAAATTGATGTGATTATTTGTTTGAACTTCCAAAGAGGCAGTTTTATTTCATTTTTCCTAATTAAAAGTTTTTTTGCTTATGGCAAAGGAAATGACTAACCAAAGTACTCTTACCTCTCCAGTCCTCTACTCCTTCCTTCCAATTTAACATAAACTTTACTTGGTCTGAAAATGGATTTCAGTGCCTGGCTTCAGTCTTATTAGGTCATATGGGCAATATTTTTAATTCAAACAAAAGAGTGATAGAATCAATGCTGAATGAAGATGTTTCTTATGTTTAGTTAGGACTACCCATTAGATTTTTTCATCCTTTCCACAGAGTGCCATATATTTTTATCCTATGAGTTCACTCTCGTGGCTGACCATAGCTATACTTGCATTCCTATATGCATTCAGCATATAATTATGTTACTGTTGCAACATATTAAAATGACCATTAAATACACTTCTACATCACTGGGATTTCATGAGTACAAACTCAGTACCTTATCTAGCCTTAAGCAAAACAGACAAAAGAAACACATTGTAAATTCTCATTGCTTAAGTGTAAATAGCTTGGTCTGAGTGCTGACCCATCATACTTGGCTATGCATTGTGGTGACATCTACAAAAATTCATATGTGATAATTCTTACAAAAAATAAGTAGAAATTACAAGCTTGATTAAATTCCTCAAGATTAAGAGACTAGCAAGGTATTATAGTAAGATGGCATTATTTCTGTTTCAAATTTCAGGTTATTATTATGAAATTCCATCTATTGGAGCCATAAGAATAAACACGCAGGTAAGTGTTTTGGCCAAATCCAGATCAGTTTTAACACACAGAATTGGAGTAATTCCTGTTCTTAAATATGCTTGCTTTTCACATCTGCTTGAATCAATTGTTATAAGATGCACATTAAGAACAGGGGAAAAAGAATAAAGTTTTCTTCTACATATGAGGGATTTTTCTGTTAAAGTATTCTGATGTTTTCTTCTAAGTGATTGCAGTGAACCAATTTAGGATGTGATCCCTGTTTGCCTGGCCAGCTGGCCCACAGCAGCTTGCATGCGTCCTAGTCATGTTAGCATCCTCTAAAGCAGGCTGACCATGTGCACCTGCAGTGTCTGAAGTGTTCTGTATCCTGCAGCCCTCTGCACAAGGACTGTGTTTTTATCTCAGCTTTCCTCCAGGCCTTATATAGTTCCTCAAACTTGAATGCTGAGACATGACAGCAATTTTATTATAAGGTTCTCTCAAATCAATATTTTTTTTATAATGTGTCTGAACATTCCTAAGTCACCTCCTGCCATGCTTGCAGCATGGTACCAAGTGTTTGTGTTGCATGGAGAAGGCTGTGGATGTATGTGAGGGGATGGCCCTGCTAGGGTTTCTGATCTCATTTGGGCAGGCACACTACAATCCTGCTTATAGGAGAGGTTTCTGGGTGGACTCAACCTCTGCGGGAGGCACCATTTCTTCCCTTCAAAAAGGATGCAAGAATATTTTAGCAGACATGCATGTAGTTAACTAAGGGCATAGGACTCTGGTATTATATTATATGATCCATACTGACAGTGTAGAAGAACAAGTATTCTTTTCAGTTGTCTGAAAGTCCATGTACTCACATGTCCAGAACAGCAGAGAAATATCATGGCAGTTTCCAATGCCAGGCATGATTATTTTTTGGCAGAAAATAGGAGTACTTTTTTGGCTTGAGTAAACATCCTTTGATTCTACTAAACTCTTCCAGATAGTGTCTGGCAAGAAATATCCCTAATATGATCAGACAAATAGAAAAGGTTTTAGAGTGAAACAAGTTTGATGGCATCTCACTCTGAAAGCAATCCAGAAATCTGACATCTGAAATCACCAGCATTAGCCATACTCTCAAACTGAAGGAAAGCAGCAACTATGAGGTTTTATAATGCTGATTTTTTATTTTTTTTTTATTATTTTTTAAATTTCAGTAGAAGTTATGCAAGTTGTTGCTGTAGGAGCTTAACATACCCAGCTGTTACACCATTCACCCTCCACCGCCCACTCTCTCTTCTGGGTTGAAGGTTCTGCAATCTGCTTGTAATTTCATTATGTCATTAGCAATTAATTTTGGAACAAAAATAGTTGTAGTTCTCACTTTGTGGAAAGAGAGTCGAGGTTATGGATGTGTAAGGTACATGTGACCGGGGCTGAAATACAGAAATTACCTTGTCAGTAAATACTGCAAATTGAAGACTGAACTTTTGTGTCCTACAATTTTAAAGCAGCAATTAAATGCTACTCCTTTATTAGTGGTGAATTCTGAATATTTTTTCCTGATATTGTTTATATTTCATTAAGGTTTATTTTATATTGTTTGTGCTCTTTGATCTATTAACTACCTTCTGATGAGTTTATTACACTTTTTGGCAGGAATATCTGGATGTTTTGGGGAGACCAATGGTTTTAGCTGGAGAGAAAGCCAAACAAGTTCAATGGACAAATGTCTATCTGGATGCTCTGGTATGATCTGTATTTATCTTTGGTAAAATAAGAATTTTAGCAAATCAGTAAATACAAGAGTGTTTTTCAGGGGATCCAATTTCTTACCATTCCAAACATAACATTCTTTTGTTTCTAACATCTGTACTCTTCAATAGAGAATTCTCTAGGAATAGAGCAGTATACTTCTAGCATGCTGATTGTTACTTGTACCTAGTATCCTTCCAGTGTCCTGAAATTTAACTGAGAATAGCAGTTTTTTAAGTGTAGGTCAGTGTTGTCCTCAACTTAACAAAAGAGAATATTCCCCTAAGTAATATTCCAGGTGGAATGAAATCTGTCAGAATTACTGGGGTTTTGTACAGATTTTGAACGTGGATATTTAAACTATCATGGTTGTTGTTATTGCTTGCTTGCTCAAGGTAATGGTTTCTTTAATTAAAACTTTGATCTTGTAAAACAAATATATTCAGGAAACTACAGGAAACTATGAAAGGCGTGGTATTGTTAGCAGCAATGTAATCTGTTGCTCTAAATAACATTTTTTTGTAGTAATTCTAAGAAAGAAAAAAATACTGTAAAGTGGTAATTGGAATCACGTATTTATCCAAGTTCTCATGGTCATCTACTGTCATATCAAAATCCACTTCTTCCTGTCAGTCAGCATTACTGTCAAATTTTTATCAGCATATAATTTTTATCATCAATATAACTGAGCATGACACAGAGGAACTAGAGTTAATTTGGAATTTCAATGGCCAGAAGTTCATTAACCATGTTTTCTTGATTATTGTTGAGGTACTGACTGGAAACATACAGGATGTGATGAAGAAAGTTTGTGTGTTCCATGCATATCCTGTTGTAAATCCAAAGATAAATTTGTAACTAGGGATAGAGAGAGGTCTGTTTAGTCAAGTAAAATACCTGGAGGCATTTGTTGTGTTGCTTTATATATTCAGTGGGTTCATTCAGTCCTTCCTTCAAACTTGTCTCTGTTCATTTGTTATATATATGTGTGTTTGTATATAGTAATTACATCTATATATTTGTGTATGTGTGCATACATACACAGACACCTATATATAGCTATGTATGAAGTAGGACAACACAAGGTAAGCTATTGAAGTAAAGGCTGAAATTTGTGGACTTACTCATCACAGATGAGAGCACAGAGGCACAGGTATATCTAACCCATTCTGAAGCCTTTTCCTGTTTTTTGTTTTTAGGAGGGACTGGAACTAATTTTTCACATTGGTTCGTTATCTTAAATTCCTTAAAACTATTCCCTCATGTAGGGCTTACAATTCTCCTGCTTGTGCCTCACTGAATTTACTCGTGTCCTTTTGTTCTTACTGTCCAGCAGCTGAAGGGGCTCAGACTAAAGTAATGTGAAGTTGCATTATATGAGGCCACATTAGAATTGTGCCTAAACTCAGGCTATGAAATTCTAAAGAGGTACTTTTATTTGTGTCTGGCTTTTAAGACCTTCTTTAATAATTTGATATATTTGTAGCAGTTCACATGTCTTTTCTAGCCTTGTTACTTCAGATTCTATTACTGTGTTGCTCTGGCCTCAATTTCTGCAAGATAATCCCAGAATTTTCAGATACTTTTAGGTTTATCAGCTAGTCATGATTTATTCACAATTATTGCCCTCTCCATGCCCTCTCTGTTTTTTGTTTGTTTTGGCTAGTGGGTAGGTGATGTTGTCCCCCCTACATACCCCTCCTGTTTCAATATGGATCTCTTCAGTCCTTTTTTCTATATAATGTCTTCTCTCTTTTCTACTGGTTCATCCCCAATTCTCTTATTCTCCTGCAAAGTCTATTTCTCTTCACCTTTTTTGTAATTTTACTAATTACAGACCTCATCACCTTTCATTTGATACACAAACATAAGTTCATGAAGGATGGTTTAAAATTCAAAAAGGTTCTACTAGACCGGGCAAATGGAGAACGGAGTTCATCAGAGTAGATTAATAAAGTATTCTAGCTTATTTTTTTCCAATGAAACAAAGGGAGAAAAGTGATATGACTCCTCAATAAAATATATAGAAGGAATAAGCATCAATAAGGAAAAAAAAATGAAGTAAACCCAAAACAATCACATTAAAAAAGGTAGAAATCTTCCTGTGGGCAATTTAGAATGGAAAACAAAACTTTTCTGAGTATCTGAACATATGGTTTTCTGGATCCTATTTTCAGTATGATTTGTGACTGTTAATAAAGGAAAAACAGATTTCTTATGTTTTCCCAAATAAATGCAAATTCCTTGCCTCTGTTGCTTCAGTACCAGAGGAGACTGATTTGCAGAGATGATGATGGACATTATTGCATGCCATTGAAAAGTAGTGATGATAGAAAAAGTATTGGTATTACCTATTGAATTTTTCTGTTGTTTTCTCCTGTATATATTTGTTGCCTTCCTGTCATGGTTTAACCCCAGCCAGAAACCAAATCCCACACAGCTGCCCACTCACTGCCCCGCCAGAGGGACTGGGAAGGGAATCAAAGGGTAAAAGCTGAAAAACTCATAGGCTGAGATAGAGACAGTTTAATTTGCACACAAAAGCTGTGCACACAAGCAAAATAAAACAAGGAATTAATTCCCTGCTGCCCATGGGCTGGCAGGTGTTCAGCCATCCCTAGGACAGCAGAGCCCCATCACGTGCTATTTGGAAAGTCATCACTTCAAATGTTCTCCCTCTTCCTTCTTCTTCCCCCACCTTATATACTGAGCATGATGTCACATGGTATGGAATATCCCCTTGGTCAGTCTGGGTCACCTGTCCCAGCTGTGTCTCCTCCCAACCTCCCATGCACTCCCAGCCACCTTGAAGCATGGCAATGTGAAAAGCAGAAAAGGCTTTTAGCTCTGTGTGAGCTCTGCTCAGCAATAGCAAAAACATTTCTATATTATCAATCCTGTGTTTTGCACAAATCCAAAACATAGCCCTGTACTAGCCACTGTGAAGAAAATTAACTTCACCCCAGCCAAAACCATCCTGTTCCAGCTCAAAAAAAATATTTACTATTTTTACGCTTGCTTTGGGCCCTCTCCTCTCCTCTCCTCTCCTC